>CM053567.1:145500106-145532994 GCA_028646485.1 Cryptoprocta ferox
GGAAGGGGAAGGGGGAAAGGTAAAGGGGGGTGATGGTCTTGGTGGAGGTCACTTGTGGGGAAGAGCACTGCATGTTATATGGAAACCAACCTGACAATAAACTATAAAGTTTAAAAAAAAAAGTTTTTAAGTAAGGTTCTTTTTGACCACACTCTTATAAGCTATAAGATAATGATGTAACAGGCTAAATAATAGTGATGAGAAAAATGTTAAATGTAGGAGGAAAAACCTATTTTTTGAAAAAAAAACTCAGAAAAAATATGCATGATACCAGGAAAATGTCCATACTCATCTTGTTTTTGGACTACATGTGTATTAAGAAAACAAGAGTAAAAAAGACTAAAGGAACAAACAAACACAAACAAAAGAAAGGATGGAAAGAAAGAAAAATGGTTATATTAGTAATTCTGTGAGATGTTTTCAATATATCAGTGTCATTTCCTTAAGAGCTATGAATACATAACTTATGTATCATCAAGACTCAATGAGGACATGGAAGTCTTAAAAAAAGATTTTTAAGTTTCCAGACTAGTATGATGTGCTCGAGAAAGTGTATGCATAGTCCTTTGAATTCCAATGTATATTCTAAAGCATACCTATCCCTAGGTATATATCCATCATTCTGGTATTACATTATGCTATGATCATATTGATGGGATTATTGGAGCCAGACTTATAGGCTCACTTGAGTCAAAACATGTTAACTCTGCAATTTGTATGCATTCATTTTTATGCTTCCCACTGTAAATGTCATTATAATGCTTATAAAGAAGTTTGAATATATAATTTTTGTCAATAGTGATACCTGTAGGGCTATTTTCTATTTCAAACAAATACTGGATTTTGCCATTCTGTCATGTGTTTTTTTTGGTCATCATTATCGTCATCATTATTTTAACCATCATTATCTTTGTTTTAATTTCAAACCCACATGTACACCAGTGAATATCATTCTTCTTTTTGATGATTTTTGCTTTATGGATAGAAATTGAGCACAAAAAATAATCCTTTCTTTGCAAAGTGTCAGTCTTAACTTTATATGAATTTACTTTGTCCTTGACTTACTATTTCCTTATGACCATGTTGATTGGAATAATACATCCCACCATTACACTAAATCATAAAGTCTGCTACCTACATTTCTCAAAGGAATAAAGATAATTTTTCATATACTCAGGTAGATCCAGGAGATTTTGTTACACTGAATTTATCTAATTCTCTCAAAATAATCTGTAGAATCTAATTGAGTGTTTTTCTGATAAGTAGTATTGGTAAAGACATATCTAAATGTCATGTAATTTTTTTAACTCATCAGAAGTTTGCTTTTATTAAATTTGGCAAAATGTTCTAATATATTATTTTTCCTCATTTGTCTTTTATTAAGCAATGCTTCTTTTGAGTACAGTTTTCAAGGACTATGATCAACTTGTTTTTAGTAATACTGAAAAGCTGCAGGAGCTCTCATTCACCTCAACAACATTTTTATTGCAATTTGCTTTTAAGTTGAAAATCAATAAGAGCTATACAACAACAGCAACAACAACAAACACTATGTCTGGGGAGAATAATGCTGATGTATTTAAGAATGTGATTTCCATCCTCACTGCTCTAGATTTTTAATGAAACAATTTCTACATAGAGCAAATTGCCTTTCTTTGATGATCCTACTTAGAAAGTAAAGTTCTAAATAGTTTCACTGTGTCATCATTCTCTATTCTTTGTCATTTTTTTTTCTTTCAAAAATGGAATCTGCTCTCTAAAGTAATATTTTGTGTGCTATGGACAGGAAATTCAGGCACCTTTTAATACATTGATATTCATACACTAGTGTCAAATCCTACTGTATATGAGTGAATAAGTTAGATGACTCTTCTCTGGTATCCTAAAGAATGCAATTAGAAGTTTCAAAAAGTCAAATTGATTTTTTGTTGTTCATGTTGTAAGTGTTAAGCACTGGGAGTTGAGCATAAACATGTCATGATATGAATCCTAGAATGAGAAATAGAATCCTCTTTATTATTTTCTGTAAGACATTTTTTAAAATTAAAAAAAATTAATGTTTTATTTTATTTTTGAGAGAGAGAGTGAGAGAGACAAAGCATGAGAGGGGAGGGGCAGAGAGAAAGGGAAACACAGAATCTGAAGCAGGCTCCAGGTTCTGAGCTGTCAGCACGGAGCCTGACATGGGGCTTGAACCCACGAACCATGAGATCATGACCTGAGCTGAGGTTTGACACTTAACCGACTGAACCACCCAGGCACCCCTATTTTCTGTAAGGCATTTTGCAATCAGTCTACCCAAAATCTCCACACTGCTATCTTTCAACAATCTGAGATCTAATTTTTCACTCCCTTGCACTAATCAATAAATTATTTTATCCTTCAGTAGTGCCTATTGAAACGTCTTTGTGAGAAACCAATTATAGAATGTTTCTGAAATTGTGAGAGATTCAAAATAAAGTAGTATTTCTGCAGAATGTTACCTCAACCATCCCTACCAAAGTTGCTTCACATAACACACATGCACACACATTTTTGAGCAAAAAAATTAAATATTTTAAATACTACATTTATTTTTGAAGATCCAAAGGCAAGTGTACATGTAAAGTTTATTGAACCCAACATTTCCACATTGATTGACCATTGGATCTTTTCTTTTCCAATTCATATTAACATAAATTGCTTGTAAAATGCTGTTCTAGGCAATAGGGAACCATTGATGATTTTGGAATTCCTGAGAACAAGAAGTATATCTGTGTAGACATCGCAGTATCTAGCACATTGTCTTGCATGTTGTAGATGGTCAATATACATTTTTAAGTAAATGAATGAAAGGTATAACCAGATCTCAGATTTGGTTCCAGAAGATTAATCTTGCAATAATGCGTACAACAGGGTGGAGTGAGGAAAATTAGAAGCAGTGAAGTTGTACAGGAAGCTATTTCAACCGTTAAGATAGTTGAGATCATTACAATAAGTACCTTGCTTATTCTTAATGCAAATGCCTACTCTGTTTATATGCATCTTTCATAAGTCCATTAGTAACAATGCAGATAAATTTATTTCCTGAGTTTTCTCCTCATACTTTAATAAACACATTTGGCACACTGTTCTGATATCCCAGATACAGTTTTCTAGGGGGCATTGAGTTCATATATCATCTCAGTTATTTTAAACTTCTCCATTAATACCATCAATGAACCATACCTAATACCATAGACAAAACAAGATCACCAAAGAGCATTTACTCAATCACTGTCAAAACCATTTTTGCTGGAACTTGTTTTTGCTTCAATAGACAGGTGAGACAAGCCTGACTAAATACTAAATTACAAGTTAATGTGGAAAAATTGGAGGCCAAATAGAATGAAAAAAAAATGCCAACGTATAGGTACAAATTAAGCCATACTTCTTTTTATCTTGACATTTTCCTGCTAAAATCACATTTTTCCTTTAAAATTCAGCTCCAACCCTACCTCTTTTAAGATTTCTTTCCAAATATGTGCTATTGCAATGTACCTTTCCCTGAGCTTTTGATTAGTTTACTTAAAAAATTTTTACTGAGCACCTATTACCAGTCACTCTCCTGCCGGCTAGAGATATGGCAGCGAACAAAATAGACCAAATATCTGATACCATGGAACTTACATTCTAATATGAAAGACAGACAATAAGCAATTAAGGAAATAAAGTTTGTCAAGTAGTGGTAAGAGCTATGGAGACAAAATAACAACAGAGTAAGCTGATAAAACTTCATATAGAAGCCATGCCTGTTTGTGTGGTAATCAGTGTGTTTATGTCAGCAACATCATGGGTAAATTGTAATAAAAAGTCTGACTCAATCTTTTGATGTTTGACCAGTGATAGCTTTAAGCTTCTCACTCCTTCCTCCTTTCTGTTCTGCATCTGGGCAAGATGATAAGAAAGCACATTCTTCCCTTTAGCACCAGTGGGAGTTTCAAATCATGCAAGCCCCTACTAGTATGCAGGAATCCCATGCCTTACTCATCATAGACACCTCAAGCCTGTCTTCTTTCTCTGCTCCTGTGAGCTGTTTTTTGGACCAGCTTGGAAAGACTGTTCTGCTTTTCCCATAAAGCTTTTATGTGGTGTCATTAGCCTTGACATCCAAATCAAACTTTCGGTAAGGGTCCATACTAATTTAAAAAAATGGCTGCAAAATTTGTGGAAATGGATGAGGTGAAGTATGAGCAAAGGTCCAGAAGCATGAGGTATCCTGGTGTGTGGGTGAACTAAGCATTCAGTCTTATTGAAATAAATATGAAGTATAAAGTGATGGAAGATAAGAGTAGAAGAAAAGCACAGAATGCATGACTAAGGTATGCCAGAGGTCTTGATAAACAAACATCTTGGCCAGTATAGCAGGGTAGATGGGAGCAGAAGATTTGGAGTAAGAGAATCCTAGAATGGAACCCTCAATAAATTACTTTGGAGACACAACTAATCTCACTGAGACTCAGTTTGTCCCTAACAAGTTATAGTGCATCCAAGCTCATATTTGTGATAGTCTTTCTCCACAACACTGTCAGAATGGTTTTCCAAAATAAGCAAATTTTATGCAAATCCTTGTTTAAAGCATTCAAATATTTCTCATAGCTTTCAGGAGAACAGTCAAGCACTGTCCATGCCCTACCTGATTATCCAAGCTTCTCTTCTTGATACTTAATCTATTGACCTGAGTCATAATAAATCATTTGAACATACTAGACTGTGCCATGTTCTCTCACAAAATCAGTGCCAGTGCAGCAGACAATCCTTTGCCTAGAATCACCTGCTTTAATATCTAAAACAGTCCTCATTTGCCTTTGATGTCACAGCTGCAGTGACCCTTTTTTTGTTTTTGGAATTCTTCTTAGTCCACTCCACTCAGTCTGCACTGCTCCTTCTTTATGCTGGCACATGATTTTTTTATCATATTGTTTTTCATACTGTGTTATTTTTTAAGCAGATTTTTTTTGGTAAATGTTTATTCATTTATCTTGAGGGAGAGAGAGAGAGAGAGAGAGAGAGAGAGAGAGAGAGAGAGAGAATCCCAAGCAGACACTGGCTCAGTGCAGAGCCTGATACAGGGCTCAAACCCACAAACCCTGATATCATGACCTGGTTTGAAATGAAGAGTCAGACGCTTAACCAACTGAGCCACCAAGTCACCCTTGTTTTTCATACTGTGTTATAATGGGATTAACTTTTCCTAAGACATAGCCACCTTATTTTTAAAAATGATGTATTTTTTTTTATTTCTCTATATTCCTAGTGCCTGCCATATAATACATGGTAAATAAAGCTTTGATAAATGAATGAATGGATGAATAAACAATTCTGAAGTTACAAAATCAGATTTTGTCAGCAACAGGATGTGAAAAATAAAAGACAGACACATAGAAAAGTCTTTTCTTCTGAGTGTGTTCTGGAGTGGAACAGCCCAGGAATCAGCTTAGATGACATTCTATTTTAGTCTTATCAGATATGGTAGCTGGAAATTCAGGGCTTCGGCTCAAAGATGAGGTCAGATACAAACATATGGCTTTGAGAATCAAGAGTATATACATATTTGGTATTTTAGGAATAACAGAAAATATGCCTGGAAGATAGAATGACTGTAAGCCATAGGAAATACAGACACTAATATAAAAATCAAGGGCATCCAGTAACTAAGCCTAAGAAGAAACAGTATTATGTGTGATTATTAATTTATTGTTTGTTTCTTCACCAAACTATAAGAGGGCTCCCAAGTGTCTGGACAAGGTCAGGCACAGAGAAGAACATAGTAAATATTTGTAGAATGCATAAGCTTCCAGAGAGGTGAGAGGAGAATCAGGAGATCATGTTGTAGGAACCAAATTTTATATGCTGAGAAAGTTTATTCATTTTTATGATAAAATTAGTTGATAGTGATGCTTAAAGTATAAACAAAATCTAAACCATTTTTAATGTGAAATGTATGATAAACTAGTTTCTTTGTCTATTTTGGCATAACCCAATCAATACAAGTCATTTTTCCCCCTTTTCTCCAATGACTAAACATAATGGTAATTTTAGCCCTTTTGGCTTTCATTTTCCACTGGCTCTGAATTTTGTTAAGGAAATTGTACCTTATTATTTATATGAAGTTATTCTCTGTTTTTTTTAAACTTATATTCTGTATCTTGGTCATTGGTGATTCGGATGAAGCATACTTGTATTTAAACTGTATTCAACCAACAAGAAAACATCAACATTCACTTATTATAAACAATCTTGAGAAACTCTTAACGTAACTTGTCACTATTCTAATAGTGTCTTAGCACTTGCTTTAAAAAAATAGTGGCATTCCACAATTTCTAAAAACAGGTATAGTTTTACTCTTCATGCATTTTAAGTCTCTATGAACATGGTTACTGTTATGGATTGAATGCTTATGTCTCCTCAAAATTCATATGTTGAAACCCTGCTATGATAGTAGTAGGAGGTAGGGTCTTTAGGAGGTAATTAGGATGAAATGAAGCAGTGAGGCCTTTCCTTTATGAATGAGATTTGCACCCTTAGAAAAGTCATGCTTTTCTTAGTCTGCTTCTTGGGTCTTTCAGCTGTGTTGGGGTAGAACAGGAAGGCAGTCATCTATAAGCCCCAGGAAGCAGATCCTCACCAGACAGCAGATAGGTTGATCTTGGACTTCTCATCCTTCAGAAATCTGAGAAATAAATATTTTTTGCTTAAACGACATAGTCTCTCATAATTTGTTATTATTGCCTGAGCTGACTGAGACAGTTTCTAATACAAACATGCCCTTTTCATATCAGATGATTAGGCATTGATTCACCAGGATATATTTGAGTTCATTAAAACAAAAACAAAACAAAAACTAAACTAAACTAAAAACAACTTGGTACTAAATAAACTTGATAATTTATGAACCTACGGTATTTCAGTAAACAACTGAGGGTTTATTTAAGAATCCAGTGTTTTGATAAATTGATTTATTTGACTAAGTGTTCACAATCTTATTTTCATAATCCTATATATATTTTTTTAATTTTTTATTTTAGAGAGAGAGAAAGAGAGCAGAAGCAGGGGAGAGAGACAGAGGAAGAGAAAGAAAATCTTAAGCAGGCTCCACGCTCTGCACGGAGCCCCATGCAGGATTTGATCTCATGACCCTGGGATCATGAACTGAGCCAAAATCAAGAGTCAGACACTCAACCAACTGAACCACTCAGGTGCACCTTTAATCTTATATTACTTAAAATACAATCTTCCTATTATAAACTAGTAAATTTTAACCAATATTTACTTTATCATCATACATTTGAGTGAAGAATACTTTAAATAATAAAAGTTATTCTCTTATGGAGTGTTTCTTTTGTGCCAGGAGCAGTACGAAGCATGTAGAATGTTTTATCTTTTTAAATCTTCAAAATAGTCCCATAAGGAAAGAATTGCTATCATTTTTCTGATGAGGGAACTAAAGCCTAGAAAATTAAACATGCCTATCTCCCCAGTTCCTATGATGAAACTAGGATTTGTACAAAGTTCAGTCAGTATAGGCATTGTTTCTGTTGGTTGTTTGAATGTTTGTTTTGTTAACTTTAGGTCAACATACCTGTATTAGAAGTTGATCCTGACACAAGAATTTGATGCCTAGTAGATTATTTGGAAAGTGCATTGCAATATAATCTTTAGGGCATATTTTGCCCAGGCTGTGCCTCAGGGTCTCTTGTGCTGTGCAGTGCTTTCCTCATTTTTCCTAAGTCGCCCTCTAGTGGCTGGCAGTCGCCAGGGACAGTAGTGCTATTTGGGCAGAGTGCCTCAGGCAGAGACGGTTTGCCGCTGAAAATGACTTCCTTGAACTTTCATGTCTTGTTGGCCCTGGCAGTTTACTGTTTTGATGGTGCATACTAAGTCCAATTGTAAATTTCATGTAAATTTCCTTTTGTGGAGTGTTTCCAACGGTCCACTCCACGTGTGGGATTGATCAAATGTTCTGAGGTACTTTGTGACTCCCCCATGTAGTTGTCCCACGGCCCTGGGTCTGGTGAATAGACTGATCCTGCTGACCAGCTTGGTATTTCTGTCCTGCTACAGAATAAGATTGGAGGCCAAAATACAAATGGCATGTTGGTTTTGGGTGACTTTCATTTATATAAGACACAGGTTGAGTTCAAGCCCCTGATTATCCATGCTCCACTCTTAACTCTTGAACTTCAGGGGGGTGTAAATCCATTTTTCAGCTGTCACCTGAGGGTGCTCCAAGCATAATATTGCCTCCATCTAAAATTTTTGGTTGGTATGGGTGGCGATAAATATATTTACCCTGTGAACCCTCTGCTGTGGGCACCCAGAAGAGTGATGCCGCTTCCTCTGCAAGTTTCTTGGCATGTGTCAGGCAGTTCTCCAGGATTGGCTGCACCTGCTTTAATGATATTTCAACCAAATGGGTCTTTTCAGTTAATCTCTTCTTTTTCCTTCAGTCAACATGGTGATGTTGTCCTCTTCCTGATCAGTCTCAAGCTATGCCGAACAAGGGATGGATATTCTTTGAAATGGGAAAACTCTTCTTGATCCATTCATGGGCCCTCGTCTGTCTCCCTTTGTGGTAGCAGTATGTGGAAGACAGGGAAGTGGGCAAATTTACCCTCTAGAAGAAGAGAGATCTTTTTCAGTTTCACTCAGTCCTGTTTCTTCAATACCCAGAACAGCGCCTGGCACAGAGTAGTAATTTAATAAGTATTTTTGAATAAACAAAGTAATGAATTAATGAATAAATGAATCTTACCTGAACTATCTTCAATTTACACTAATCCCATTTCTAGAAATATTTTCTCTCTTGTCCTCTGCTACATTTGTCTCTTTATGTGTTGTCCTTTGTACCACTTAGATATTAGTTTGTCTCTGGTTCAATTCTTCATTTCTTCTTAAATGGGTTCACCTACTTGTCTGTCTACATTACTTAGCATCTATAAGATGACAACTGTGAAATATTTTTTTTCTAAATTAAAACTTCCTTTTAATATGCAGATATTATATACTGGACATCTCTACCCAGATATCACACAATATGTCATATCAATACATCTAAAACTCAACTCATTATATTGCTATCCATAACTGCTAATTTTCCTATGTGCTCTTCCTCAAACATCTAGTCAACAAAGCCTTTTTACCTATAAGAAAAGAGCCAACATTGCAGTATATCTCATTAATAGAGTAAAAGTACTATTAATAAATATACTATAATTATTTTCCCCTTCCCTTCCCCCCATGGCCTTCTGTTAACTTTTTCAAGATCCACATATGAGTGAAAACATTAGATCTGTACTTTTCTGACTGACTTATTTCACTCAGCATAATACCTTCCAGTTCCATCCACATTGCTGCAAATGGTATGATTTCATTCTTTCTCATTGCCAAGTAATATTCCATTATATATATAAACCACATCTTATTTATCCATTCATCAGTTGATGGACATTTAGGCTCTTTCCATAATTTGGCTATTGTTGAGAGTGCTGCTATAAACATTGGGGTACACATACCCCTACACATCAGCACTCCTGTATCCCTTGGGTAAATTCCTAGTAGTGCTATTCTGGACCATAGGGTATAGTTAAAAACAGAGAGGGAGAGAGGCAAACCACAAGAATGAAATTGGAGGCCAGAATACTGAGAACAAACTGAGGGTGGATGGGGGGAGTCAGGGATAGGGGAAAATGGGTGATGGTCATTGAGGAGAGCATTTGTTGGGATGAGCACTTGGTGTTGTATGTAAACCAATTTGACAATAAATTATATTTATAAAAGATAAAAAGCTACTTAGTAATGAAAAAAAGAAATACACTATAAAAATTCTAATATGATAAAAAAGTCTTCTAAATATTATGAAGGAAGAAGTAGACTTAACAGGTACAATATTTTCCTCTTGTACCCTGGCTCTAAATTTGAGCTGAGAACTAGAAAAAGATAACAAAAGGTAGGATTCAAGGTAAATCATCTGATGGAAGGAAGGCCAATAATTCAGGGATACTTAGTGCATATTTCATTGTGTGATATAATTCACTCTTTTCTCCTTTCATCTGAGAATTATATTTTCACAGTCCAGGAACAATTTAAAATACTCAGTTGAATTTGATTTGATTCAATTAAACAAATAATTATCTTCCAGGTAATCTCCTATTGCATGTGAATAATATAGTGATCAAGACAGACATAGCCTTTATGCTCATTGAAAAAGCTAGCAATAGAGATGATTTAGCATTATTATTTCTGTGAATTCAAACAATGTAGTCAGGAATCTTCCCTCTCTCTCTCTATTACCTATATTTTCCTTTTTATGACCACTCATGAACTAGTCAATATGGCCGAGGAAGAAGGTTTCTGACTGCCCAGGTCCAGACCATTTGCTCATGCCTGGAACCCTAGAGCTGGCATCAATCCTACTCAGATCACAGGGACAGAGCATAGGCGATGGGTAATTTCTGAAAGGAAGAAAGAGCATCTGTTATCAGGAGTAAGAATACTGTATTGAAAAAAGGCACAATATATCAGCTGTGTTCTAGCACTTCTTTGGGTGCCTAGAAACTTCTTCCCATAAACTCCATTAAAAAAATACTCTCTCTTAACTAATGCAACTCTCCTATATACAGTTGAAAACTTACTCATCTTGTCCCCAGAGGAAGACAACACATGCCTGCCCAGTTTCACATCCAGGATGATTAGCATTCCTTTCACTGAGTTCCAGATGGAGCTCATCACAGTCCAGTAATCTGTGGAGAAATGATACATTTTATAAATTCTCACACATCCAAAACACAATGGTGCAGGATAATGGCAATAAAAGGTGCCATTTGGAGTATGGTTCAGGAAAGAGAATCACAGTGTTCTTTCTGGGCAAGTAGAGCAGATTCCTGTCCTGGAAGAGGAGCCAGTTCTGAGGCAGCCAGGTTGGTTGCCTGACCAAGAGAATGTTCTTAGTAGGTGTCCCTTAATTTACTGTCCACATGTAAAACAACTTTGTGGAAGATTTTCCTTTAGGGCTGCATCAATTTATTTGGGAGAGTAAGGGCTTTCAATGATATTCAGTCAAGCTTATGCCAGATTTAGATTTGTCCTTGGTCTTTCAATATAAGTTCACAATTAATATGAGGTTGAATTGAAGGACTAGTAGCCTGACTACTGAGAATTTTCTTTCCATCAGAACATATAATCCATGATTGCAGAGATTTTTCTTTTGTTTTATTAACTATTGTATCACCCAAACCAGTCATAGTGCAGTAGTTTGATAAATATGTGTTAGATGAATGAATTTCCTCTTCGTTTTTCTTGTTCTCCAAATTTTATCATTTCTGCTCACTAAATGGCTTTTGAACTCGCTCATTTCTCTCTATCTCCCTTTTTCATTCTATCCCCATTCACTGTCACCTGCTGTCTGAGATCCTGTGCCAGTCTACTAAATGATCCCTCTCCCACAAGTCTTCTTCCACTCCATTCCACTTTACACACAATAGCAAAGCTGTAGTTTTAAAAGATGGATCAGATCAGGGTACCTGGGTGGCTCAGTCAGTTGAGCGTCTGACTTTGGCTCAGGTCATGATCTTGCAGTTCCTGGGTTTGAGCCCGCATTGTGTTCACTGCTTTTCACACAGAGCCTACTTCTGATCCTCTGTTCCTCTCCCTCTGCCCCTCCCCTGCTCAAGCCTGATTAAGTTGATCCTATTTTTAAGTGGGTTTCCATTGGTTTTAAGATCAAGATTCAAAATCCTACCATAGTTTACATTCTGGTTCCTTTGTTCCTCTGTGCCTCTGCTCTCCCATTCCACTGACCTGTCTTTCTCTCTTGTTCCCTAGATTGTAGCCATTCTGAACTTCTTCTGGTGCACTAAATATTCCCAATTTTTCAAATTTGCTATTTGTTCCATCTAAAATATCTCCTATGATCTACTCCCATCTCTCATCCCTTCATCTAGCAAATTCTTAGTTGTTTTACACATCAGGAAGATCTTGAGAAGCTTTAAGTTAAATCCCTTGGTAACAAACCCATAAACTCATTTTAATAACACACATCCTTCTTATAATTACTTGCTGAGTGTCTGCACAGCAGACATCTGTTGTGTTAGCCTGCACAGTACTGCTTCTGGTACAGAATCCTCCTATCCTTTTGGGACTCATTCATTCTACTGACATTTTCATTGCTGGTAGTTATGTGGGGTGTCCTGAATCCTGTTACAGGTGGTGTACATGACTCAAACCTGGCCTTGGAGCTCTGCTTTTCCCTCTACTTCTTAGCTTCATGGCAGAGATAGGCCTCTGCTTCAGGACAATAGGGCTAATTTGATCCCTTCTAAGCTGCTTCCAAAGATGGTTTCCTAAAAAGGAGACAATTATTATTATTGCTTTTCAATCAGAGGCTTTTGGGGGATGAATTTGAGGGAGTCTTGTGTCCCACAAAAAGCAACAATATGCTCCTAATATAAATTCAAATCTTCAAAATTTTAAAACAGTAATACTGTTTTATTCTTAATTGACTCTGTTTTTTGGCTTTTACTTGATAAAGTTTTAGAAAATAATTAGGATCCCAACTTCTTGCTGCATCCTCTTGTATTTAAATTCTTAATTGATAAAGTGGTGCTGAACAAATAATTACTTATACATATTTTTAAATTACAAAAACCAGATGAATGAACAGTTTAGCATGTTTTCCTTTTTGTTATAGTTTCTTATATTCAGAGCAATAAAACTAATTTTAGAGATTATCTTTTCCATTCATACCACATGAGGATATTATTGTTAGAATCCTAAAAAACATATCTACCATAGGGAAATAATAGGGAATTTTGAGATGTGAGAAATATCCATTTAACTGTTTTAATCACTATCTTTATTTTCCAGGCTAGAACATATTAATGATAGATTTTGTAGAATGGATATAAGGAGCTAGGTGGTTTTAGAGTCATCATTAATTTCATGGTTTCTCATTTATCACAGTAAGTCTGTTATATCCTATTTTCCATATTCTGTCATAAATGCCAATTCACTTAATCAATTTTGCTACTACATAAAAATCTGGTTCTATTGCAGATATCTGTATCTTTTTTTCAAATATTGGGTTGCATAGCATCTTTGAAATATACAGTACACAAGTCAAAAGAGGATGGGATGCCTGGAAATCCATTTCTAAAGGTCCCTTTGAAATACACAGGAATATATTTATATAGGAAAAATATAAAGTTCTAGAACAGCTCTAAAAATTTAAATGACATTTATATTATATATATAAATTATATTTTATATCTAAAAATATAAATGTCATATAAATGACAATTAAATATTTGTCAAAATCAAAGATATTTTTAAATTGATTATGTCACTGATTGGAACAGATTAAAAAATATGATTGATGTTTTCCATATGTTCCATTTCTTTAAAAAATTAATACAAATAACGTTATTCATTAGTAAACTTGAGATTCTGTCTGATAATAGTACTTATGTTGCTCAAGAAACAAGGGAGTCATAAATTCCATAACTTTCCTTGGCCTTTTCTTCTTGGTCCAACAGAAATATAATTTAGAAACACGCTAATCCATACAAGCACTGAAAAAAATTCCTCATTGTCACATTTCAAGAAAGTTACAAGCACTCCAAACTATTCTCATCTTTAGAAGGAATAGAAATAGAAAATTATCCCAGTAGAGTGATTTGACTTAATAAATCATATGCTATCTCAGATTTGACAGCTATTATCTGTTTATACTCCATACCATCCCCAGCTTTTTAATCTCTGCTGGAATTCTGAAACCTACATTTCCAAGACTCACTTGTCACCAGAATTTTGGTTTAGGTTACACTAATTGAGAGACATTATGGTGAGATTTGGAGAATATAAAAAAAGTATTACACTTCTGGAGTAGTAGCAAATAGAGACAAAAGAAAACCTCAGATGCAAGGTTTATAGAGGTTTATGGTTATGACCTTATGCCTCTGCTTTGTTGTAGAGGTTTTTGATACTGAGGGTCTAATGCTTCCTGATTTCATCAAGGCCAACATTGATTCTCAGTGTCTGACTTCAAATGTTGCCAGTGGCTCTACAATCACATAATTCAATACACATAATGTATTGTATATCCGTTTGTTACACATATACAATACATTACATACATGTAATGTAATATATATGTATTGTAATATACATGTAATGTATTGTGTATCTGTTTGTTAAATGTCTAGAGTCACTTCTGTTTCCTTGGACAGCCCGAACTAATGTGTATGTATGTATGTGTGTTTGTGTATGTGTGTGTGTTTGTGTACATTTTTAAACATCTGTCCATATGTGTATATGCACAGACTCAAGTGACGATATCAGAGAATAAGCCAACAGCTAGGACAGATCAAGCTGAAGGTATCTGTGAACATTAAGCCAATAATTACTGGCTGGAAGGGAAGAGTGTTTCCAGGGAGCAGAGAGCTACTGACCCAACCAGTACCTGTGATAATATAATATGTGCCATGTACTCCTTTTCCCTATTTCTCTTCTTTCTAAGCAAACATAGCTGTTCAATCGCTGAATTAACTTATTTGCTTAACTGATTTGGTGTTCAAAACTATATTGAATAAAAATAAATGTGTGTTTATAAATGGTCTATAGCCTTTTTGGTTATGTCCTTCAACATCCTGAACTGTGTCTTTGACATAATCCTGTTGAAGATTTGATTTTTAGTGTGAGCACTTGAATGTATCTATTAGAACTTAGCACAAATACCATGTCTTAAAAAAAAAACAAAGATATAACACTGGTGAAAAAATTGTATATAATTATTAATGTGTATGATCATATCAAACAATCTTGACCCAAAAGAGAAAATTCCAAAATAATAATTGTCTCTGTATGTAGTGAAAATATAGATTTCATATTTTATTCTTTTTAATATTCTATATTATCCAAAAAATAATAAGTTTTATTTCTATTTCAATTTAAAATAAGACCATGTACATGAAATGCCTATTTTATGTCTAATTGCATAACACTTCCATAATTTAAGTATATTTAATAAATGTCTTTGCTGCAGTTCTAAGACTCCATAATAATAGATTGGGTTAAAATGAAAAATGTGTCAAAGTCAGGTGTGGAATGAAGTTTGAAGTTATTGTGTTCTGCCTGATGCTACAGGGCTAGGTTTGTGTTAAGAAAATTTGAATAGCATAAGAAAGAATTAAATGAAATATTATACATGGGCAAACACGACATATAACAACTGTAGGGAGACATATTAAGATTGACAATGTGAATACCATGCTACAATATTAATTTCAAATATTAAGCAAGAGCTAAAGAGACAATAGAGTAATGCCTGCCTCATGCAGTAATTTCCAATGCCAGTTCATTAATTGGGCTTCTGGTCCTTCTATTGTTTTAATAAAAGTAATTGCCTTAATACGTATGAGTACTATGAGTCTTTCAGGGAAAATTTAATTTTCACAAACATCTTTAATTTTTTTTAATGTTTATTCATTTTTGAGAGACAGAGAGAGAGACAGAGTGTGAGTGGGGGAGGGGCAGAGAGAGAGGGAGACACAGAATCTGAAGCAGGCTCCAGGCTCTGAGCTATCAGCACAGAACCCAACGCGAGGCTTGAACTCACAGACTGCAAGATCATGACATGAGCCAAAGTCAGACGCTGAGCTGACTGAGCCAATCAGGTGCCCCAATTTTCACAAAAATCTTTAAAATCAGTTTATCAATTTCACAGTCAAGAACTAAGATTAGTTACAAATTTACCTATGGATCTACGTGGTCAAGGCATGTAAGCTACTTTAAACATAGAGATTGTTAATTTTTAAATAAGAAAGGAATTCTAAAGCATTAAAATTTATAATTTAGAAAACTTCCCTTTCTTATCAATATTCTATATCATATTTTATTTTTGTTTGCTTTAGAGTAAATTTTAAGTACCAGTAACCCTGAAACCAAGATGCTTGCAGTTTGGAATCAGCTTTCCTGGCAGATTCAAACAATGTTCAGTCCCGAATGAACAGAGGATAGGGTATTAGTTTGCTAGGGCTGCCAAAACAAAGTACCCCTCATTGGGTGGCTTAAGCTACAGAAATTTATTTTCTCATGGCTTAGACTAGAATTCCAAAATCAAGGTGTTGGCAGGTCTGTTTTCTTCTGTGGCCTCTCTTCCTTGGTTTGCAGACACACCTTCTGGCTTCTGTGTCCTATCATGTCTTTCCTCTTTAGGTCCTAATATTCCCTTCCTATGAGAACACCAGTCAGATTGGATTAGGGCCCACCCAATGGCTTCAGTTAAAGTTAATTACCTCTTGAAATGACCTGTCTCCAAAGCTACAGCAGCATTCTAAGGTACTGGGGGTTAGGGCTAACATAGATTGTGGGGTCATACAATTCTGTCCATAACACATAGGGAGCACTGCATGATCAGATTTGTCTGTCTCAATTTATTTTTATTTCCTGGACTTTTACTGGAGCTTCAATAAAAACTTGAGAAAAATAGAAAAGGATCCTCTGCCTACATATTTGGATATGTACTAAAATAGTGAACCTTGAATATAAACACATCTCCTTATGTATGTTTAAACAAATGTGGTACTTACATCATCATCAATATTTTATTAGTAGAAATTAACAATGAAGGTTGATTCACTTACATCAGACTCCCGGTTCATCTTCTTGTCCCTGATTATTCACAAAATATTATGCTGTCTTTAAAATTCTAAACTATTAGTTTCTAGAGCTTCATTTCTTGGGGGTTTCTGTGGTTCTCGGATTCCTACCTTTGTTTTTTGTTTCGTCACTATAGGTTAAGGATTTCTATTTTAATTAGCAATACATGCTGCTATAGCTCGTGTTGATCCTTTTAATGCTGTTTTTGCGCCTGCATAATTATCGTAATAACAAAGCTGTTCAGTACATTCTTCTCCCCCTTTTCCTGTCAAAAGATAAGACTACTATTGATCTATATTTTTGGGATAGTCTTATGCTTTTGCTGGGAAACACTAACTTTTAAGTGAACTAATTAGTAAGCTGTCCTTCCCAGTTAAAAAACAAGATAAAAAGAAAACTCTCTGTTGTTTTTAACATGTATTTATTCACAGTATTTCAATTATTACTATCTGGTGAGTCAAAATGTAAGTTCTACTAGCTGGCAGAAAATTGCTCCCTCCTGTCCTCTTACAAAATGTATAACATGTATGCTATTGTGTATTACAGTATACTAATAAGTTTTTAATGTTTTTGTTACTTCCTCAGTAGACGCGGCCCACAGGACCCCAGTAATAACAAAATGAATACTAAAACCTAGCCAGCTCAGAACAATTGAGAAATTAAAGAACAATTTACTGGCTTCATGGAATCACCAACATGGTAGACATAAACTACATAGTATTGCCTTTAAAGTGTCTTTTTTCAAGTTTTTGTTTAAATTCCAGTTAGTTAACATATAATGTAATATTAGTTTCAGGTGTAGAATTCAGTGATTCATCACTCACCTACAAGTGCATTTAGGGTGCTTTTTGACAAAAATACACAGTCTCCGCTGGAAGGTTTAGGCGAGTAATTCTGATTTCTCTGGTCTGCATAAGAAAAGGTTTCCACTGATCTTTTGCCCACTCCTCTCCCCTCTCCAATTTGAGGTGGAGTGAGTTAATTCATAAACACCAGCCATTAGTTTGCATTTTTCAAGTGGATGGAGAAAATTTCAGCATTATATGAAAGAGATCTATCTCTGTTGATGTCCTCTCATGTTTATCCTGAATCAGCGTCAGTTAGCGACCTGGGTGGATGTAACTTCTCTGCAAAGTCCAACACTTCCTCTGATGAGCTGTTCAAGTTCTAGATGGGTGGAGTAGCCTATGGAGCTCCCACACGAAGGTATGGTCTGTAACAGCTCTATCAAGAATAGAGCTGACATTTTCTTCTCTTTTGATTGATGCCTTTCACATCTTTATTTGGTTCAGAACTTAAGAGGGGTGTTGTGTATTGAATCTCTCAAAGCTCACTCTTTTAAAACTTTATTCCCCTTGGAAACATTTTTATCAATATTGTTCCATCAACACAACAGCTCCAGCTATATTCATAAAAAGTGCTAGGTCTAGTGAGTGCCGGGGAGGGGCTATCTGAAGAATGAGGGAAAGAGGCAGTAATTAGTCATTTATGGCATATGTGTACAGTTCAGAACTATTGTTCCTGGGAGGTTCCAACCAGTCAGCTTAACAACTTGTTTGTTCTTGGTTTCTGGTGATCCACAGATGGCAGAGATCATCAGAGAAGTTTGTGATGTAGACAGTTGTTCTCAAAATCTTAACAGAAAGGCGTGACTTAGGCTAACATATCCTGCATTAAGTGATTAGAAAAAAGAATTGCAGAAATCCTATGGATTATATAAAGACAAAAAGTAAAAGTAAACATCCTGTGAGAAGAGTTTATGAAATTATCAGCAAATCCATCCATCCTGAGACAAAGAAAAGCACCAGATTGGCAAACCTGGAATGCTACTTAATGTGGAGGGCCAAGCCAGGATAAGTGTTATTCTTTTAAAATGGATGAATATAATCACCTTAACTGTACTTGAGCACACACTATTATAGCTTACTTTGATAGTCCCAATTTCTTACACTTAATCATAAATTTAATTCTTTTTTTAATGTTTATTTAAAACACATGTGCATGAGTGAGGGAGGGACAGAGAGTAAGGAACAGAGAAAATCCCAAGCAGTCTCCACGCTGCAGTGCAGAGCCCAATGCAGGGCTCAATCTCAGGAACCATGAAATCATGACCTGAGCCAAAACCAAGAGTCGGACACTTAACCGACTGAGCCACCCAGGAGCCTCAATCATACATTTAATTTTATCTTGAAACTTCTCTGCTGAGTATGGATCAGCTACATAGAAAGTGGTCAATAAATGTGAAACAAAGGGAAGGAAGGGGAAGGAAAGAGAGAGGAAAGGAGGGAAGTGGAATAGATTTTTAAATATATCCCTTTCTTTTACATCTGAGTTGCTCACCACAAAAATCAGTTGAAAAGGTATATAAACATAAATGAGAATTTGAAACCTCTTCAAATGCATACAATTATACTTATTTTCCCTTAAACATAGTCCACATACCTCAATAATCATTAAAGATTGTATTTTTGAGATCTGGTAGTTATTACAGTGGAAGAACATGTGAAAAATATTTTAATATTAATTCCCAAAATATGTTTTCTTCTTCACAGTTTAACACGCCATAACACCTTAAAGTGGGTGTATCTTTTTAAGCAGTTAAGAAACTGAGTGAGTTTTCATTTTGGCTGTCAATATAATACATATTTCAGCAACACATTAGGAGATTCTTTCTCTGTGAATTATCCCCAGAGATTAAAAATAAAAATACGGTGGCGTAGAAAAGCTGCCAAAGCACATTCTATGACTGTTCCTGGCTCCCACTCTATCTTTTTTCTATCCAAATGAAGCATCTTTCTGCCAGAAAGATACAGGTGTGGAAGCAGATCTTTCAGTCTGTGAACTCTTGGGTTTACATTTGAAGGATGTATCCTATTTTAGAATATGTATTGATGGTTTATATATATATATATATATATATATATATATATATATAAAAACAGAAGTGGGATGTTCTTATGAAAATGAATAAGAAAGGAAGCAGATGTCACCCTTTTTGCATTATAGAAAATGTCAGTGGGATGTAGCTGGAATATAGCTACTCAGCTATGCTCAAATATTTGTGATGCGATATTGGGTGCATTGATCCAGATACACATGTTGAGTGTTGAAAATAGATCTTAAATACAATCTGCAAAACCTGTACAATATTATACTAGCTCATAGTGATGTTTGGAAGAAAATCAATGTTTGTAAGTGACTTGTGTTTTATGTTTTGCCAAGTATAATTAATGTGATGTTATGGTATTTTTGATGAATAGTCTAAAAACATTTTATTACAGTGAAAAGAAGGGATGATTATAATAGATCCTGGCAGAGGGAATGTGAAAATATTCATATCAGAATCTGAAGATCATTGTAGGCAGAGTTGGAAATGCGTTCTTATTGTTGGAAAAATATGGCAATTAAATTGTTCAATAGCAAATATCAGATTCATTAAGTGTCATTATTTTTGATTTGATAGTCCTTTTCAAAGAATTGCCTTATAAACAATATGTCCATTCATAGACTAAATTCAGCATCACAGTGAGTGATTGCTATGGGCCAGCTGTTACAGAAAGCAACATGTGGGTTCTCAAATGGTCCATGGTATGGAATGATGTTTTTTTAATCTTTAGTTTAAAGATGTTTTGTTGGTTCAAAAAGAAAGAGAAATAGGGTTTTTATCTCTCTACTGTGTATTCACGTGAGGTCATGGCCTTTAGTTTGACATTCAAGTTCCATCCTTTATGGTTCCCAACTTATATTTTTATTTTTACCCTCCACGCATTCTCAATGAGCACACAGTTCTTTGCATCTTTGTGATCTTTACATTTTCAATAGTGTGGAGACTAGGTCAGATATACACCTATTAACCATACAAAAAAATAAAAGGTTAGTGCCTGGAAATATTACAGTAGAGGAACTATAAGAACAGATAAAAGGGATAAATTACTCTTAACTGAGGGGATCAGAAAGTACACTTAGTAGAAGTATTACTAGAATTGAGCTTGAAGCAAAATTTTATTTTGACCATCAAAAATGTTGGCAAAATTATATCTCTAACAGAGGAAAAGGGATGAGTAAAGATGGAAAATTGAAAATCATATTCTATGTTGAAGTAAGTTTCTGGTTTTTTGGGGAGCAGGGTAGAGTGGGAGACTAAGGTGAATATGCCAGATCAAGATAATAGACGGAATATGTTAGATGCCAAGATAAATAGGTTGTCCCAGCAAAAACTAGTAGAGAGAAAAAGAAATTCTGTCTTTTATTTTAAAGGGAAGTGGCTTAGTAAACTAAAGCCATATTTGTTAAATTGCAAAAGTATTTACAATCAGGTTTGAACACATATTTCTAGCAACAGTCCATCTAAAAGCCAACTAAATATATTATATGTTTTTAACGTTATATTTTAACAATAGTCCATTGTTTAACTACCTGTTAATGTGTCTTATTAGAATAGAATGCGAGAGAGAGAGAGAGAGAGAGGGAGAGAGAGAGAGAGAGAGAGACTCTCTCGAGGATAAGATACAATAATGGTGTTTTTAAAAAAATATTTTTATGTTTATTTATTTATTTTCAGAGAGAGAGAAATAGAAAATGAATAGGTTGCGGGATGCAGAGAGAGTATACAGCTAAGTTAACTTATTTATCCTCAGCATATTATCTGTAAAATATTGGTTCAGGCTTAATGACTCTGGTTTTGGATACACATATTTAAATAAAGATACTTTTATGTACAAAGTACTTTTTTTATTTGTTTTTGCCACAGTGAAAATTAACATTGAAGTGAGCTCCAGTAAAAATTTATTACCAAACCTTAAGCATGATGTATATCATTGATATTTTCAGTTTAATTAAAGTGAAGACTGATTAGCATATTTTCATCTTTGTAGAGCCTTCTATTTCAAAGACATGGACTTAAACAATTTGTTTTATTCTCTTTAAATAAAATCATGTCTAAACTAACAAGTACTTACAGTTTATGAAGCCCAATATAACCTGTTATACATTTACATTGATATTTTATTAAAGTATTTATTATTTTCAAATATCTGGATTAGAGTAGTTTGTTGATATATTATCATTCTTTTTAAAAAAAATTTTACTGTTTTTATTTATTTTTGAGACAGAGAGAGACAGCATGAGCAGGGGAGGGTCAGAGAGAGAGGGAGACACAGAATCCGAATACAGGCTCCAGGCTCTGAGCTGTCAGCACAGAGCCGGACGTGGAGCTCTAACCCACAAATGCGAGATCATGACCTGAGCCGAGTCGGATGCTTAACCGACTGAGCCACCCAGGCACCAGGATATATCATCATTCTATCCCTGAATATGAGCCATGATTTCCTTCCCTACCCAAAGTAGCTCTTTTTTTAATTGGATTAATTGACTTTATAATTTAAAGTTTATTTATTTATTTTGAGAGAGAGGGAGAGAGTGCTTGAGTGAGGGAGAGAGAGGGGGAGGGGCAGAGACAGAGAAGAGAGAGAATCCCAAACAGACTCTGCACTGTCAGCTGAGAGCCTAATGTGTGCCCTATCCCATGAACCATGAACTGTGAGATCATGACCTGTGCCAAAATCAAGAATGGAACGCTCAAATGACTGAGCCACCCAGGCACCCCAACCAAGAAGTCTTTTTATTTGTTGTTGTTTATTTGGTTTTTGTTGTTGTTCTTTGCTTGTTTTGTTTTGTTTTGTTTTGTTTCATTTGGGGCACTCTGACTTATAGAAATTTTTTTCCTGGTATGATTTGTGGTGCTGAAATGGAGAATTCATAGGGTCCTAGGGAAGACCCCTTAAACAGGTTTCTGTTTTGGGGGTTGGATCGATCAGAGTCCCAAACTGAAAGAGATGATAAACAATTGAGGATAATTCCAGAAGGATTTATTATTGCCAGAGACTAATCATAAAGGTACAGATTCGGGCGCAGGGACACCTCAAGGGACAGTGCAGAAACTCAGGGCTGAGTACACAGCATCTCAATGCTCTTACTCTATTTGAAACCAGCTATGAGAACTCTACCTTCCACAGTGTCTGCATTGATTGTACCTTCGATAATTGAATTGAATTGAACCAGATTAATAACACACATAAATAAAAAAATCTTGATTAAGCCTAACTCACTTGAGGCTTAGTTTAAGATATGTAAAACTTTTTTTCTAATAGTTGAAAAGATACAAAAAGTATCATTGCTTTTTTCTGCTAAAACACAGACAAAATGTTGCCTTAGAGAATGTTTAAAATGTGTTTGCTCATTTAATATTCAAATAATTATAATATGGAATCCATCACCGAATCATCAAACATATATATCATGAATATATAATACACATAGGGGGGCAATGAAATCTCAGATATAGGGGCTCCTGGGTGGCTCTCTCGGTTAAGCGTCTGACTTCGGCTCAGGTCATGATCTCGTGGTTCATGAATTCAAGCTCCATGTCGGGCTCGGTGCTAACAGCTCAGAACCTGGAACCTGCTTAAGATTCTGTGTGTCTCTCTCTCTGGCCCTCCCCTGCTTGTGTTGTGTCTCTCTTTCTCGCTCTCTCTCAAGAATAAATGTTAAATTTTTTTTTAAACTTAAAACAAATCTCAGATATAATACCCCAGGATTACTGTTCCTGGCTAGAAACACTTAAAAGTACAACTCACCAAGTTCTGTCCCTTAAACAATGTAAAGAATTTGGATATCTGTCTAGTGCCGAGAGAAAATTTACCCATGATTAAATTTTATACTATCTATCTTGAAGTAGTTCTTTTTGTTTTCAAATGAAATGCCTTCCAAATTTACCACAGCTCTCATCAGACATTTACTGTTTGTTCTGTTGTCCATTTAGTAGAGTAGATGTGCCCTAGACATTTAGTGTTCAAAGTCATCCAATGTCTTTCCAACTATTTAATCTACTTTTATGATTCATTAGCTTCCACTGAAGTTGCTTTGCTTCTGTCTTTATTGGAAGATGTAACTGGAAATGCTGTTGATATAATTCTCAGTGTTTATTTGTATCAACTAATGTTTTGTAACATTCAGTTAATTGATATTGTGTAAATATATGCCTTGATTGTATATTTATATTCATTTTCTCATATGAAATAAAATTACTTTTGTCCTTAAATATGCTTTTGTGAAATTGATGATTTGATAGACATCCATGCTAAATAAAACCTCAATGCAATGGGAATTTGATATGGAATTTGGTAAATTCTTTCTATTTGCTAAATAAAAGCTCAATGCAATGGGAATTTGTTATGGAATTTGGTAAATTCTTTCAATGACATATGGCATAATGCCATTCCATCATCTCTTATAAATGCCTGTGTAAATTGTCTGGAATAGTTCATCTATTCTAGGCACTGGAAGGGAACTGAAAAGTAAGGTAGGTCATCTCTGGTAAAAAGAGTTTCCAAATATAGCCAAATGTCTACACTTTATCAACTAGAGTCACAGGATCCCTAATGGCTTTGAAACGTTATTTAAATTATGTTAAAGGAGTTAAAGCTGCTCTTCAGCAGTGGAACCAATGGTCAGGCATAAAGTGAAGTGGGGTATACAGAAAGCAAAACATAAAAATGGAAGAGCATTATCATTTTCTCATGGCTCTCAATTTCCTTTTTCCAATTAAAATTCCCTTTTTATGAAATATCTTCACATTTATATCCCTCCTTTCCTTCAGATTCATGTTGCTGAGTATCCTGGGTTTTTCTTTTTTCTTTTTTTTGTCTTAATTTTTGAATCCTTTTCTTAGGAAATGATCTCATATCAGCCATTTATTATTTTTTTCATATGAAAGGCTTTCTCCCAATTAAAGGAATTACAGGGAGGGGGAAAGACTGTTTGAGAAGCACTAAGATATTCTCACAGCTTTAAAAATCACAGTGTGTGGACAGGTGCTTGCTGCACTAATGAGGAGAAAGTGGACTTGCTCTTGATGTGTGAAAAGCTCTAAGGACAAGATCAGCATACATGCAGCAATTATCTCTATTTCCCCAGATGTGTAGATAGAGTAGTGGAGGTTTTTGAAACAGGCAATTTCAATGCCGGATACTGAGGAATTACTTCTGACCACAGTGAGTGCAATGAAAATGTAACACTGTAAAAAGAGTGTTGACACATTTATTACCTATATCAGAAATGATTGATCCTTTGGGATATTGAAGAAGGGTACTTGGGAAGGAGAGCAAGTGTGAAATATTAAAGTACTTGGAACCGACAACACGTAGAGGCAGAAATCTATATTATTTCACTGCAACAGGTGGTTAACAGAGGATGGTCAGATAAGAAGTGGAAGCCAAAGAACCAAAATGTGTCCAAAGACTAACTGATCGACATGAGGATCCAAGGGCTCCAGAAACAAGAAACGGGGATCCAAAGACAATCGTGGTGACGGAATGATGGAAAGAGGAATAAAAACTGAGACTGCATATACTCACAAGACTCAAAAAATGATCTGTTATTTCAGCTGCTTTTTACCCAAATCCATCATCATAGGAGTGTTAGACACCTCCCCATCATCTCCAGGATTTTACTTTCTCTATGAACAAGAATGCTTAAGAAAATTATGGTCTGTATAAATATCATTCGAGAGTAGCATTTTGCAGAACTGAAAGGGTTAAAAGACAGCAAGGGAATTTTATTTATTTATATTTATAATTATATTATAATTATATATATAATTAATGAAATAATATAATGAAAGCCTTTCATATGAAAAAAATAATAAATGGCTGATATGAGATCATTTCCTAAGAAAAGGATTCAAAAATTAAGACAAAAAAAAAGAAAAAACAGCACTCATTTGAGGGTGTTTCAGTGGATGGGTTTAAGCAGTGAACAATGTTTAGATTCCACTATGAAGGGAGATCATATAGGTTATATGCTTCTGTCACTGAAATATTCTTTGCTGGATTATAGTTATGGCTGTGCCTTTATAATTACATTACTAATTGCAGGGGCATGCAGTATCACCTCCTCAACACCTAAATAAGAGAATCGGGTACATTTTATTTTCTGTTAATAATGAGAAAAGTATACTACAGCAATGCAAACTGTACCAGATCAATACTTTTCACACATATAGCCCTCAGTAGATATTAAAAAAAACTTTTTTAACATTTATTTATTTTTTGAGAGACAGAGAGGGACACAGCATGAGTGGGGGAGGGACAGAGAGAGAGGGTGGACAGAATCTGAAGCAGGCTCCAGGCTCTGAGCTGTCAGCACAGACAGCACAGTGCCTGATGCAGGGCTCGAACTCATGAACCTTGATATCATGATCTGAGCCAAAGTTGGACGCTTAACCAACTGAGCCACCCAGTCACCCCAAACCCTCAGTAGATATTTAATGAATTCATTTGAATTGTATTAGAGACAGATTAAACACACATGCGCGCGCGCGCGCGCACACACACACACTCCCAAGAAGAGAATTTTCTATTTGAATGTCTGATCCTTTATCACTAAATGTAATGCATACAATTTACGCTTAGATGAAAAAAATCTAGAGAATACACAGGAAATTGCTCTTCCACTCTTCTTTCCCATTCCTACTTTCTATTTAATAGATGGAAAAACTGAAGCTAAGAAAGTTAAATAATTCTCTAAATGTCTTAAAATTATTTAGAGTCATAGGCTTAATCTCTCTCTTCAAGATAATTTCACTTTTTATTTTTACTACACTGCCTCAGTCAGTATACAAGCAGAAAAAAAGTTAAATTTGGTCATTATTTATTACCATATTTTAAAAAATGGTTTCAAGTTGACAAAATAATAGCTTTTTTTCCTTTTAAACACATAATCATATATAATCTACTTGTTGCCATTTGAAACATTCTTTAATATGAATTAAGAGAATTAATTATATATTTAATGGGCATGGTCAAGATTAGCAATCTGTACCATTTTTAAATCTGTTTGGAAGTATTTGATGATATATATGGCTTACATTTGTGGCCTTGTAACTCACAGTATCTCAGACATAAAGGTATTAAATATCATGAGTTAGCTTTTGTGGAGGGTTTGGGGACAGTGATATGGAAGAAAGTAGTGGTGAGAAGTAAGTGTTTCATAAGAAATGTCCTAACACTGTGCAAAGGCTAATTTCATTTTCAGAGTACATTTCAATTAGGAAGTTATTATTTATGCTAAAGGGGCTATGAATCTTTTCCCATAGCCACAGCTCACAAAAGAGGGTTCTTACACAGAGAAAATGTGTCCTCCATAGACATATAAAGCAGAAAGTTGATATGGTGACAATGATAGGGCTGGCTTGCTTACTTACTCACTCGCTTATTTACTTCATTCATTCATTCATTCACTCATTCATTATTTTTCATACTCCAGTGGTTCTTAGGTCAGTAAGTAAAGATCAGGAAGAGTCTGTGCTCAACAATGAGGGCTGTGAGAAAAGGAAACATCTTGGAGTCTGGTGGGATTAGAATATAGTGGGATCAAAACAGTAGTGTAGACAGTGGGATAGTACTGTTGCCATAGTTGTTAGATGAATCTGTTTCTAAAATTCCCAGGGATTTAAGATGTTATGATTTTGGTTAGTTAATTATTGTTAATACGTTATGTGAGTTTTGAGTATATTTAATAATAAAACCAACTGTAAAATTTCAATCGCACTTTTTTATCTTATTCATAAGGATGAATAGTTATCATTAGTTTCTTAGTAAAAGGTAACTGGAGGCACATCAAGATCCACTGCAAATAGTTTCTTATTTGTGGAATTTATCTTTATGGTATATATCTCTATGAAATTCATGAGGGTATGCCCTGTATTTGTTAAAGATTGATTGCTCAATGCCTTGCATAGGACTGGACATATGAGATACTTCTGACATAATGAATTAATAAATGATAAATGATTTACCTGAGCCAAAATTAATCTGTCTTAGTTCACAGGTTAAAGAAACATTTAACATATTGTTAAGTATAGATAGCTTATTTGGTAAACTCCATTACTTTTGCTATATCTAGATAAAGGAACACAAGATGTCCAATTAAATTTGCATTTCGGATTTAAAAAATTTTTTTAGTATAAGTATATTCTAAATGTTGATTAGGACACATTACGCTCTTAAAATGTTGTTTACCTAAACCTCAGATTTAACTGGACATCTTGTACTTTATATGGTAATCATAACCCTACCTGTTTATTAGATTAAGAATTTTTTTATAGTATTAAACTCAGTAAGTAAAATCCTTTGTGGTATCCTGCCTTCGAAAAGACATATTTCTACCTGAGTTTATTATATGCTTTAGTATATCACTCAGACATTGAGATACTTTCATACATACTTCTAGACTATGGAGAATTTATTGCATTATTATGAACACTTGTTTTCCTCATCCATTCATTTTTCTGATGCTTAGTATGCTATTAGTTCTCATATCATTTTTTAAAATATTTTATTATTTTTATTAAATGTTTATTTTTGAGAGAGAGAGTGAGAGAGATCAGGGGAGGGACAGAGAGCAATTGGGAAGAGGATCTGAGGCAGGCTCTGTGCTGACAGCAGGGAGCCCCATGCAGGGCTTGAACTCATGAACCATGAGATCATGACCTGAAATGAAGTCAGATACTTAACCAACTGAGCCACCCAGGCACCCCTTTTCATTATCATTTTATAAATGACTTGTTCTTTTTGTAACAAGAAAGGTTACCAGGGATCATCAGGCTCAATATGCATATTTCCAAAATGAGTACACTCAAGCACAAAGAATTTCTTCTTTACAGTAGTTACAGGTCTGGTTAGTGAAAGAGTTATTTTTATTCCATTTCAATGGACTATTAACCTCACTCAAAATGGTGGCTGACTGAATAAACAAATATAATTAGGCTGAAATTTAAAAAAAAGTTTAGTTAGTGGGGCAGTTTAGTTAGTTGGGCATCCAACCCTTTGTTTCAGCCCAGGTCATGATCTTGTGGTTTTGTGAATTCAAGCGCTTGTCAGGCTCTGCCCTGACAGTGTGGAGCCTGCTTGGTATTCTTTCTCACTCTCTCTCTCTCTCTCTCTCTGCCCCACCCTACTCTTGCTGTCTCTGTCTTTCTCAAAATAAATAAATAAACTTAAAAAATTTTTAAGTTTAATAAGTTCTATAAGATTCTTATCTAATATAAAGAGAAAAAGAAAAGAAACAACAATTCATTCGACTTAAACCTATGTCCCAGACTGTGTGTTTCCTCATTTAATCCTCTCTAAAATCCTGTGAATTAATATTATCCTTATTTTATAAGTTTCTCAAGAGGATGAAAAAAGTATCATTTGGAAGTTTTGAAAAATTCTCCCCAAAATATAGCATTCAAGTCCAGGTTTGCCTCTACCCCAAAATTGCCCTTTCCTCTCCTCACAAATTGACATTCTAACACTTTATCAGCTAAGAAAGTGTCAGGTTGTCTGGAGGTATACATTGAACCGAAATTATAGGTATTTGTCTCAATAGTTTCAGATGAAGAAAACATATAGAATTTAGCAGGGAAGACACCAGGAGACATAGTTGCATCAAGTAGACCTCATTTACTTTGAACAAAACAGCAAAGCCTTTCCTGACTGTTTATACACTGCCACTATCACTATTCATTTTGGAAGCAGCTTCCTAAGCCATTTAATTTTCTTTTCATGAGTCCAAAGGATTGTTCAACATATTAATTTTTTAAGTCACCATTTGACTCCAAAGAGTTACCACCATTCATTTTTAAGTCTTTCCTTTGAAGATCTTTGGCTATGTAAAGAGCAAACAAGATATGTCACCTCCTGCTTAAAATCTTTGAGGATTTTTCAAGGGTTAGTGAGCAAGTTGCTTCTTGAGAGGTCATCGCTAACCATTACCCACAATCCAGACACAAACCCTTTATACTTACTCTCATCCTGATGACATGTATGGCAATTGTAGCATTTCTTAAACTTGTCTACTTCCCACACTAAGTATTTTGAGGACAGAAACTTTGGTATACTTATCATTATGTTTTTGACATCCTATGTAATCCTAGTGCTTAGTAAATGCTCAAGTTAGTCTGTTGAATATTAAGAGTGTTCAAGTTAACTAAGTTTTTATACATAGACACACCTCTTTTTAATTTTTTATTATTTTTATTTTATATAGAGATAAAGCATGAGCATGGGAGAGGGGCAGAGGGAGAGAGAGAGAATCTTAAGCAGGCTCCACACTCAGCTCAAACCCACCACCCTGGGATCATGACCTGAGCCGAAATCAAGAGTCAGACTATCAACCAACTGAGCCACCCAGGTGCCCTAACACACCTATTTTTTAAAACGTCTTTTGGGGCACCTGGGTGGCTCAGTCGGTTAAGCGTCCAACTTTGGCTCAGGTCATGATCTCATGGTTTGTAGGTTCAAGCCCCACGTCAGGCTCTGTGCTGACAGCTCAGAGTCTGGAGACTGCTTTGGATTCTGTGTTTCCCTCTCTCTCTGCACCTCCCCCATTCATGCTCTGTTTCTCTCTGTCTCAATAATAAATAAACATAAAAAAATTATAAAACTTGTTTTATGTGTTTCAACTAGTATAGTACTGTTCAGACTCTGCTTTTGATTCTAAACTGAAACTTAATACAATATAATATAGTAAATATAATAATTATATATTATATATATAATACTATATATATATTTTTTTCAAAACTGGTTTCATCCTTGACATGCATTCTTTCATTTTCCTCTTACAGTGGTCATACCTACCAGAGTAGAAAAGAGCTATTAATGAAGCATCATAGGTATTAAAACTTCAAATAAAAGTTATTTTACATTTTCTAGAAATCTCTAGACTAGCTAATTTTAATACTCAGCAAACTCATCTTGGGTCATTTCATTGCATATTCACATGAATCATCAATTTGTGATTTGCTTTAGATGATTTTACTATTCAGAAATAATCTTAGAATGGGAGACTTTTCAATGGTAAAATGATACAAAGCATATTGCACATATAAAGTGGAAAACTTGAATAAAAGTGTTAATTATTCTCCTCTTTATGTTATTACCCTGTACAAAAGCACCTGATGAATTCAAAGTTACCATCTTCTTCATGGGCAAGGTGTAGGCAACTAAAATTCAACACTGATGTTGCATTAATGGCATTTATCTTTGTTTATTGTTTAGTTTTTCATGTGCTGTGATATTTAAAGAATGATACTAGAGGTAATAAGCTAAATTATATATATTATATTATATTATATATATTAAGAATTGCAATAGCACATTACAGGGTAGTGCGTCTCAAAACATAATGTAGCTGTTTACAATCAGAGTCGAATATTGAATGTGATGGGCCATAAAATACAAATACAAATCTTAGTGGATAAATGTGCAATCTCCTCAGTACTAAATTTGCACTCTGAAAAATTAGTGGCTGTTCAGAAATCTGGTTCTCTTCCAGGAGTGGGAGTTTTCAATTATTAGAGGATAGATCAAATCCTGTGATAATTTAGCATCAGCACATTTCTGATTGAAGGGTCTCTCCCATAAAGCATCTGACAAGGTCAAGAGGTGTCATTCTGTGCTGTTTACTCACAATTGATTTCTTTCCTCACTTTGCATTATCAAGCAATTAATATTTTTTCCTGTACTAAATGTATTCGACTTCTTGTTTTTACCCCCATCAAATTCTCCATTCCATGAGTGGAGAAGCAAGAACATTTAAAAAAAATGAAATATAAGATAAATAAGTTGAAGTGGGAAAAAAACATGTCTCGTGTTTATTAAGGAAAACGCTGTTCCATAGATCTGAATTAATCAGGCAACGTTTTTAAAAATTACTGATACAGTTTCTTCGGTTCTCATTAATTCAGGTATACATTCTCATCTTTTAGTTAACTAAAGACTTTTTGAGTTATAACTTTGAAGCAACCTTGAATCATCTTGTCTTTGTGCACTATCATTTTAACAATCCTTTAAAGTTCACGTACCCTTAGATGCCAGCAAACATTAACATCTGGAGGTGAAAGATCTAGCAGATGAAACACCTCTGAGAAAAATTACAAGGACATATAATTATTTAAGTAATTAATAGTGGATTGGTGGTTTTCACTCTGTCTTGTGGATAGACAGAGGGATGTGGAGAGAGAGAAAGTGAGAGAAATCGAGAAAGAAAGAGTCAGAGATGTATACCTAAGGATCAAAGCATATAGAAATTTTGACTGGAAAGGAAGTTACATGTAATCCCTTTATCCACATTTCAATCTGGAAAACTGATTTTCATGTAGTATGATGAGAAATTGGAAGATCTCAAATCTTTTGTAAATGACAAAAATCAAGTAGGTTATTTTAGCCCAATATTTCCTCCTATTAGAAATAAAGCAAACATATGACAGTCATTGTTCATTCTGATAGTTTTCTGTGAAAAGCTCTGTGATAGACTGGTGGCAGGGCAGATTTATAAATGTTTTATGTATTAGAATTGATTTCCACCAATTAAAAAAATCAAACACATATTTTCTTCTCAAATTAATATTTTCTTCCAATCATTTAATGCCGTTATTCAATATGTTCAATGTTGACATCAAACTTTTATTAAATATGGAAACATTTTTATTAAAATAATTATATTTATTTGAGACGGTGACCTACCCAAATAGCCAGCTATTTCATTTTGGAAAAAGCTTATGGCAGATTGTTTCTGATACTTTAACATAACAGAGCTGGCTTGTTTTTTATCTTCTCTAGCATTTGAGTGTGGTTGGTCCAGATCCCAGTTAAATAAGAAGAAATTCACATATTAAGGAAAACTTTTTGAGCACCTGTTTTTGTGTTTCTTTATATTTGCCTCTTATCTTAGGTATCAGTGTGTCTCTCACTGGGCCTTGACTTAACATCTCTACCATTTTCTTGAATCTAGTGAAGGGTTATTTATCATCTACTATGTAGATTATTGACAGACATGGTAATAATTCTTTATGTTTTTATAAGAATCAGGATAAAAAACTTCTTCTCAATAGAAAATACAGACATCACTAAATTCCTCTGCTCTCATTTTCCCAAATTCACCATTCTGAGAATGACTCTTCTTTTCATGGGCTTAAATATTTACTGTTGCTTATAAACCTTCTATTGTTTATCATGGAAGTTGGGTTGAAACGATGCTCAGCATCACTCATCATCAGGGAAATACAAATCAAAACCACACTGAGATACCACCTCACGCCAGTCAGAGTGGCTAAAATGAACAACTCAAGAGACTATAGATGCTGGCGAGGATGTGGAGAAACGGGTACC
>CM053567.1:145533494-145558347 GCA_028646485.1 Cryptoprocta ferox
AAAAAAAAAAAGAAAATGTTGATTGGGATATAATCCACATTGTGATAAAAAGTAAACCATCTAAAGAAAAGCACACCCACACCCCTCCCCACACCTCCCCACCGCCTCCCCCCAACACTGCAGCATTATTCTTTAACCTGATTACCACCTAAAGGGCTTGTGTGCCTTGGACATCCCACTATCCTATAAAGTCAGCAGGATCACCATGCTTGAAGGAATGCTTCTAGGGCTGAGTCAGGTGAAAACACAGCCCAGGGATTCTGCATGCTTTTCTGGCTTCTGCAACTTTAACCGCTTCCATACAGTCTTTTGCTGAAAATAGCCTCCTACTTCTTTTTCTCAGGATCTACCCAGTAAAAGTGAGAATACAAAGCATTTCTAAAGACGAGAGTGGGTGTTGCAGAGAAGAGGTAAGTGACTGCACAGAAGGTAGAAAATACTTAGGCAAGCAAATGATTGGATCAATGCCTGAGACTGTGAGGGCCCTGCTGGAGGTTAATATGAATGAGATGTTATGCTTCATTGACTAAGTTTACCTAATTCTTTTACACATCGATACTGCTTTTTATGATGCAGTTGCCTAACTCTGTTGCAATTTGCTATCTAATCTATAATTCTATTATTACCTTCAACAGTGATTGGGAAAACAACAGGAGCATGCTCTGCTTAAACCTTAATTATTAGACCACCTTTGCTTATATGTACTGTGAGAATATATGATCTCTGCCACCCCGGTAGTGCTCTCAGCATCTTACTTCAAAGCAACAGCTAAAGACACCACATCAGTTTAAAAGCAAATCTGCTGTGTGGGTTTTCATAATGAGCTGGGAAATCACAGAGGTTTGTTTATTCCCTCTTCCTTTAGCATCAAGAGAAGCCCTTAGTTAACCACTAATATATTGCACAATGCCATGGAAAATAGAAGCTTCATAAATGAAAATTTTTCTGGTTTGTTTATTTTAGGATATAAAGAAAACCTTGATTTTGTATTCTGTCGGTTTCTATAGTTAAAAGCTGCATTAATTTGGCTGAAATACTTTCAACTAAGTAGAGATAAAACAAATCAGCAGGTATTTAAACTGAGGGCTATGAGGTGGAAAAATCACCACTTCCCCTTCAGGTAGAGGCCTGAAGATATATCTTTGTTAATGAGGTTTCATGCTGCCTTACTGGATCCTTAATCATTTAAAATGCAAATCCCAAAGAATGAGGTAAGAGCTATCGTATATATGAGAAGGTGGCTGATTTTTTAATAAATGATTATGCCATCTGTCTCCCTCATCCTTCTGCTAACTGTGAAATTCCACCTATGAAATTACATGAACTTGTAAACTATAAACAACACAGCTCAACAATCACCAAATGGAATATCACTTTCCTTGGATTCCCTGCCTCCTCTCCTCAATTCAGAGAGTTTATTCATATGGTCAGTCACATAGGAAGGTAAGAATGATCTTTTATGGACAACTGACATTCTGCTACCTATCATTATTATAATATTTTCCTCAAAGTGATTTCTGAATGAACTAAAAGGACGTCCATCAAGAATAAACGTCTTTATTTCAATGTGACCTACTTTAGGTATTTTGAATATTCAGAGAGCCTAGCCGTGCCTGAAAAATTGTTCAGGTAATTTTGTGTGAAATCAGGAATGCGGGAAGAGAATTCTGTTTGTGTTTTCAGAGACATTTTTTTTTCAAGGAGAACTCAGGGTTGACTCATACTCTGCTTTCAATGTCTCCTATCTGTGATATATTTGAGGAGATTCTCTGTTTCTTCTGTCTTTTTTAAAAAGTATTTATTTATATTTGAGAGAGAGAGAGGGAAAGAAGGAGAGAGAGAGAGAGAGACTGTGCATGAATGGGGGAGGGGCAGAGAGAGACAGAGACAGAATCTGAAGCAGGCTCCAGGCTCTGAGCTCTCAGCGCAGAGCCCAATGTGGGACTTGAACTCATGAGCCTTGAGATCAGACCTGAGCCAAAGTTGGATGCTTAACCGACTGAGCCACCCAGGCACCCCCCCCTTTTTAAATTCTACCCATGGCTCAATTTGTGCCACAGTCTCTTTCTCCTGTTGTCACCTTACCCTTAGCAGCTAATTTTGGGTCTGTTTTGAGTCTTCATTTGCTTCCCTCCTATTCTCATGACCTGGAGCTCTAGAATCGCCCTCTTTTCTGTACTCATTCTACCCCAGCAAGGGCTGAAAAGACTTTTTTAAATTTCCTTGGAAAATTCTTTAATCTCTCTCAATACCACTAACCTACATTTAACAACAGAGCAAAGTGATAGGAAGCAAAGAAATAAACTAGACAAGAAAACCATCCCTAAAGCAGTGAAGGCAAGGAAGAAACACAGAGTCTGCACAGGACTAAAAACCCTAAGAGAAGGATCACTTGTTAGTAACTAATTATTTGGGGCCAGGTGTATAGCTGTTTTCTAACTCTTTAGAGAATAAAATAGTTGAAGAGCTATTTGGGATCAGGTGGCATATCTATTTTTGAACTGCTCGGAGTCAAAAAGTGGTAAAAATTGAGGCTGAATAACATAGGTGAGTCGGGGTTCATGAAAGACCTTGTATTTCAGGATGACTTCAGAGCTCATTTTGATGGAACTGGACATTTATTAAAATATTTAAAATAAGGAAATGTGTATCACATTTGCAATTTTAAAAGGTTGCTTATAATGCAGTGTCCTGGGTAGAAAGAACTAGCAGGACCTGGGCTGATGGCAGGTTATGAAGCTCTCTGGGTCATAGTGGTGAAAATAATGACTATGTATATGTGGCCATCAATCTTGGTGAAGGGGGGAAATATCTTAAGGAAGCAGCTAAAGAGAGCAGAGTTTGATTGTTAACAATCTGAGAATGTAAGATTATGCCTAACAATAAGAGTATGCCTAACTTTAAAAAAAATTCAAAAAAATAAAAGTTTTCCAAATTTTCCATTTAGAGTGTTGTCCTGCATATAATGTTCAGCTTCTAAGTCTTAGCCTAATACCTAAATAAGTATTCAATCAAGGCAACTTACAGTGTCTTCTTTCCCTTGGTTTTTAAATCATATTATATTTGAGTTGAGTATTCTTTGCAAGCCTGGCTTTCAACATTTTGGGTGAATGAAAATAAAATAAATGGGACTCCCTCCCAAAGCTATATATTTACATTATTTCAAATCTCCATATCACTCAATATAGTTTTAAAAACACTAAAATTACACATGTAGGTTATTGTGTACAATTTGATATTATTTTTGTAATTCCAATATTTCAAGTAATTTGTATACAGTAATAATTATTTATGCTTGTCTGTCTGTGTATGTGTATGCGTATATGTGTGTGTGTGTATGCGTGCTCGCTAGGGTTTATTCTACTTTTTATCATTGTTCCAGAATTAAAAAAAGAAGGTCTGCTTTTCATTTAATCTTTTAAGCTTTTGTAAAAAGTATCTTATGTCTTAAAAATTAATGTGATAAATCTCAGAAATATGAAAAATAGTAACCCATTTTAACTGTTTCTAAGGAAAGTAGATGAAGTGAATTAGCACAAATGTACAATTATGTAGTTTATAAAATGCTATTTTAAAAGTTGGCTGTGCATTGAAATTGTCATATAACTCCCAATATTATTCTCCCCATAAATTTGAAAATTTTGAACTCTGATTCATAATAAAGCTCAGAATTCTGCAATGTGGATTATGTGAAGTAATAAGAAAAAGCCTAGATATGAATTATTTCTTAGTTAGAAAATTGCAAAACTTTCTGTAGGATGTCAGGGGAAGGAAAAAGTAGAAAGCAGGCTGGATATGAAGTTGTTTTCATGTTTTCAATGAACAGAAATGATTTATTTCTCCAGAATGATTCATGAATGTATATATTCAATTAATAACTTACTGTCTACTCAGCATATGTCATTATGCTGGCACTATGGGGGCATAAATGTAAACAGTGTCTCTCCTCATCAGCTGCATAAGAGAGGACACAAAATAGTTATTAAACAAGATACATTGTCATATGCCATAAAATATGTATGTCTTTAAAATTTCAAAGGAAAAATAAATCATGCCTGGTGAAGATGGTGGGGTAAGAAATCTAAAGGAGGTAACATTTAAGCTGATCTGTGAAGGATGATAACACTCAATAGTGGGTAATGGAAAAGAAAAGATGTTTCAGGTAAATAAACAACATGAAAAATATGTGTTAGTGGAAGGATGTGGGGAAAAGGTCAGAAATGATATGGTGGCAGAGCTCCTGGGTAGCTCAGTCGGTTAAGCATCTGACTCTTGGTTTTGGCTCAGGTTATGATCTCACAGTTCATGAGTTTGAGCCTTGTGTCAGTCTCTGTGCTGACAGCACAAAGCCTGCTTGGGATTCTCTCTCTCCCTCTCTCTACCCCTCCTCTGCTTGCTCTCTCTTTCTCTCTCTCAAAAATAAATAAATAAACTTAAACAATTAAAAAAAATGATTTGATGGCAACATAACACTTGAACTTTACGAACATTATAAAATGACTACAACAATGGAAAGATGGAAGAGTTGTTGTGACAAGGGTGACATTCAGTGATAAACTAATGACTTTGGACTAAAGAAATAGAGGTACACATGGGGAACCATTAAAAATAGTGATAAGGTGAACACAGAAGTGAAAGAGTCAAAATTATGTTTTAGGATGAACTTGTGAGGATAAAGAGAGAAATCAGATAAGTCAAAATATGTCAGAAATGTATTGTAGTACCTAGATGAGAGGTATAAAGAATCTAAACAGTGATAGTGATGATGTAAATACTTACTAAGAAAATACTACCGTTTCAGGGGATTCTTCCAGTAGAGTCTAATATGAAGAGCATGTTGCTTTATATTTTTTACTGTGAAGAAAAGAATAGAACTGAAAATGCTAAATCTATGGAGGACCCATATCTTATGGTGCATTGAGAGTTGTTAATTCACATAAAGTTTTGCGAGTTTAATTCACATAAAGTTTCATGGAATTCTCCATGCCAATAGGCATTTATGTAATATACTTTGTACTAAAATGCTATATATCCTGAGTGGTAAAGTTAAGCAAGCGTGGGAAAGATACAACATTCATTCATTTTTTTCAAATCATCCTTGTTATTGACCACTTTTCACAGGAGACTTGAAATATCTTAATTACCAAAATCACCAAACTTGAAAATCACTGTTTCATATTGACCTAAAAGTTTTTAGGGATTGTATTTGATTGAACCCAAACTGAGATATTTTCTGAGCCCCATGTTATTGTGGAACAGTCACAATAAAATCCCTGGAACAGAAATTACATGATAGTATGTGCCTTGTATGTTGCCTCATCTCACTTCCTATAGGTCACAGGTATTAAGTATAGAAAGAAACATATCTAATTCTCCAAAGAACTATGTATATTTATAGTACCACATGTAGGCAACTCTTGGGATGTTTACTTTCTATTGCTGGATGTAAAATTAGGATAAGATAGATAGAGATAGAGATAGAGATATTATGATTATTTCCCTCAATCTATTTTATCTGTCCTCTATTTGGAGATTTTATAGTGCTTAAAGCTACATTTTTAAAACTTCTTTGCAGCTAGGGTTCTAGATATGAATTAGTTTTCACCCTTTAAATGTGCTTCCATGAGATTTGGAAACCAAAGCCAAGAAAGGCCCTCTTCCTTCAACTCTGGTTCCCCTGATTCTTTAGGAAGATCATGGTTCTCTTGCAACAGGATCCAGAGCTCACTCTTGATCTTACTATTTACTCCATGGGTTACAATTGTGTGTGTCATTTCAGTTTTCTGTTATCCAAGGCTTCTCTGGTTAGTGCAGAAGGCTTTATGGCCCACCCTAGAACAGCCTGGCTTCAGAGTGGACTCGTTCTGGGTTATTCTTGAGATCACTCCAGAGTCCTAGCCTAGAATTGGCTCCTTTAGCCTTTTGGACTATTTTGTAAGCACCTAATTCTATTAGTAAATTCTTTTTTTTTTCCCTTAGACTGGTTTCTTTTTTCTTTTTAATGTTTATTTATTTGAGAGAGAGAGAGAGAGAGCATGAGCAGGGGAGGGGCAAAGAGAGAGAGAGAGACAGAATCCAAAGCAGGCTCCAGTCTCTCAGTGGTCAGCACAGAGCCTCATGTGGGGCTTAGACTTATGAACCATGAGGTCATGACCTGAACCGAAGTTGGACGCTTAACTGAGCAACGAGGTGCCCCATCCTTAGACTGGTTTCTGTTTTTTGCCTTGAACACTAAATGATATACCTATATTGTATTGAAATTATAACATTAAACAAGGCTGCAAGATAGTTTTAAAAAGTACCATTAATTCTATCAGACATGCATTTTTGTGTGGATGACCATATGTGTGTTCCTTGCTTGGGGGCTCAGAGTCTTCTATGTTTTTAATACTCCTTCTCTGAGTTCCTCCTTTAAGCAATTCCCTTTGACTACTGTCCCCTTTCTTTTATTACTGTGTTTTCTCATATTTCTATTATTCTTTCCATCCCTGTAACCATTCTCCTTCACTGTACTCCAATCAGTAATTTTGTAGAGCACTGAGATAACAGGTTCTTCTGGTTCAAGGCCTGAAAGAGCTGTCAGAATGACAGATATTTTCTAAATGGATCCTCAAATTTTACTGATTCGTAGGGTGCCAGAATCACTGCTTTCTCTGAAGTTTCTTTTCCTCTAATAGAATAAAATTCTGAAATCGTGTTCGGTCTTTCCAGTGTGGAATAAAAGAACTTTATATAAACACAAGATGACAATGATTGCTTTAAAGAACATAGAAAGAAGTGGGGCACCTGGGTGGCTCAGTCAGTTAATGCATCTGACTCTTGATTTAGGCTCAGGTCATGATTTCATAGTTCGGTTCATGAGATCTAGCATGGTTCCTGAGATTGAGCCCTGCATCAGATTCTGCACTGATGGGTCCAGGGAGTCTGCTTGGGATTCGCTCTCTCCCTCACTCTCTGCCCCTCCCCCACACACTCTTTCTCTTTATTCTCTCTCTCTCAAAATACATAAATAAACAGAAAAAAATTGAAGAACATAGGAAGAAGTGATATAGAAGCAGCTATCTAGACATAACCAAATTGTCGAAGCATCACAAAAGATTTTCAGAAGACTACTGGAATTGGTCTTGCTTGCTTGTGGAATCTCAAGGGTTAGTTTCATGAGAGAGGTCAGGAAATTTTGGCTATTTTCTCTCTCCTATTGTTATACAAGAACTGTTGAGACATAAGAAAGGGATAATTAGGTCAGTGGGGAAACCTAACAATATATACTTGTCAGGTGAAAAGAAGACCCTTGAAGTTTTATAATATACTTTCTAGGTTATACTCTGTTTTGAGTTAGAAAATTTATCATGTAAACTCAAGGCTTGTGGAGAAAATCTTCCATATAAATGTTGGCAAGATAATGCACAGAACTCATAATCTTTATTCTGCTACTTTTTGCATATTTTTTATTCTCATTGCTAGAAGTGTATATTATATTACAATTTTGATATTAAAAAGCCAAGAGACAGAGTAGGTAATATATGATGTGCACTTAACGACAAATATCCTTGAGAAGCAGTAAAAAGGCCTTTCCTGATCTACTTAGTTGTGCAAAATTTGGCAATTTTCACCAATGTGATCAAGCTAGTACTTGAGATACGTTCATGATGATTTTAATTCTCAATATCTTTTTAAATCCACATGTTAACATTTAATCATTAATTACAAATTATATAACCTCTAATAGAAGAAAATTATTCTATACACTGAACAAATAATTTTAATTAAAGATAGTATAGATGCGCCTGAGTGGCTCAGCTGGTTAAGTGTCAAAGCACACTTTGATTTTTGCACAGGTCATGATCTCTCGGTTTGTGGGTTCGAGCCCTGCATCAGGCTCTGCACTGATAGTGCAGAGCCTGCTTGGGATTCTCTCTCCCTCTCTTTCTGCCCCTCCCCTGTGCTTGCTCTCTCTCTCTCTCTCTCACACACACACACTCTCTCTCAAGATAAATAAATAAGTAAAAATTAAAAAAATAGTATAAAATATTGAGACAAAAACTCTATTATTTATCTTCTGGATGGACCAACATCTGGCAAACACCTGATGGTAATATTCCTTTAGCTCTGGACATCCCAGGCAGGTTTAAACCTTCACCATAAATTCTCTGGAACAAGAGCACAGAAGAAGAAAAAATTAATGGGATTATTGCATCATACTGAACATTTTCATTTTCCTTTCTGTTCATTCTTTTCTCTTGTTACCCATAATGAAACACTGGTGTTCAAGGCAATCCTTAAAGCCTTCAGTTGCAGTCCCCAGAGTTGGTTCAGCCATTAGCCTCTGGGAAGCCTCTGTACCTTCAGCTGGAAATTATCATGCTAATAATAACAAGTACTAATTAAACAAGTCAATAGCTTTCTTATTTTTCCTTCTTTCAGCTGTCTCTGTGATGTCTTCTGATGAACATAATTTCTTAAAATTAAGTTTCTTTTGATATTTTATTGGCAAGCAATAAAATGTGCCTATTTAAAATACAAAACTTAATAAATTTTGACATATGTATACACGGAGAAACCATCATCAGAATCGAGGTAATTAACATATCCATCACCCTAAATTTTCTTCATGCCCTTAATAGTTCCACTCTGTCCTCTTATATCCAAGCAAACACTGAATTAATTTCTCTCACTGGAGATTAGGTATCATTTGCAGAAACGTATATAAGGAGACTCAGAGTATGTGTGCTCTTAAAAAATATTTTTGTTTCCATTGCTTCACTCAGCATAATTACTTAGAGAATTATCCAAGTTGTAGCATGTATCAAGAACTCATTACTTTTTATTTCTGAGTAATATTCTATTGTATTAATATACAAAACTTTGTTTATTCGTTCACATGTTATTGAATGTTCTGGTTATTTCCAGGGTGGGCTAATGCAAACAGATCTGCTAGCAGTTGATATGATCACTGTTTTTTTTTTTTTTTAACATTTATTTATATTTGAGAAAGACAGAGACAGAATGTGAGTGCGGAAGGGGCAGAGAGGAGACCAGAATGGGAAGCAGGCTCCAGGTTCTGAGCTGTCGATGTGGGGCTCGAACTCATGAACCACGAGATCATGACCTGAGCCAAAGTCGGCCGCTTAACAGATTGAGCCACCCAGGCGCCCCATTTGATCACTGTTTTTAACTTTCAACCAGTATAATACATGAGTAGTATGATGTGACTGTGCCTTTAATTTTAGTTTCCTAATAACTGACGATGAGCATCTTTATATATCTTCTTTGGTAAAATATCCGTTCAAAACTTTAGTCCATTTAAAAAAAAAAGCTGTTACCTTTTAAAAGATATGTGCCTGACTTTCAACTATTTTCTCCCAGTCTGTGGCTTGTCTCACATTACTTTAACCATATTTTTAGAAAAATAGACATTTTGATTTTTAATTTGGGACAGACCAAATTGATTTATTTATTCTTTAAAAGATTGTGCTTTTGGTGTCATATCTAAGAAATCTTTCCCTAACTTAAAACCATATATATTTTCTCCTATGTTATTTTTCTGGAAGTATTGTAGCTTGGTATTTTACATCAATAGTCAACTTTTTAATTTTTTTATATAAAATGAAGCATTGATCAAAGTTTATTTTTTAATATGAATATCTAATTAATCCAAGACATTTGTGGAAAGGAATCAAATATGGGATTTTGCTAAATGCTTTTTCTGTGTCATTGGAGATGATTATGTGGTTTTCATTACTGATTCATTAACATGGTGAATTATTTGATATTTAAATGTTAAACCGATCTTGCATTCCTGAGATTAACCCCACTGCTCATTGTGAATCAGTCTTTTATACATGCTTTGATTTTGTTTGCCGAAATTTTGTTCAGAATTTTGCATCTGTTTTGACAAAGGTTATTACTTTGTAGGTGGTTGTGTTGTTTTTCTTGTAGTAAGATATTTTTTCAGGGTTTTTATATCAGAGGAATGGTCCCTTCATAGAATGGGTTGAAGTTTATTCTTTCCCTGCCAACTTTCTGGAAGAGTTTGTATAGAAACAGTGTTTTGTTTTGTTTTGTTTTGTTTTGTTTATAAATGTTACTAGAATTAACTAGTGAATCCATTTAGGCTTGGTTTTCTTTGTGGGAAGGTTTTTAACCATAATTTGTATTTTCTACTACATATACCCCTGTTAAATTTATTTACTTCTTCCTGATTGATATTTGTGTCTTTCAAGGATTTTGCTCATTTCTGCTGTTCAATTTATTGTCATTTCCTTATCATATCATTTTAATATAGATAGGATTTTTGTCATGATATCAATTCTCTAAATCCTGATACTGATAAATTATACCTTCCTTTTCTTTTCCCTGACCAGTGTGACTAAAATTTTATCAATTTTTTTAATGTTTGTTTATTTTTGAGAGAGAGAGTGCAAACAAGGGAGGGGCAGAGAGAGAGGGAGACACAAAATATGAAGCAGGCTCTAGGCTCTGAGATGTCAGCACAGAGCACAACGTGGGGCTCAAACTTGCAGAACAGCGAGATCATGACCTCAGCCAAAGTTCTGAGCCACCCAGGTGACCCTAATTTATTGATCTTAACGAGTGACGTTTTGTTTTCATTGATTTTCTCTATTTTATTTTCCGTTTGTATTTAATTGATATTCACTATAATCTTTATGGATTCCTTTCCTTTACTCACTTTGGGTTTCATCTTAGAGTTTTTAAGGGGAAATCTAAGGCTAATATTATGAATATCTTTATTATTTTTGATATAGTTCTAAGATATTTCAGTGTCTTAAATTTCTCCATGTATGCTGCTTTTAACAGCATTTATAAATTTCTATATGTTGCATTTTCACTTTTCTTCAGTTCAAAATATTTTCTAATTTTCCTTTTGATTTGTTGTTAAGTAATAGTTATTTGGAAGTATTTTATCTGGTTTCTAAATATTTGGAGACTTTTAAAATACATCTTCTTGGGATAACTAGCTGATTTAATTTCAGTGTTGCCAGAGAATATATCCTATAGGGCTTAAATCTTCTAAAGTTTATTGAGACATATTTTATGACCCAGAATATAGTCTATCTTAATAAATGTCTGGTGTATAATTGAGAAAGACATATATTTTATTGTTGTAGAACAGAGTATTATATAAATGTTGATCAGGTTAAGTTGGATAGTGTTGAACAAAATTCTTATAATTTTATCTGTTTTCTGTCTCTTGCTCCATCAGTTATTGAGGGAAGGTATTGAAATATCTTATATATTTTGATTTATCTATTTCCATTTGCAGTTTTATCATTTTTTGCTTTAGGTATATTGAAGCCCTGCTATTAAGTACACAAACACTTAGAATTTGTTGTATTCTTGATAAATCACACAATTATTATTATGAAAGAGTCTTCTCTAACCTTAGTAGTACTCATTGCTCTGAAATCACCTTTGCTTTAGATTAATATAGCCAGTCTGCTTTCTTTTGACTTATATTAGTTTATTTTTCCATCCTCTTACATAGTCTGTTTGTGTCTTTATATTTAGAGTGTGTTTCTTTTAATTTATTTTATTTCTTTTGTGGTAAGAACACTTAACACAAGATCAACCATTTTAACGGGTTTTAGGTACATGACACAGTATTGTTACCTACAGGCATACTGTGTACGGCAGACCTCTAGAACTTATCCACTTTGTGTAACTGACCACTTTATATCTGTTAAACAGCTCCCTCCCTCAGCCTCTGGAAACCACCATTCTAACCCCCCGTTCCTATGAGTTTGACTATCTTATATACCTTATATAAGTGAAAGCACACAGTATATATATCCTGCTGTGACTAGGTTATTTCACTTGGTGTGATGTCTTCCAGGTTCACGCATTTTGTCTCACATGGCAGGACTTCTCTCTTTTTCAAGGTTATTTAATATTCCATTGTGTATATATACTTCATTTTTAATCCATTCATCCAACAATGGACATTTAGGTTATTTCCGTATCTTGGCTATTATGAAAAATGCTGCCGTAATCGTGAGAATTCAGTTCTCTTCAAATTCTGATTTCAGTTCTTTTAAATATACACCCCGAAATGGGATTGCTAAGTCATATAGTAATTCTATTTTTAATCTTTTGAGAAACTTTTATACTGTTTTCCATAGCAACCACACCATTTTACATTCCCACCGACAAGACAGGGGTTTCAATTTCTCCAAATCCTCACCCACACTTAACTATCTTTTGTGTGTGAGATGTAAGGTGACGTCTCTTTGTTCTGATTTGCATTTACTGGATGCATAGTGATATTGATTTCCTTTTCATATACTTATTGACTATTTGTATGTTCTCTTTGGAGAAATGTCTAAGTTTTTTGTCTATTTTAAATTGGTTATTTTTTTTTTTTTGGTTATTGAGTTGTTTCTTATATATTTTGGATTTTAATCCATTTTCAGATATATGGTTTGCAAATATTTTCCCTCACTCAAAACTTTTTTTTTACAGAAATAGTAAAAGCAATTCTAAAATTCATTTGAAACTACAAAAGATACTGAATAGCCAAAACAATCTTGAGAGACAAAAACAAAGCTAAGAAGAAATCACACTTCCTGATTGCAAAATGTATTATACACGCATAGTAACAGAAACAGTATAATATTGGCATAAAAACAGACATTTAGACCAAGGGAACAGAATAGAATGCCCAGAAATAAACACATTTATTATGTGTTTATAATGACACATTTATGGTCAACTGATCTCTGACAAGGTTTCCAAGGATATATAATAGGGAAAGGATAGTTTCTTCAGCAAATTATGCTAGAAAAGCTGGCTACCCATATGCCTAGGTGTGATTTTGTTTTTCTCTTGGTCCCAGAGTTCTTGAGTTTCTTGACTATGTGGGTTCATATATTTACTTAAAATTTAAATATTGTCAGCAATTTTTTTTCACATATGAATTTTTTTCTCTTTCTGTATATACTTCCTTTACTTGGGAGACTCAAATTACAAGTATATGAAACCACTTGAAGATGTCTCACAGATTACTGATTTCTATTAATTTTAACTTTTAAATTTGTTTTTCCTTTCTGTTTTATTTTTAAATATCTTATTGCTATGTCTATAAGTTCACTAATCATTTCTTCTGCAATGTTTAATCAGTAATTAATCCACCCCCAAAGAATTTTTCCTCTCACAATTGTACTTCACATCTCTAGATTTTTGGTTTGGGTACTTTTAATATCTTCCATACTCTACTTAACTTTGTGAACATATGGATAAGGTTATAAGAACTGTTTTAATATACTTGTTTTCTAATTCTAACATCTTTATTAGTTCTGGGTAGATTTCAATGGATTGATTATTTTTTTATCATTGTAAGTGGCATTTCCTCAGTTATTTGTCTTGAAATTATTAATGTAAAAGATATATTGTCATTTTTAGCTTATTTGATACTGAGTATTTTATATTACTCTACAATTTTTGAGCTTTGTCTGGGATGCTATTAAGTTACTTGGAAACAGTTTGATTTTTTCAGGTCATGCTTTTAATATTTGTTAGGTAGGATTAGAGCAATGATCTGTCAAGAGAGAGTTATCCCCCACTACTGAGGCAAGACACTCTGTATATTACCCCATGCCTCATGTGTCACAAGGCTTTTCAGTATAACTGATGGGAACAGACACTATTCCCAGTCCTGAATGAATACCAAATACTCTTACCTAAGACCTGGTTGAGTGTTTCTTTTCTTACTCATGTTAGTTTTCTCGCCCTCATGTGCTGATCAATAGTCAGATGAATAATACTCAAGGGGAACTCTCCAAATTTCTGGAGTTTTTTCCTCAGGACTGTTTTCTTTTCTCTGTAGTCTTTCCTGTGAACAATAACTATCTTGTTTTTTTCCGTACACTCAGCTCTGTCTCCATAACTCAGGGAGTACACTGGAGTCTGTCTGGTTCCGTGCTCCCTGGACCACACTATAAACCATTAGGCTTATATGTTTGAATGGTCACAGGGCTTATATTATTTGTTTCTCATGTCTCAGGGATCATTAAACTTACCTAAAGACTAATGACTTTAAAACCATTATTTCATATTGTCTGTCTTTGTTGTTTTGAACAGAAGGTAAATCTGATCCCCTTTGCTTCATCTTGAACAGAAGTAGAACTATTACCCATAGGTTTTGACCTTTGCAATTCTCAAGATCAGAAAGTATTAGAAGCAGTGGCATTTCTTCACCTCCTCACCATTCACCTGTTTTCTATTCTAATACTTTGAACCATGACTTACGTTTCTGAAGGGCCTTTTTTACATCAATAGGATGGGTAAGAGTTTTCAGTCCTTAGCTAACAGGTTCTTTTCCAAATATGTCACTTTCATTATTAATTACTATTATTATTATTATTGATGTTACTGCAATGACAGCATCATCCATCCCATTTGGCATGTCAGTAAGCTAGGTCATCACTGGCAACTCCTTTCCATCATCTTTATCCATTTATTAACAAGTTTAGTCAATTTACATCATAAAATTTTTTTTTGAAATCTTTTGACTCCTCTCAATATCTGAAACCAAAATCTAACACCATGTGTAGGCTGGAATATTACAGTCATTTGATAATTGTCTTCTCTTCATCCATTCTTATCCTTCTACTATCTGTTCCTCAAGCTGTGATTAAAGGTAACGTTTTGACATAAATAATCTTGTTAGCACCAAGCATTATTGAGTCCTTTACTCTTAGGAAAAATATTAAAATCCTCAATAAGGCCTATATAATTCCTATTTTTTAAATTAATTTAATTTTAACTTTTGTATAAAGAATCTATTTATTAGCATGATGTATTTCTCTTTATCACTAATCACAACTGTAATTTTACATTAATTTGTATGATTATTTGATTAATGTCTATCTCCTCCATAGGCTTATAAACAAAGTATTTGCTTATCTTCCAATTCTTGAAATATAACACAGTGGTTGACACATTTTAGCAATAATTAAAGATGTGTTGATTGAATCCTATAACTTATTACATTTGTGCAATTAAAAATATATATACTATAATATCATAATAAAATTATCTTGAATAATTCACAAGGTATCATGGTAAATATTTTACATAAATCATTTCATGTAAAAAAAATTTAATGTTTATTTAGTTTTGAGAGAGAGAGACAGACAGACAGACAGAGGGCAAGCAGGGGAGGGGCAGAGAGAGAGGGAGACACAGAATTGGAAGCAGGCTCCAGGCTCTGAGCTGTCAGCACAGAGCCCGATGAGGGCCTCAAAGCTGGGAACCATGAGATAATGATCTGAACCTAAGTCAGCTGCTTAACCGACCGAGCCACCCATGTGCCCCAAATCATTTCATTCTATAATTAAATTTTCCCAGTGAACTGTTACTTAAACTATATGTAAAGAGGAAAAAGATTCAGCGAGGTTAAGGAAATTGCTCAAACAGCCAATAGAAAACAAAGTGGAATTTAATTATTTGTTTATTTTTAAATGTATATTTATTTATTTTGAAAGAGAGAGAGAGAGAGAGAGAGAGAGAGAGAGAGAGAGAGAGAGAGAGAGAGAGAGAGAGAGACCAAGCAGGGCAAGCAGGGGAGGGGCAAAGAGAGAAGAAAGAAAGAATCCCAAGCAGGCTCCACACTATTGGCTTGGAGCCCAATGCTGGGCTCAATCCCACAAACCATGAGATCATGACCTGATCCAAAATCAGAAGTGAGATGCTTAGCCGACTGAGCCACCCAGGCGCCCCACAGAGTGGAATTTAAATGAAGATTTGTCTGACTCAAAGATATTCAGTCTCTGATACTATACTATATTGTCTATTTCTCCTGCACAAAATCTAAATAAACCAACAAACAGCTTTTGCAAATAAGACATACATCCTTTGCCACAGACTCCCAGTTCATCTGTGAGCAGAGATTTTATGTGCCTTTATGCTATCATTCTGTAGGTAATAATCCACCTCACTGAAAGATATTTAGAAATCACATCATGTGGCATTTCTGACAATTTTCCCAAAGTACAACAAATCACAGTATAATGAGGGAATGATGAGAACGGGGTATTTGATTAACAATGCAAGGCCTGTGCTCAGCTACAAATATATCCAGACCTCCAGAATTTTAAATAGAAGAAGTTAAAAGCAACTTGAAATTATTCATTGTCGATGTGGGATAAGGGTAAGGGATGCCATGACATGTGGTTCTTCCAGAAGTGTCACTTATTAAATGAATGACATTTATAAATATACTTTTTTAATGTTTATTTATTTATGAGAGAGAGAGAGAAATATAGACAGAACACAACAGAGGAGAGGCAGAGAGAGAGGGATACACAGAATTCGAAGCAGGCTCCAGGTTCTGAGCTGTCAGCACATAGTCTGATGCGGGGCTCAAACTCACAAGCTGTGAGATCATTGCTTCTCCCCATTCATTCACAAAGTTGGGTGTATGAAATGGTAAATAAAATAATCTTTAGAAAATGTTCAGTCATTGCTGCTGTGTTCTAATTTTTATTGGAACACTCTTTGGGAAAAGAGACATCCATTTCACAAACACAGAGTAAAGTCATCTGAGACAAAAGAAATCTCTAAATAACTACATCCTATCTTACTAGTAATAATTCAAGTACTTTGCAAAAGTTTCTGCCCACAAGTTTTTCAGATAAATGGAAGGATTTCTTTAGCTTGCCCATAATGTACTGTTTCTGCCAGGATGACCAGAATCTAAGTGTATTCTTGAGGTCCATATCTGCAACCTATGACTTCAGGAAATTCTAATTCAAAACAATTTTATGCCAACTATGTTTGTGTTTTGACTTGTTAATGAACTTCTGTGTTTTCAAAACAGCCTGCAAAAACCCTGACAACTCATGGAGCTGAGGGCCCCACTGCCTTCCTGCTCCTGCTCTGGGAGCGAACTCTGCCATAACTGCATTAATGCAGAGTATTATCCAGGCTGTAACAGATTTGAGGTGCCACTTAATTCTCCTTTGGTCTCCTTCCAATACAGGATATGCAACGAAAGAAAATAGTGAAATGGAAAATACCATGTTAATAAATGTGCAAGTTTCTGATTTCCCAGTAGAAAGATAGAGTATAATAAAGGTAGATTAGAAAACATGGCTTTTACTTGATATTAAAGTGGCACCTCCTCCTTCTTATTCTAAAAAGAGTAATGAATGTGGATTCATTTGCTCAGATGTGCCCATATATTGTGAGATAAGACTAGTCCTGGCTGGGCATACTCCAAGGCTGGCCAGCTGCGTGGATGACTACATTACTCATCTTCTTCAGAAGGAAGAGGAAGTACTTGGAGAGTAGCCAAATCTGGCAAAATAGGTCATTCCAGGTGTGCTTTCCACCTGGAAGTTAAGAACTTAAGGTCGGTAAAAGCATATACTTAATGCATTAGTTTCACTGACACATATTGATAGGATTCTTGCCTATTAATGAAAAGGAGCTCAGTCAGGTTTTCATCAATAACACTAGCAACCCCCATAATGGGGAGAGATAAATAAGAAGATTAAAACAAGGATTACCCCTAAATCTTATTTATGGTTAGAAAGTCACCCATAGGCCAGGACTGCAATGTGAGGATATTGAAAGGGGCACAGACATTTCCCACTATACTATTCCAGAGTTGATTATTTGATGATTAAGGAATTCTCTTTGACTATGCTCAATAAGGAATATTTCACTGTAAAACTTCCTGGGGGATCTAAAGGTTCATAGCACAAGGGAAAGAATTCTTTGAATTCACACACAGATATGCATGTAGTTGGGCTGGATTTGGTTCTAGAGCCAGGTATATAATGTGTCAGAAACAGTCACTCCATTTGATAATTTGAGACCCAGTGTTAAATTAAAAATAATATAGTGTCCAGACTACCCATCTCCTAAATAACTGTACTAACGAGAGTAGATTTATTTGATTCTTTTTAAACTTTTGAATGTTTATTCATTATTGAGAGAGACAGAGAGACAGAGAGAGAGAGCAGGAAGGAGCAGAGAGAGGGAGACAGGCTCTGAAGCAGGCTCCAGGCTCTGAAGCAGGCTCCAGGCTCTGAGCTGTCAGCACAAAACCTGACGTGGGGCTCAAACCCATGGACCTGAGCCAAAATCAGATGCTCAACTGACTGAGCCACCCAGGCTCCCCTAGAGTACATTTATTTTTAAATGGTTCTTGAATCTATTTTTATATACTTTCTTGGACAAGTGTCTGGGGACAATGTGAGGTGGCATGATTAATATCAAGATTTTATACATATGCTCTCAAGAAAAACCTCTACCCATCTTATATTGGAATAATAAGATACATTGAAATGCAGCTAACATATTACACACTACATTTTGTTCAACATTCTACAAATGTGTTGGAAAGCATACTCTAATTTTCACAACAAATTTAATATTTCAAACAGAATCCTTATTTTATGGATGGATGAAATATTTAATTTTGGCATCAACTTGACTGGGCTAAGGGATACCTAGATCACTGATAAACTATTATTTCTGAGGTGTCAGAAATAATGTTTATGTTATTATTTATGGCATGTTTATGGAAGAGATTAGTATTTTCATTGGTAGACTGAGGAAAGAAGACTACCCTCACCAACACAGGTGGGCATCATTCAATCCACTGAGGACCAGAACTGGATGTGAAGGCAGTGGAAAGGCGAATTTGTTTTCTTGCTTAAGGAGGAACACTTATCCCTACCTTGATACATTGGTGCACCTCCGGACTTAGATTGAAATTTATAACATTGGTTCCTATGGTTCTCAGGCCTTCTGGTGTAGACTGGAGCTGCACACCACTAGCTTTCTTGGGCCTTCAGCTTGCAGACAGCAAATCATGTGACTTCTCAGTTTTCATGTTGTGTGAACCAGTCTCTCACAATAAATCTTTCTATATAAAGCTCTCTATACATATCTTTTTGTAAGTTTATTTGAGAGACAGTGGGAATGGGTGGGGGAGGAGCAGTAGAGAGAGGAAGAGAAAGAAAATTCCAAGCAGGCTCCATACTGTCAGTGGGGAACTTGATGCGGGGCTTGAACCCAGGTCATGAGTTCATGACCTGGGCCAAAATCAAGAGTTGGTTGCTTAACTGACTGAGCTACCCAGGCTCAGGTATGTATGTAGCCATATATATATATATATATCACATTGGTTCTGTGTCTCTGGCTAATACAATGGGAAACTAAAGTTTAGAGAAAATTTTTAAAAATGTATATATATATATACATATATATATATATACACACACACACACACACATATATAAGTATATGTATATGTGTGTGTATATATATATATATATATACACTAGTAAGTATATATCTAGTAAATGAATTCAGAACTGAAACTCTAGATCCAAGGACAATAGATACTGGAAACACTGATGCCTTAACTGAGCATTAATGAAACCAATTCCACCTACCAACAGTTTCTGAAACTAAATTCCTTGTCATCAGTTTTTTTAAAAGGTCCTTTTCTAGTTATAATATTGTAAAATGATCAAATGTATATGTAACACAGAGATAATAATAAGTGCATATCTCTTACTTTGGGCACTAGGTGATTATAGCTGTTTGAAAACACACTTTTTGTTCCTTCCCCATTGAAAACCTGCATTTGGTTTTCTAGCAATGGAAGGTTATACATGCTTGTTTTTCTCAAGTTAGACTTGGAAATAATTTCAAGAATGTGACAACTGGATCTCACAGCTTAAAAGTTGCTGTGTTTGGCATTAGACATAAAAATTTTGAAGAGAATGTATTGCCCAAGAAAAACTGTAAAACTTGGACTATTGCAAAATAAGTAGGGATGTTAGGAACAGCAATAACTTCTCTTATTGAAAAAGATGAACTGGTGGAATATTAGGACCTTATAGGTGTTATTTTCATTTTTAATATTTTATTTGGGGTTTGAGTTATATCACACTGCCTGGTACAACATCAGAGTACTTTTCGTTAAACAAGGGATAGATAAACACTCAGGGCCAACCTGGCATATTTATATATAAAGCAAGAAACAAAATAATTTTTCAAGAGTAGAGTTGACTGCCAGAGAGAACTGTACTAATATGTCAAACAAGAGAGAGCCCCCCTTCCAAATTAGAAAGTTATTTGTCTAAATGTGTAGCACTCCAGTAATTCACAAGACTTTCTATGGTTATATTATATAATATTGACTGATGGCTAGCTGATTTTTTAATGTTAATTTTTTTTGAGAGAGAGAGCATGAGCAGGGGAGGAACAGAGAGAGAGGGCGACACAAAATCCGAAGAAGGCTTCAAGCTCTGAGCTGTGAGAACAGAGCCCAACATGGGGCTCAGACTCACCGACTGCGAGATCATGACCTGAACTGAAGTTGGATGATTAACCAACTGAGCAACCCAGGCGCCCCATTAATGACTAGCTTATTACAAAAGCCTAGGAATTAACATAGAATTAAGAAGTTCAAAGATTGAATGATTGTGTGGCTTCACTTACATGCCTTATTGAGTGCCAGGTACTATACTAAACATCATCTGAATTAATGCATGCAAAGCTCTGTAGCACGAAGTTTGCATATTTGGACTAAAAATGTGGCATTGGACTAATCTACTAATGCCTTTCTTTGATATGAAAGCCTCTTTGCCAGTAGTGAACAAGCTGAAATGGCTGTATGGCTAGGTTCAAAAAAGCTGACTGTAGGCTGCAAGTTAGTTTTTAGCAGAGAAAATCACCATGTTAAAGTCAGAGTTTCAATAGACAAACACTGAGGCTTAATCTTAGCCTTTGTTTTATTTTCATTTCAGTAGATGCTCTCTGCTCTCAGACCCAATGACGTATCCCATACTGAAGAGCTAGTCTCTTATAAGACAACTTCCGTGGCTGGTGTGTCAAGCTATTGTTGGACGCCCAGACACTTATGGGAATTTAGACACTTTTATTCCAGCTAGAGGAAATACTAGAACCAAGGTGAATGCAATTGTCCACATGATGGATTACAGATATCGTTTCAAGAAACTAAACAGAAGACACAGCCAACGTAGCCTGAGACAAAGAGAGTGCTTTGTGAATGATCCTGTAGAGATCATAAATGAAAAGCACTTGGAAATGATATTTCTACTAAGGAATGATGACTAAACCTGCCCGAGATAAGAATTGTCTCTGGCAGACTAACAACTGGATTCCTTAAACTTTTTAATGGCCATTTTCTCCCATAAAAATCTTCAAATATATAGCTTCTTCCTTGTTATTATAAATAATGTTATCCCTGAAGAAGAACACTAGGACAATGATTCTTAACTAAGGACAATTGCTCTCCCAAAGGACATTGGGCAGTGTCTGGAGGTATTTTTGATTGTCACACCTGAGGAGTGGGTGCTGCTAGCATCTAGTGGGTAAAGAACAAAGTTGGTGCTAAATATTCTACAGTACACAGTGCGAACCCCCCACAACAGTGTTATTCAGCCCCAAACACCAATAGTACCTAGGTTAAGAAACCATGCATTAAAGTAAAATTCAGAGTATTTACATGTCATAACTGCCATGACCCATTTTATTTTTAAGTATCTGTTGGCATCTTTTGGGTAGATTAATAGCTAACTAGGTAAAATAAGCTGCTTTGTAACCATTTTGAAAATGGTTTGTGTGAATTTTTAAATCTCTCTCTTAAAACATGCACTTATACAGATACATGTACACACACTTGTGTATATCAGTGTTGAAATTCATGTTTGAATATTGATTACATGGTCTATCAAGCCCATTTAAGGATCTTTTTCTTAAAAGTTTGAGCTGTCTTTTTTATATTCTCAAGTCTTAACAAAGATCTTTCTTTCCTAAGATAAAGTATGTATAAAATAGACAGTTGATGAGGGTTATGTTTTGGATATGTTGTGTTAAGATCGAAACACTCTGATAGGAAACGAATGAAATTAGTAATATAGTGTGATGGTTCGGTTCATGACTTCTTTTTCCTTGGTTTAACCTTATTTCCTCTACCCTACCAGCCATGTATGACATTGGCCAAGTTGCATAATGCCTCCATGCCTCAGTTTGCTCACATAAAAAATGGACATAATAGTAATTCCTATTATATTATACCAGTATTCCTATTATATTAATTCCTACTATTAAGGTTGTTATGAGAATTAAATGGGTAATACATTTTAAAAACTTGTAACAATATCTGGGCAGGTAAATTTTATTTGTTACTCTCTGTTTCCATTCTTCTTTCCAAATTCTTTTACAAGGCAATGAAATTTCGCAGAGCCTAGAACATTTGTCTGATTTCAGTGTTTCTGGACAAGTCTGTTTAGGACAAGTCTGTCCCTACAGTACATTAAGTGAAAAAGATAAGATTCCATTAACAACAAACTAATGAGAAAGCTGAAAAAATAAGCACAAAGATTTTTTGAAACAAAAGAAATCCCACGGTTTTCAATTGTAAAATCAGTAGATCAACTGAAACACAGGATTTTTACTATTAGAAACAGTAATATTATTGAGGAACATTAAATAACTGGGTTTTTTTTGTCTATAATATATATGGAAATGGAATTCATGAAGGAAAAATAAAAGATAAGAAGAAGAGGGCAAGGAAATCCCATATGTAAATAACAGAAATTACCCATAGAAAAATATTGCAGAGATGGTAATTGAACATAAGAGAATTTGCCTAGGCTTTAAAAAACATCATTTTTGAAAAATTCAATAATTCCAGAAAAATTAATTTTCAATACTTACTCTTACACATAATAGAAATATCCCTATGTTTTTAGGATAAACAGATATCTTATCAAATTTCAGACCCAAAGAAAACTTTACTTACAGATATTTTATCTGCTATTCCATAAGCCAATGACTGGAAGAATATATATGGACTACTGACAGAAAATGATAGCAATTCCAGAATCTTCTACTCAGTTACTACCTCTCTTCACTGTCCACATCAAAGTGCCACATATTTAGACATGCAAGAATTCAGAAACTTGGGGGTGCCTGGTGGCTCAGTTGGTTGAGCCACCGACTTTGGCTCAGGTCATGATCTCGCAGTTTGTGAGTTCGAGCCCCACATCGGGCTCTAGGCTTGACAGCTCAGAACCTGGAGCCTGCTTCGGATTCTGTGTCTCCCTCTCTCTCCGTCCTCCCCTGCTCGCACTCTCTCTGTCTCTCAAAAATAAATAAATGTTAAAAAAAATAAAAAAAAGAATTCAGAAACTATTTAGTCCTTGTACTCTAGCCAAATAGCAATTGAATCATTATAGATATCTCAAGATATGGAAAATACATTAAATAAATGTTAGCAAAAGTCTGAAACAATTTATGCTTAAATAAAATAAAGTAAGAAGTAATGATTATTGAAGCAAAAGACAAAATATGTAATAACCCAAAAGTAACACAGTTTGTATTTTGGTGATAAAATTAGAGATAAAGTGAGGGAAGTAAAAGCATTCTAAATTAAGATTTCATGTTGGAAGTGGATAAAACAGGAAAGTATTCAAAATGTTTCACTCTGATGAAAACCATGTTGGTTAATAAATCATCCAGGTGACAGTATAATTTGAAAGACTAAAGTTATATGACTTTATTTATTATTGATAAGGAAGGGAAAGATCATGCAAAATAGAATAGCATAATAGAACTTAAGCACTAGGAAAGGCATAAGATTAATGAGCCAAAATGTAACCAGATTGTACGTTTAACTGAGAAGCACAAAATCAAAGGTCAGTTAATAGACTATGTGTGGATTGCCTAAATCTCTCATCAAAGTATAGACGTGGTTAGATTGGGTGTCTTGGCTAGGGTGCCATTTGCTTTGTGGCCCTGAGCAAAATTGTAAAAAGCCACAGTGATGCAGGTCCTGATAAGACTGTGAACAGACTCCCTATCCAGGAAATTTCTAACTTTGTGTAAGGCTACAGTCAGCAGACTATTCCCTAAATTATTTGAGGCCTAAAGGCCTAAAAGAAACTGGCTATTGGAACTTGGTTATATCATAATACATTAACTTGAATTTAGTCATTGATGCCCTTTTGAAATATAAGAAAGAACATAATTCCTTTGGGGATCTACAGGATTAATTAAATTATCAGCCTTGTTTAAACCCCTAAAGACTGAGTATTTATTCTATTTTTAGCTACAAAATTTCTCCTTCCACTTGCTTTCAGGATGGTGGGAAATGGTTTGTTCATGTTTGGCTCATATTTTGTGACTTAGTGTCTTTAAAAAAAAGAAAAAAACCTATTTGAGTCCCAACTTTTAAGAATTATAAAATCACCCCATAATACTAGTTTATTGAAAAAACACAGATATCATTTGTAAGAAACTAAAAACAAAATTAAATTAAATTAAAAACATGAAACCTAAGACTTAAACAAATATATGCCAACCAAATGAAAATGAAGAAATTAAGCACATTGATAAATGAGAGGTGAGGGTCAAATGTATTCTATGAGAGAAAGAAGGACATATATAAATTAATAAATATTAAAATCCTCAAGGACATTAAACATTTATGAATCAATCATAAGAAGCAAAGTAAATTGATAAAAACTAGTTTGAAATGCAAGGACAACCTTATAAAAGAAATTTAGTCAATGATTTAATAGTCTCTTTTCAGGATGGGTATATGAAACAAGCCAAATATACAGAAAATCAAATATATAGCAGTAATATAGAGGATTTGAATAATGTGTCATCAAAAAGCTTAAATGTTTGCTTATATGTTTAAAATCATTAAGCTAGCCAAAATGCCGAAGCGAAAGAAATCTCTTCTAAAGCAACTCCAGGAAGAAGTCACAGCCACAGAACTGCTCAAAACAGGCTTAAACAACATGACTGAACAAGAATTTAGAACAATTGTCATAAAATT
>CM053567.1:145558847-145610712 GCA_028646485.1 Cryptoprocta ferox
GCCAAATCATGGAAAGAGCCTAAATGTCCATCAACTGATGAATGGATTAGGAAGATGTGGTTCATCTATACAATGGAATACTATATGGCAATGAGAAAGAATGAAATCTGGCCATTCGTAGCAAAGTGGATGGACCTCGAGGGTGTCATGCTAAGCGAAATAAGTCAGGCGGAGAAGGACAGATACCATATGTTCGCACTCATAGGTCTAACAGGAGAAACCCAACAGAGGACCATGGGGAGGGGAAGGAGGAAAAAGAGTTAGGGAGAGGGAGGGAGACAAAGGACGAGAGACTCTTGAATACTGAAAACAAACTGAGGGGGGAAGGGGAAGGGAGAAAGGTAAAGGGGGGTGATGGTCTTGGTGGAGGTCACTTGTGGGGAAGAGAAGTGGGTGTTATATGGAAACCAACCTGACAATAAACTATAAAGTTTAATAAAAAAAATAAATAAATATAATCATTAAATACATATAATTTTGTTCTCTACAGAGAATGCGAATTTTTTTCTTTTACACATATATCACTTGTATAAACCTAACATATACTTTGTCACATAGATACTCTTATATAGTTCCAAAAGGGTAGATATTTTCTGTGGTATAATTTAATGAAACCTAAAAACCAATAGTAGAAACACACTCAAAGAAAATGTTTGTATTTAAAAGTTAAGAAATATGTCTAAAATAACCAGAGGATACCAGAGAATATCAAAAATGGAAAGTAATTGCAACTAAACAGAAAATAATGAAAAACGGGACAATTTAGTAAACCTATGGGACTCAAGTAAGAATGAATTTAGAGAAATAGTTATCACTATAATATCATAAAATCAGTTTAGAATTATGTGAATTAAATATTAAATTAACAAATTAAATCAAAGAATTAGGAAATTAAATTTTTATGAATGAAATATGAATAAAAAGGAAAATAATAGAACAATGATAAAATCAAATTCATTTTTTAAAAGACCAATATATCTTTGGCAACTTAATTTATGTCAAAAAAAGAGACAAATGGATATTAGCTTTTATTGTTTAAGACTCTATTAATTTTCTATCCAAATTCATTGTGTCCATTTTTATTCTAAAAAATAAAGATAATTCAAATTTATAGTCACATAAATACAAATAGAACATGCAAAATAATGTATTGAATCCAGCAATTGATAAAAACAAAACAACACACACACAAATGCACACACATACACACACACATAACGCGACTAGTCAGCTTTTATTCCAGGAATTTCATTGCAAGAAAAAAATTAAAGAAAGAAAATAAAATAATTTAGCAATAGATTCTGGAAAGCCCATTGATGAAACACAACCATTCATAGTAAAATTCTAAGTAAAACAGGAAGAGGAGAGTAATTAAATAGGATAAAGTTAATTTTGAAAGCAGAGTAGAAAATATCAGACAACATGATGAAATATTGAAACATTTTTCATTAAATTCTGGAATAAAATAGGAATGCTTTTCCTCACCTACTATTATTATGATCAGGGAAATGTTTTACACTTTTCAGAAAGAAGGGCCAAGAGTATGTATTTTTTTAAGATGGTAGGATTACAAACTTAAGAAATAACAAGAGACTTTAGTAAAAAAACAAATAAGAGAGAATTTTTAAGATAGTTGAATATAAGAAATACAAAATAGTTTTTCTCTGACTCGAGCAAGGACTATATATGGATGGGAATAATAATATACACATGTATGTAAATATATATTCAAAATAATGGTCAAAGATATAATAACCCAAGGAACAAATATAATAAGAAATTTATAGCATTTTATAGAAAGGAAGCACCAATTTTTAAGGACATTGAAACTATAAGAAGAAATGGAGAATTTAACTCTTAAGGAGATGATTAAATTTCAACTAAATTAATTTCCAGAAGGAAACAATCCTCCAAAAATAATATATAAATGTAATGAAATTCCATTGAGAGTCCCTGAGGAAAATTTTTCTAGATTCTAATATTAATAAGGAGGTCTACAGTTCCCTTGAACAAAAAAATGTGGGGAAAAAAAGAATTATGGAGGTCTGAGTTCACACGATATTGAATTTTTCTATAAAACCACTGTAATTACAACATGATATTGTCACAGGAATAGTGACTTATATCAGTGTAACAGAATACATACTCTATAAAGTTTAATATAAAAATGTTTGCATTTCAACTCAATGAGGAAAAGGGGTTTACTTATTAATGATCTTATCTTAATTGATAATCCATCTGAAAGCAAACACACATTTTCTATTTTTTATTCTGCTGCTATAAATAGAGAATTCTCAACATATCAGACATTTAAATAATTAAATGTTAATAATTAAATAATTAAATAACAAGTTAGAGGAAAAAAAATACTAGGGGAACACTTGAAAAACCATGGGAGGGGTGCCTGCGTGGCTCAGTTGGTTACGGATCTGACTATTGATTTCAGCTCACGCCATGATCTCATGGTTCATGGGTTCGAGCCTTGCTCTCAACACAGAGTCTGCTTGGGATTCTCTCTCTCCCTCTCTCTTTGTCCCTGTCCCCTACATTTTCTCTTTCTCTGTCTCTGTCTCTCAAAATAAATAAGGAAATATTAAAAAAGAAAAAAAAGGAAAAGAAAAACACGGGATGTAGATCACCCTCCAAGCCAGGGAGTCAACTCATGATAATATAGAAAAAGTATGGATATTTAACAGTATAAATAATTTTAAAAGTATAACAAAATATACATTAAAGAGTTAAAAGGTAAATGAAGAATATTATAAATACCCTAAATGAAGTAAAATTACAAATAATTCTTAGTTTTATTATATCTTAAGAAATGAATAGGGAAATACAGTCTGGAGAAAAATTTGGAAAGACTATAAGTAGGAAATTTACTATGAACATTAAGAGAAGGCGCTCATCTTTAGTATCAGTAAGGAAAATGTAAATTAAAATAACTTTTTTTGTGTGATTGACAATAGGAATTCCTTACACTGCAGATGAGAATGTGGGCACTCTCAGATGTTGCTGAGCAGTTCCATACTAGGAAAAATATAGTATCTATCAAGAATTTAAAATATGCATAGTGTTAGCCTATAAAAATAAAATCACTATTTTGTGTATACACACACACACAGATACACAAATGTATCGCAAAGAAATGTTTCTATTGGCTAAAAATTGAAAATACTTCCTTGAAAAATATTTATCTTGATGTTATAATATATATAAGATTCCTTCATCTTTGCTACATAATATTTAATTGTTCTTAGATAATTTATTCAATTTGCCACTCCTCCAAACTAATATCATTTCAATGGCTTCTAGGTCAGTAATACCACAAATTTGATTATTCTGTTTATCAGTAGATCTTTTATGACTAATAAATATAGAGTATAATATCTTCCTTTTCAGCAAGATGAAAATGATATACATCCACATTGTATTTCATCTGAAAGATGAAATCTATCTATTCTTATATCATTTGAAATTCCTCCTATAATATTGGTACCAAGGTTATTTCTTGGCTAAATTAGTGGTTATTTTACTGTGAATATATTTCAACAACTAATTCACATTGAGGATATGTTACAGCACACTTTATAAAAAATATTAAGATTAATACAATTATATATTGGAGATAAAGTACAATTTTTCTGGGATTCAAATTTACCTATTTATTTTTGTAAGATTAGTACAAACTTACTATATAACTTAGTTTAATTGTATTCTACAAATAGTCCATCCAGATTGTCACAAAACTGGCAAAGTCAAATACATGTATTTTATTCTCATTGATATTGTTACACCATTATGTAAAAAAAAAAAATTCTCACTCTGAGTGACTCGTAATCATAGCTGTATCTCATTTGATTAATTTAATAGTGTCTGAAATTGTGTATATCAGAAAGCTATTGAGATAATCTCAATGTACTTAAACTTCTGCTAATATAACCCTTTCATGTTAGCATTTTCCAATTAACTTATGTTCCCATAAATCTCTTAAAAATAACACATCAGATAAATAAAAGACAAATGGTAGTGCTTTATAGTATCAACATTTTAAAACTAGAAAATACATTTGAAACTATCTCTTTTGAACCAAATACTCAATAAAACAGTATACTCAGCTGAAGCACCAAGTATAAAACCCTTTCTAAACATAATAAACACTCATTAAAGTTCTGATAAGTTTAACTAAAGAAAATATATGTATAAAGTCATATAGATAATTAACAGGAGAGCTAAGAATCTAAATTATAGTTTCCTATTTAAAAGTTTGTCTGTGTTTCTTAAATGTATATGATCACAATAATTAACTGGTGTATTTGTTAAAATGCATGTTTTTAAACCCTTTACTAGAGGCTTCAACTAATTCTGTAGATGTATATACCTATTTATTATGGTGATCAGGGATTTTTTAGAAAGAGCTGAAGTAGAGTTCCTATCAATAGATCGAGATATTGCCAAACTTTAAATTTAACCTAATAGTCATAGAAATCAGTTGTAGCCATTACATATTATTTTATTCTCCATTCATTCTTTCTCTGTAAAGAATACTGAACCCAGTTACCTGCTTTTTTTCTTTTTGTAACAAGTCAGGAAATGCTATAAGTCCTAGGCTTTCCTTTCTGACTCCACTCAGAGTTAATATCTATATCTCCTTTTCTAAGATTTTTAAAGCTTCAGTAAAGTGAACCCTCACTTCCGCTGCTTAAGAGGTTGGATGAACTTATTTTAACTGATAAGCATATGTTAACATTTGATTCTATCTATAGAAAATGTTTGTTTTGACCCATAGATATAACAAAACTTTCAGTCTATTAAAATCATCAAATCTCCAAGCAAATAATCAAGAATATTGATTATATTCAATATATAATCAATCTCCAAGCAATATAATCAAGAATATTATATCCAATAATATATATTAAATTATCCATCATTTATCTTCATGTAAGATAAGTACTTATCCAGAGTGACTGGGTGGCTCAGTCAGGTTAAGCATCTGACTTCAGCTCAGGTCATATTAAATTATCCATCATTTATCTTCATTTAAGATAAGTACTTATCCAGAGTGACTGGGTGGCTCAGTCAGGTTAAGCATCTGACTTCAGCTCAGGTCATGATCTCATGGTTTGTGAGTTTGAGCTTCACATTGGGCTCTGCGCTGACAATGAGGAATTCAATCTTTCTCCCTCTGTCTGCCCCTCCCCCACTCACTCTCACTCTCTCTTTCTCAAAAGAAATGATTTAAAACTAAAAAAAAAAAAAAAAGACAAGTACTTATCCGGTTTTATTACCATAGTGAGAGAATCCTTTGCTCTTATTGACATTTATTTTTATTGTTTTTAGCATGAAATCAATGTAAGGTAAAGAAATGGTTCAGGTAGAAGTGAATTCAAATATCTCAACAATGGAGAAGGTAGTCGAACTGAGCAACCAGAATAGGCAACAACCAAAGACAACTGAAAGAGCCAGACTGGTACATATCAACTTTGGATACATAAGAAATATGTACAAAGTGTTTGTATGAGCCAGGCCGTATGTTGGGTGCTCAAAACAAATAGAGAATACAGTAGTCATGCAGATGATTGCAATTCCCTGAGAAATGAGTGGTACATTATACACACCTGGGGTCAACAGCATTTCTTCTACTCATTGTTTGTAAGCTTTCTATTAAAGATCAATAGTTTCTGTAGGCTTCAACTCTATGGACAAGGTGTAAAGACATTTGTTTTAAAGATTCACTATGAAAATTAAACAAAACTATTCTTCTAAGCCTGAGGTCTATAATTGTAGCTCAAGCTACAATTGTCTACAAATACATTCTTGTAGACAGTTTAAAACTTAACTTGTATCTTTTATAATACTTATATATTATATAATATGTAATATAGCATTGTACCTATTATATCTTTTATTGATAGTCTGTTATAGTTACTAGTACTGTTATAATTGTTAGTACTAATTATTACAAAGATCACTTAGAATTGTCACAAATAATTGGACCACTCAAAATGGGGATGACCAATTCAGCGTGGTTAGGGAAAATTTCAAAGAGAAGATATGCAAGCTTAGCTATGACAATGTATAACTATTCATTAGACACAGTGGAAACTGGGACTCTGGGTGGTTGGGGGCAAAGGGACATAGAAGCTCCCTCAATCATACTGTGTGTTCTCTGTGTTTTATCCTTTGTTCCGCTAATTGATCATATTATGGTGCACAATAAGTTTTTTTATAATGTTTATTGGTGTGCATGTGTGTGGTGTGTGTGTGTATGTATGTGTGAGAGAGAGAGAGAGAGAAAAAAAAACAGAGAGAGAAAAAAATAGCATTATTCTTCGGTGACTAGTCAACAAATGAAAGTTAAATTTTCTCTCCTTATTTTCTTTTCACTCCTTTTCATTCCTTACTTAATTTCTTTCCATATCTAGTATTCAATACTTCTCCTCTTCTTCTCAATAGCTACCCCGTCCTGCTCTTAGGCACTCCTAAATCAATGAGTGGATCCTCTAGGAGTAAGATGTTAGAGTATAATATATAATAACCTGACTGGATCTCTTGGAGAAAAATCCTGGGGTGCCTGGATGGTTTAGTTGGTTAAGCATCCAACTCTTGGTTCGGCTCAGGTCATGATCTCAAGTTTCATGAGCTCGAGCCTCGCATTGGGCTCTGCACTGTCACTGCTTAGGATTCTTTCTCTCCCTCTCTCTCTGCCTCTCTCCCACTGGCATGTGCACTCTCTCTCTCAAAATAAATAAAAAAGAAAACATTTAAATAAAATAAACCTCTAAGGATCTGTTTTGAAGAAAGCATGGCAGAGATAAATGGAGACAGACAGATGTTAGACAGATAGATAGATAGATATAGATAGATGATAGATTTCAAAATTATTTATTCATACCCATCCTTGATTTTAATAATATATAGACGTGTTATTCAAATAAGCACTTGAAAGAACTCTCAGATTTGCCTTCAAATCAATATTCTTATGGTAACTCACATCTACTATGTATTGGATTAAAATGGGACATTTCACAGGATAGCAAGTACTTGGTTCTCTGAACTGCATAGTATGAAAACATATATACTTATAATTGCATGGAATAAATATTAATAATATGTGTATTCTTGAAATTCAAATGGATTTATTTGTCCCACAAAATGTAAACCTTTCACTTACTTCTTGCTAAATTGAATGTGGAAAGGGAATACAGATTCTTTAATGTGAAGAGAGTCTGATCAGCAAGAGGACAGCTTTATTTTGATGAAGATGAGTTGACGCTCTTGGAACTTTGACTCAACCATACCTCCTGCTTTGTGTCAATTTGAGCTTAGAGGCTCCAAATTGTCATGGCTGATTGTATTGATATGTCTTCAACTATTTAAGACATATATTATTTAAAATTTTATGTATCTATATCTGTCTCTATCTGTATCTGCCATCTATTCATCTATTTATGAAAGGGACAATTTGAGCATAAACAATTTTTACATAGTTTGTGTGTGTGGTGTGTGTGTGTGTGTGTGTCTGTGTGTGCATGTTTCTTCTGGCTTATTTTCCACTGTGGGCATCAGATGTCCTCTTCTGCATTGGGCAGATTATTCAGGCCCTCTAGTTGTGACTAAAGCCCAGGAAGACTTCTCAACAACTTAAGGCAAGTTGTGGACAGTCTGAGGAAGCCTCTTACATATCTTCCCAGTTAAGATGTATAAAAAGATTTAGGCCAGTGTTCTCTGTTTGCTTTCTACAATGAAACCTATGGGGGCTTTTTACTGTGTCAATTTAGCTAAGCTGGAGCTCTGTTTCACAGATTTCCTTCATGTCATACTATCAAATTAGGTTGACCAGAAGAGAAATTTGTGTCAGAGGAGAAGCAGCCCTTTGTGTGTGTGTGCGTGTGTGTGTGTGTGCTCTGAAGTTTGCATAGGACCAGGTGCTAATTGCTGCTTCCATACATGACCCATCTGTTGGTTCAACTAGCTGTGTGGGACCAGCAGTCAGTCGCACCTGCAGCTCATTCTGTTCCCATTTGATCTCCATTTTCAACATCTCCAAATCCTGAGAAGTGGGTGTACAGTTCTACAGTGAAGAAGGCCAGGCTATCTTGTATATCATCCCTCTTATCATTAAGAATGGAGGAGGTGAGAGACATAACTCTTTCACTTAGTCCCTGCTCTGCCCTCACTATGCATTTACCTTTCCTTTCCAACCTCGAAACCTGAACTCAGGCCTAAAACCAGATATGGAGCCCATAGCCATTAGACTGCAGAACCCGTTCCCACAGATGCTCAAAATCTAGTTCTTATAATACATTTCTTTTTCTATACCATTTAGAATGCTTCTCCTTCTTTCATCAAACATTAACACAAAAGCTTTATATCCAGCTTTTTAGCTACCAGTCACATAAGACATTTATTTTTCTCTCATCTATATTAAAAGATGAAATATTTCATTGTCCAGTTTTATAGGTACAGCTAGATATGTAAATAAATTGAAAGAGGAGGCAGATACTGATGGGATCTAAATTTTCTAGGAATTCTTACTGTGCTGAGAGGTACATCTTCAAAGCTGCATGAGGAGGATTATTCTCTTTTAGAGAAGCAACCCAGATGCACACCAGGACCACTCCTCTTGGCCGAGTTTAGAAGAAACATTCTCCACAGGACACTGCCAGACTATTGCTTTGTTTTTGTGGAAGGTAAATCTCATCAGACTATAGCGCTCTATATTGTTGAGACCAGTATTACTTTCCCATGCAGGCAAACTTGGTTATTCAAGATCTCATGGGGTTTTGCTTTAGCAAAACAGAAAGAATATTGGGTTGACATTCTGTCAGCAACTTTAGTTGTTGATTATCCCACCCTAAGTCATGAAATGGCTATTCTGTAGATGACTCCCCAACCTTAGTCCACTGACCAAGTAAGCCAAGATCTGTCACATAAGCAGAGGAGATGCTAGCCCATGAATGCCATTGTAGGAATTAGGACAGTCATCCCTCAATGTTGGACAGCCCCTACATGGTAGATTTGCAATTACATTTGCTTAAGTAATTAAGTAATTTGCAAAATTACAATTTTCCTTGAAGATCATTACAATTTTCTCTAACAAAAATGTTCGGCTTCATGATGTCCATCCTTTGGAAACATATTCTAATATTAGTGTACCTTGCTCATGGGGAACTGCCTTATAGTTATCACATGTTTTTATAGTCATTTTTTTAAAATAGAGAACTAATATTAGGTGTTGGTTTTTCTAATATCTCAGATTCTTATGATTGTTTTTCTCACTTATACAATGTATCCAAGAGATCAGAGTTACTGATACATTAAGTAATCTCTCTTAAATATTTATTTGATATTTAAAATAAAACCTATTTAAGGAAGTTCAACAGAATAATGGCTTCTTCCTCCCTCCTTTCTTATTTCTCTTCTCCACTTGTCCCATCTTTCCTTTCCACCTTCCTCCCTCACTCCCTCTCTTCTTTCCTTCTGTCTGCCAGTCACTAATTTCTTCCTTCTTTATAGGGGGAAAAAAAAACTTAGCCATGATTTTTTTCACCGTGATTTTTTTTACCATAACTTTTTTAATGTTTGAGAGACAGCCACAGAGTACAAGTACGGGGAGAGGCAGCGAAAGAGAGGGAGACACAGAATTTGATAGAGACTCCAGTCCTTGAGTTGTCAGCAGGGAGGTGAGCTCACAAACTGTGAGATCATGATCTGAGACCAAGTCAGCTGCTTAACTAACTGAGCCACCCAGATGCCCCTGGGTGCCCCTGCTTCATTAAAAGCAAGAGAATGAAGAACTTCTCTTGCTTTTAATTTTAAGCCCAGGGGTTCCTGTTTATTTTATTTTTATTTTTTTAAGTTTATTTATTTTTGAGGGAGAGAGAAAGTATGCACAAGCACAAGAGGAGCAGAGAGAGGGGCGGGAGGGGGGCGTGGAGAGACACAGAATCTGAAGCAGACTCCAGGCTCTGATGTGTCAGAACAGAGGCAGCATGGGAATGGAACTCATGAACTACGAGATTCACCTGAGTGGAAGTCAGTGGCTTGACTGACTGAGCTACCCGGGCGCCTCTGGAGGTTCCGGTTTAAACTATGTATACAGATAAAGTTCCTGATTCTATCCAAATTCCTTTAACTATGCAATTGACTTCTTATTGAGAAAGATTATTTACACCCTCAAAATAAAGTATAAAATGTTACAGATCTGGTAGAGCATACTAATTTATAATTAGTGTAATAATTAATATCTCTCTTTTCAGGAAACTTATTTGTGTTTTCATTTCCTTACTTGCACTTTGGGGATAAAATTTGAGGACATACTTAAGAAGATACCTAGGAAATTGGCACCACATAATTAGTGAATTGAAAAGAAATAATGTAATTATACAGCAGCCTAAAGATGACAACAGCTTATTTGTAGCTTTCTACCATTTCTCTGACTGAATTGTAAAGATTCTCATCACTGAGGTGTACTGATTGACTTGTGAACAAAGCACTCAACAATTTAAAATTAGCCATTTGTTACTCATTCAGGTTCTTCCTACTTTGATTCGCAGAAGGCAGGGACTTGATAAATCAATAAATTTCAGAAATATATTTGTATTTTCAAAAATAATAGACACAATGTATGTTTAAATAGCTTTCTCAAAAATTTATTTTGGTACTTTATTAATATAGTGTCTATTGATAATTCAATGAAACAGGCGTGTGACTTAAATTAGAAAGAATAGACTTTTCAGGATCTCCAAACATCTCTCTCAATATATAACAGTGAACCAAGTATGCAGCATCAATTTAGAAATAAATTTTGAAGGTAATTCTGATTAGCCTTTGCAACTAACAAGTACTTGAATCAGCCAAATACACTTGTAGTGAATTAATCTTTCTTTATATAACTCATTCAATTAATAATGTATATATAAAATGTGCTCACATCCTGGCTCTACTTCCTAATTAGGTAGGCCAATATAATACTGATGTTGTACTGAGAAATAATATGCATTCTCTTATTTTCATTCTTTTTGCCTAACGAACAATTTATCCCATAAACTGAGATAGTGAACTAATTTCTCCCACAGTTAACCCATGAATATCATTTTCTCCAATCTCCACTGTCAGTGGCTCTCATTAATTACTGTTTGGAAAGGCATTATTTTTATGGAGAAAAAGTTTCCCACAGAAAGTAACACCTCATTTGCTGAGAACTATTCTTCATGTCATGCTCATTATCAAATAACTGGTATTTCTTAAAATTATTGTGTTAATTTGGTTATGAAAAGTTTTATCACATTTCAGACCTGATGGATTTTTCTTCTCCCTTCTCTGTTTTCCCCCTAAATTAAAGAATGTGTCCTATATTTTTATTTTCTAGAAACTTGGCTCATATTTATGGATTTTGCTTAAATTAATATTGTTTATGAAAAAAATATCTCTGGAATCTATCTTCCACTGAACGTTAGATTATTTATGATCAAAATATGCTTCATTTGTTTTTACCCCTTAGCCTCTGTTGGAAGCTGGACTTTCCATTACTTCATTCCTGGCTCGTTTCTATGAAATGCATGTGCCTTCTGAGGTTTCATGTACTAGCAAAAAAGAAAAAATAATAATAATTTTAATAAAATAAAATAAAATAAAATAAAATAAAATAAATAGATTTCCTAACATTTGCAGCTCTATGCTTTTAATACATTACGTCTGCCTTCTAGGCCACACAAAGGTACATTTGATATTGAAGAATTCACCAATCACAAGTTTTCCACCGTAAGTAATTAGAAATATAAATAATTAAATACTGATAAGAAAACTATTTAAGAATCATGTGTCTGTTTTGCCTAAAAAAAGATACCAACACATTATGAAAAGTTTGGCAGCAAGGTTTTTTTGTTTCCTTTAATATCTTTGCTGAGATCAAAATAAGAAGTAGCTACATATGACAGGATGATATGTGAGGTACAAGAAGACATTTCCATTCCAAATCAGTATCTTTTTGCACATGACATTATGCTAGCTACAGCTACTTGACTTTCCAGTTTTCATTTTCATGTTAGTGACATTTCTGAAGACATGACATTTGATTTATTTTTGTCTCATATCCTGTTTTTTCTCTTTATATTTAATGGTCCTTTCTGGATTACTTTACTTCTTGTACCTCCAATCCCAACTAGTCTCCATCACCAGAGATAATAATGAAAATATTTGGATGAGTAAATTCTGTGACATTTCTCATGATTAGATTGTGGAAGGAACCAGATTTCTGCTCCAAACTCCTTTCATTAAGAAAGTGTTTCCAAGAGGGTCTTTGTCTTGCCTAAAGGTATGCAGGGGCCAGCGGCATAGGCAGATTCAGGACATGGCCGGTCCTCTTTCCATTGCAAATGCTTCTCCTTTTCCCATAATTATGAGAGCATGCTTCACCCCTCCGCCAGCCTTGTCTTAGGTGTTGTACGTGGTGCTTTGCCTGACTGGCTTTCCGTCAGCTGTCAGGGTACAGCAGCTGTCTCAAAATGTACCTATCTCATCATTTTTGTCCTGTCAGCAGCTACCTCTCCCATTTCACTCTATCATAATTTTTCAGGTCCTTTACAGCATCCTATGAAGGATGACACACAGAGACAGTTTCACGCTATGGGAGAAGTCCTGAGAGGAAAAGTTCATGGTTCAATATGCAACCCAAAGAGAGATTTGTCCCAAGCAGTCAAACAAACAGCCTTACTCAGATCTAAGGCACAGGGACTAAAAGTGAGCTCGATTGGATAGTAAGTAACTTGGATTTTTAGAAAAGAGTTGTGACACTCCAGGCTGGAGATATTTGTGGAAAGGTACAATGTCTGTCAGGAGGCTATTCTGGTTTGCTCTGAGCCCTACTAATCACCTCTGATGTGGACTTCCCAATGACTTCAAAGGAACTTGGTCTGGGTGGCTAGGATGAGTGCTGAGAAAAAGGAAAAAGAAGTTCATGGTGGTTCAAAGTCACATTAATCCTCCTTGATGATTCAGTTACCTAAGTAAAAGGACAAAAACAACAAGGAGAGGTGCTTTAAAATAAATGGAAATAAATGTGGGAATAAAAGAAGGACATGAAATGAACAAAATGTCTCTTTGGTCAGTGGTTTCTATTTTGTGAATTCTTGTCCTATTTTCAGTGTGTCACTTCTAAAGCTTAGTAAGTGTCCTTTCTTTGAGCTTCACATAATATGGGATGGAAGGGCAAAAAGGTTTGTCCAACATAATACCCATGTGTATTAAGTGTCACCTACTCTGAGTAGTTATATTATATTGGCAAAATTGGTTCTTTGTTCTTCATAATTAGATTAAAAAGTTCTGCACTATGTATTTTAATTTCTAGCTTATTATTTCTTTATGAATGCCTTAGTTAATTATAGTAATAGATATTAACAGCAGATATCTGCCAGAAAAAAATGAATAATTTTATACCTTTTATTTTCAAATATATAAATTTGAAATACATATATTTTTGTGTGTGCATATATATGTATATACATATTATATATAAGTCAATAAACTGACTTACAGAGGATACAGAATTTATATAAATAGAATTATTGTGTAGTCTAATTGTTTTAATATGTGTATAATCTTTGTCTTAAAAATTTTGTACAATTTGTATTTTAAATTTAGATTGTAAGGACTTGGGATTTTATGATTTGTACTTAATCACAATTTAATGTTTTTGAGCAAATATGTCCATTATCTTTCCATAGATACCCCACATTAAATATTTCTTTCAAAAACATTTGTGCAGTTTAGACACACTCTGAAAAAAAGTACAATGTTAATCACAGTTTTTCCCAATTGCATCATTTTATCATAATGAGATTACTGGTTAGAGTATACGAAAATACATTTATAAAAAAATATTTGGTTCAAGATAAATATATATGATGGAATATATATTACCAACCTTCAAAATTACGCTATCATTGTAAGGAAATTATCAACATGGGATTATAATCTTCAGACTTCTAAAGCCTGCCTCTTTATTAAAACTAGTCTGACAGGGAAATATACATTTTGTTTTTTCTGAATGTAATGAAAACAGAATCTTTTATTTTTTTATTTTTTACTTTTTCTAGCATTATTGAGATATAATTGATATATAACATTGTACACATTTTTTAAATGTTTATTTATTTGTTTTTGAAAGAGAGCATGAGCAATGGAGGGGCAGAGAGAGAATCCCAAGCAGGCTGTGGGATGACAGCACATATCATGATGTGGGGCTTGATAACATAAACCTGAGAGATCATGGCCTGAGCCAAAATCAAGAATTGAATGTTTAACCAACTGAACCACCCAGGAGGCCCCACTGTAAAAGTTTAAGGTATATAACATCATAATTTGTTACATAGAAAATTATGATGTATATAACATTATTTCCACAATAGGGTTAGTTAACAACTCCATCATCTCATGTAATTACTTTGTGTGTGTGTGTGTGTGTGTGTGTGTGTGTGTCTGTGTTTGTGTGGTGGAAACATTTAATATCTAATATCTTAGCAAGGTTCAGGTATATCATACAATATTAATTTTAGTCACTATGCTGTACATTAGATTCCCAGAACTTTTTTGTCTTATTACTTGAAATTTGAACTCTTTAACCATTTCCCCCAATCTCAGCCCCTGGCGTTGACCATTAAATCCTGTTACTATGAGTTTGGGTGTTTTCTTTTTTTAGATTTCTTTTACTTCTTCCTTTTTTTAAGATTTTATTTTTAAGTAATCTCTACACCCAACATGGGGTTCAAACTCACGACCCCAAGGTCAAGACATTGTTCTACCACCTGAGCCAGACAAGTGCCCCCCAACTTTTTTAGATTTCACATTTAAGTGAGATTACACAATATTTGTCATTCTCTGACTGACTTATTTCACTTAATTTAATGCCCTTAAGGTTCATCCATGTTGCTGACAAGGGCAGGATTTCCTTATTTCTCAGGCTGAATAATATTCCATCATATATATTCATCACACACACCCCACAACACATCTTTTTACCCATGCATCTATAGACAGACACAGGTTGTTTTAATATTTTGGTTATTAGGAATAATGTTTCAATGAACATAGGGTACAGATATTTCTTCATGAGACTTATTTCATTTCCATTAGATATATATATTCAGAAGTGAAAGTGCTGGATCATACAGTAGTTCTATTTTTAATTTTTTGAGGACACTCCATTCCCACCAAGAGTGCTTAAAGTTTCCCTTTTCACCCCATTCTCATCCGATACTGGTTATCTCTTATATTTTGATAATGGCCATTCTAACAGGTCTGAAGTGATATCTCATTGTGATTTTGATTTACATTTCCCTAATGATTAGTGATGTTGAGCACCTTTTCATGTACTTGTTATATGTCATCTTTAGAAAAAAATGTCTATTCAGGGGTGCTTGGGTGGCTAACTAACTCAGTCAGTTATGAATCCAACTCTTGGTTTCAGCTCAGGTCATGATCTCATGGTTTGTGGGTTAGAGACAAAGCTTGTTTGGGATTCTCTGTCTCCCTCTCTCTCTCTGTCCCTCCCTTGGTTGAATCTCTCTCAAAATAAATAAATAAGCATAAAAAAAGAAAAATGTCTATTCAGATCCTTTGCCCATTTTTAAATCAGATTTTTCTTTTTAGTATTGAATTGTATGAGTAACTTATATGTTTTGGATACAATCTCTTATCAGTGATTGTTTGCAATTTTTTTCTCATTTCATAGGTTACCTTTTCATTTTGTTGATTGTTTCTTTGCAATGCATAAACTTTTCAGTTCGATGTAGTTCCATTTGTTTATTTTTGCTTTGGTTACTTGTGCTTTTGGTGTCAAATCCAAAAATCATTGCCAAGACCAATGTCAAGGAGTTTTTTTTTTTTTTACCTGTTTTCTTCTAGAGGTTTTATGGTTTCATGTCTTAGGTTTAATTTTTAATTAGTTTTTAGTTTATTTTTGTGAGTGGTGTAAGATGGGGGTCAAATTTCATTCTTTTGTATATTATCCTGTTTCCCAGAATCATTTATTGAAGACACTATCCTTTTCCCATTGAGTACTCTTGGTTCCCTTGTCAAATATTAGTTGACTGTGTATACAAAGGTTTACTTCTGGGCTCTTGATTCTGTTACATTGATCTACTTCTTTGTTTTTATGCCAGAATCTCATTTTTATTTATTACTATACCTTTGTAACATAGTTTGAAATCAGGAAGTGTAATGCTTCCAGGTTTATTCTTCCTTCTTGGAATTTCTTTTCCTATTTAGGGTCTTTTGTGGTTCTATATGAATTTTAGGATTATTTTTCTATTCTTTAAAAAATGCCTTTGAAATTTTATATGGATTCCACTGAATCTACAGGTGGTTTTGAGTTGTATGGACATTTTGACAATATAAATTCATGTGACCCATGATCACAGTATATTTTTCCATTCATTGTTGTCTTCTTCAATTGCATTTATCAATATCTTTTTGTTTCCACTATACAGATTTTTCACTTCCTGTTTACTTTTTCCTGACTTTCTTTAGGATACTGAGAACACCTTTTAGAAATCCATTTTTATTTATCTCTACTGTTTTCATGTGTATTTCTTTGTTTAACTTGCTCAGTGGTTGCTCTAGGTATTGTTTTGTATAAATATAATTTATATTGTTAAAACTTATTTTTATTATTTTTCAATTTCATGTGTAGAAACTTTACCTCTCTTTCTGTCTTCTTAACTTCTGTTTATGATAAAATCGATTTAAATATTTTCTCTCTATATATTTAGAACCATGTCAGACAATGTCATAATTTTTTGTCTCATACATAATTTAGAAGACTCCTTAAAAGAAAAGTCTATTGTATTTATCCATATTTTTGCTTACCTTGTTCTTCCTTCCTTCTGATATTCTAAGATTCTTTGACACTTTCCTTTCTGGTTAGATGACTTCCTTCAGCCATTTTAGTAGGGTATGTCTGTTAGCAACAAATTTTCTTAGTTTTCATTCATCTGGGAATGTTTTGACTTCCTTTTAATTCCCGAAGGATGTTTATGCTGGATAATTGGATATTGGGTTGGTTGTTCTTTTCCTTCTGTACATGACATATAATGTGCCATTTCCCTAAACTTTCATGCTTTCCGATAAGAATCAGTGTCATTTGAAATGTTTTTCCTATATAATAAGATGATTTTCTTTTCCTACTTTTAAGATTTTTTTTCTTCAGTTTTAAGAAATTTGACTTTGACTATGACTATGTCTTGATATGGATTTCTTCCAGTTATCATGTTTCGTGTAAACTTTGCTTCTTGCATCTGTAGGTTAATATCATTGGGTAAATTTGTAAACATTTGTCATTAGTTTTTTGAGTGCATTTTCTGCCTCACTATCTGTCTTCTCTTCCAAGAATTCAATGACATGATTTTCAAAAAATTTTTTATAATTCCATATATTCCAGAATCTATGTTTATTTATTTTTAGCCTATTTTCTTCCTGCTCATTAACTGGACAATCGTTATCATTCTTTATATGATGTTACTGATTCTTTCTTCTGTTTTCTTCATTGTTCACATGAGCTCATACATTGAGTTTTTTAATTTCAGTTATAAGTTTTTCAATTCTAACATTTCCACTTGGTTCTTCTTTATATATTGTCTTCTCTGTTCAACTTTTTATTTCTCTTCTGAGGTTCAAGGTTTCTTTTGTTTTAAGTGTGTTTGAAATTTTTCTTTGAAACATTTAATGCAGCTGCTTTAAAATATTTGTCAGATAATTCTAAAATCACTTTCATCTTGGTGTTGACATCAATTCCCCCTCTATTTTTCTCTCTTTTTTTTCATTCACTCTTATATCTTTCTGGTTCTTGATATGACAAGTGATTTTTTTTATTGACACTTGGACATTTTGAATAATATGTTACCAGTCTGGAGATCTTACTTAAACTTATGTTTTAGCTCATTTCCTTTGACACCACTCTGACATAAAAAAGTGGTGGAAGGGGCAAGTACCTATCACTTCTAAATGAATGTAGATGTTTAGGTTCCTCAATCAGGATCCATTGACACCTGAGGAGAAAGTTCCTTATTACTATTCAGTATGTGTGGATTTTTGGCTCCCACTAGACCTTCAATAATATCTCTCAGACTGGGGCAGTTAAGAGTGTCTCATTACTGATCTCCACATGTTTATCACTGACACCACAGATAGGGGGTGGCCTCATTTCTGGGTGGTAGTAGGGGAAGCCCTGACTCTGCCTAAAACCTTCTCTGACACCACTTCAGAGGGAGTTGGAGGGGCAACTTGTTATTAACTAGTGGTAGTGGAAATGCAGGCTCTCCTTGTCCTATCCATTGATACCACAGGAAAAAATCTCATTACTGTCCTGTGGGAATAAAAGTCTTGACTCCCTAATTGTCCTTTCTGACACCACACCTCTGTAGGGTGTAAGGTTTGGGGTGATGTATTAGTCAGGATTCTCCAGAGAAATATAATCAATAGGTGTATATAAATGTACAAATATGTATAAATATATCCATATTTCCTTGATATATCTTATGTATATTAAATAAATGTGTGTGTGTGAATGAAGAAATTTATTATAAGGTATTATCTCACATAATAATACAGGTTAAAAAGTCTCAAGTTTTAGAGTCAACAAGTTGGAGACCCACGAGAGCTAATGGTGTATTTGCAATCTGATTCCAAGGGCCCAAGAACCAAGAGAATTGATGATGTATTTTCTGTTTAAAGACAAGCAAACTTGTGATCCAGAATAAGCCCATATTTCAGTTCGAGTCCAGGGGCAGGAAGAAACTGACATAGCAGCTCAAAGGCTGTCAGAGAGGAGATGGTCCCTCTTACTCACAGGAGGGTCAGGAGTTTTGTTTGGTTCATGCTTTCAGCTGGTTGAATGAAGAGGGAGGCTTTCAGTTGGTTGAATTCACACTGGGTAGGGCTATATATCCTGCTATACAGTCTACCATTTCAAATATTAAGATAATCTAGAAACAACTTCACAAACCAGATACACCCAGGATAATATGTGACCAAATGTCTGGTCACCCATGGCCAGTCAAGTTGATAAAATTAACTTTCATAGGTGCCTTGTTGTAACCCGCAGGGCCTGAAGTCTAAGCTTCTCACACGGCTTCTGATACCACCAGTGGAGGTGGGCCATGGATTTTTTAAAAATGGGGTGTTTGGTTATAAGAAAGAAATTATTGTCTGAAAGTTTTTCTGTCCTGTCAGGCTTTCTACTTCTTGTTCCTTTGGCTAGAAAAAGAAGCTTTTGCTGGGGATCTTACTGTGTGTATTTACAGTATATCTTACAGTATTTCTGGGGGCTAGCATCTTCAGATCCAAGTCTGAGATGTATGAAGCAAAAAACAAAAACAAAAACAAAACTGAGGGAATCTACCACCATGTCGTATTTTGGGTCTCAATTTCCTTATCCAGTCTGCCTTTTTCTCTCCACCTTGGGAAGTCTATGTTTGTTTTACACATAGTGTTGACCTTTTTAGGATTACTTAGTTGGAAAACTATAGAAAAATAAATCTTCTCCATCTTCCCAAAAGCAGAGCCGATGAGGAGTCAGGTTTTAAGTGTTTTAGTCTGTGATGCCATCTATGTATCACAAGGTCATGAAGTGACTTGGCAATTATCACACACGTTTCTGAGTTAGCATTTCATCCTGAATTTCAGCTTTATTTTTGATTACATTGATTCAGCGTTTGCCAAATGATCAATTCATGCTGTATTTGTAGACATGGTTTTTAAAGATAACTTTAAATACATGCATGCTAGTCTCTAATATTCATGGGGTGTAGCATTTTTTTCTCATCTCTGTTCCCATGAGGCATACAGAAACGTATTTGAAGTCAATTGCAGAAGGTTGTTCTGCTTCCGTGTAAAAGCCATTCAAGAAATAGACCTTATGGGGATTGAAACGATCTGGGCTCTACTGTTTAAAGCCTTAAGGGGAATGTGTTTTTATGCTTTCATTTAAAATCCTTGAAATATACGAAAATGTTTCAGGCATAATTTTTTTCTGGATATAGTCACTTCTTTTGAATGTTCCTATGTTTTTACAGTGCATCATCTCTTAGCTACGATTTTCTCTGCAACAGTGCTGACTATATTTTTAAAAAGGTCAGAAGAATAGAATTATCAAATGAATAGTTTAACTGAGCCTGAAGATTTAGAACTCCATTTACAAATATTTAACTTTATATCTAGTTGTAGTTTAAATTAGGATGCACTTTATTCCAGTGTTATCCTTCGATATATTTCAAAAGGATGAATTCATAATAAAACATTTTTAAATATAATACTTGAAAATGCTCTACACAAGACTTTTATAATATATGATGATAGGATGATTTTATAATAAATGCATGCTTCTCATAAGGTGACTATTTTATTTTAAATTGATGTCATATTTCATTGAACCATATAATGAAAAAGTTGTAAAATGCTAAATTAAATTTTAATAAATAGGAAAGTATCAGAAGATTAACTTACTATCCTGGATATATCCAAATATTGCTTTCGCTTAAATGTCTAATGCTAGAGATGAGACTCACAGAATATAAACTTCTGTTTAGATTTATCATTGAGACATGACTAAAATACCATTTGGTAAATATCATTAAAGCCACTTAGAATTTATTGTATATGTTTCACTCTGATAGGAATTTCTTTCTTGAACTTGGGAAGGGAATCTGGTTTATAGTTCCTGTTAGTTTGGTAATCCCCCTTCATTTATTGAGAACTTATTCTAGGGGACCCTGGGTGGCTCAGTCGGTTGAGGATCAGACTTCCTTTCAGGTCATGATCTCAGTATTTGTGGGTTTGAGCCCCACATCAGGCTCTGTGCTAATAGCCCACAGCTTGTTTTGAATCTTCTGTCTCCTTCTCTCTTTGCCCCTCCCTTGCTTCTGTCTCAAAAATAAACATTAAAAAAAAAGAGGACTTACTCTAAGTTAGACACCTTATATCATTTGATCCTTACTATCCTCCAATATCTATATAATTTGTAAATGAAGAAACTAAGACTTTAAATTAAGACATTTCTTTCAAAATTCTCTCGTCATAGAAACAGTGAGCTTTATTCCCCCACTACTATATATATATATATATATAGTATATATATATATATATACATATATATAGTATCACCACTATATTTCATTTTATAACTATATTCTTTTGAAATTTTTAAAATATAGCCATATAATTATAAAATATAATCATACAGATGATAATTATATATATGCACCTCTATAACTTATTTTAACAGTGAGGTAGAAATTAACATGGTTTTATTGAATTCCTTAGAGGTTTCTTATGAAGAATTTATTGTACCAGCAATGGCTGATACTGAATTACATATTCTCACTTTGAATTCAGGCCAAATATTATTTATCTGGAACTCCAGGGGAATCACAAATCCTTACCCAATGAAAATAACTAAGTGTTTATGTAAAGAGTTTATTTCTCTTCAAGCTTGATTTTAGGTTTATCTTTCTATGTTCCTTGATTCATCTGAAATGTAGAAATGTCATTCTCTGGGTAAGAAGTTTTAATGTGTATTTTTTCAGGTCGCATAGACACATACTCTTTCATTTGTCAACAGAGACTTTGTTTACTTTCCTTTTGATAATTTATGGCCACATTTAGCTTATCAGACTTAAAATTATGTTATTATTAAATATGCAGGACTTGATAATGCATCCAGTGAGTTTCTTTCTCATCATTAAAGGCAGGTATTGTCTGGACAGACCTTCTCTTTCAAAGTTCATTTTGTTTTGACAGGGCATAAATCTACACCATGCCTTTCTGTGATATAGATTTTCTTACTTTACATTACTGCTTATGTTTTTCTTTTGCAAATGGATAACATCTGGTGATTCTAATATTACTAGACATTCCATTTTAATTATATTACAATTAACTCTTCCTTTCAAATAAATTGGTTTTTCAGCATGGGCTGTTTACTGACAAGCCATTGAGCAGGAATTTCTTGGCAAGGTTTTAAAATGGGGAAGATTTTGCTGGTTGTCTCTTTTTCTCTACTGTTTTAAATTTTTGAATTTTTCCATTTAATACTCTAGTATTTCTTCCCTTGCATTTAATTTTCATGAAAACTATTGATTATAATTCTTCTGATAAAAACCTGCTTACAAGATGTTGTACAAATAATTTTATACTTGTCTTAGAGTAACAACCATAAGTATCTTTCACAAATTGATACTGAAAATTAAAGAACTATGAAGTAATAGTAATAAACACTGCAATATTGCCAATGTCCAAATGCTTTATAAAATCCAAAGTAATTGAAAAATTTAAAAAAGTTTATGATCAGAGAAAAGTAATCCTAGTGGTTACCATCAAAAAATAGTACTGAAGATTAGAAAATGTGTAATAATACTGTTTATTTACCTCTCAACTTCTGAATCAATTAAGAAATAAGAAAGGAATCAAACTTACAGTGATAAAATAATTAGAAAATATAGCATAGATCTGCAACTGAACATTTTCTAATACATATCCCCCTCACCTTTGGTTTTTTTGAATTAAGTTGCTCTCATCAGTCAGAGGCATTCCAGGAGGGACTGGAAGCTTACTGAATTCAAGAGAAAACAAAAAATGTGCATCCTGATGAAATGTGGTTCTGAAAAATTCATTGAGAAAGCCCAGGAGGATTGATAAACACATGTGCACCTTATTCCCCACATTCAGTTACGTTATCTAAGGTCTTCAGTGGAAAGCAATGAACCACCCAAAAGTATTACTTCCATACTTTTTCTTCTCAGGGAATTTAGCCAACGCCTTTCCCTTCTATGGGAAATAGAGGTGTGAGCAGTAATATATTCCAGCAAATAACATTTTAGGAATGTAATTGAAGTTTAGAAGGCCATTGATTTTGTTTAAGCCCTTAATATAACTCCAAACATATATGTTATCTCTTCCTTGGTAATGTAATTTGCATTTTAAGATGGCTTTTTGGACAATGATTTCTTAACAGCAGGGCAACTGGGGGTGGGGGTGGTGTGCTGTGAATACCGCTGTTTACTTGCACTGTACAAAGGCATTTGGCCAGGAGTAGAGTAGAGAGTTAAAAATCTAGCACTTTCTATGATCATCAAACCCTTTACCCCGTGTTGAGGCTGAGCCAGACTGGTGGAAAGGCTGTCTCATATTCATAAACCTCAAGAGCTGCTTGGTTTGAAATTTGCACAAAGATGCTCTATCTGAGGCAGTGGAGTCCCTGCTTGACAAAAGGGGGTTAGACAAAGATGGTAATCTAATATACTGTTTTAAATATATGACTATCATTTTGGAGCAGATGGGACTTTTAGAGGCCTGTAAATCATATCTTTCAGGCCACTATATTACTACTTAATAGCTGCCTTGTAAAGAACAGTGCAGCACTTTAATGTTTAAAAAAATTTTTTTTTCTATTTGAGGCCTTGAGTTGTAAACAATCTTGAATGTAGTTGCTATATTCTTTATTATGGAAACATCTCATGAATACAAGTGTTCTGATAGGTAAAAAGGGACAACTTCCTGGTAGAATAAAACACATGCTCCCTTCTGAGACATCTCCACCCTGCTCGTGGAGCATAATTATAGTCCTTAGAAACAAACTCAGAAACAAAACAATAGCTATCAGCGATTGCTTTTCAATAACTATCCATCAAATCTTATGTACAACATTTAAAAAGTGGCTTTCATTACAGTAGGTTTCTATTTCCTTTTAATTGCTTCCATTTTTCTTGTGGTCATTAACATTCAAAAAATCCAATCATTACAGTTATTTCATTTCCTTTTTGAGATTCTTAGATGAAAGAATTCATAAAGCAAAATATAAAGAATTATTTCCATATTGGAATAGTTTTTGAAGCAAGATTCTGAAGTCTTGCTTTACATAGACTAAGCCTGGCTTCTTTTGATATATAACAGCTGAAAAATTACTTTTGAGAAAATGTTCTTAGGTTCAAGGCTTTTTGTCTCCTCTGATAATTGTGCAAATGTCCATATTTTACTTCATGTTTTGTTCTCTTGAGATTTTTCTTTCATTCTAATCACATGCAAAATTCTGAATACAGAAAATATGTTTTAAATTTAGAAATTTATTTCAGAAACACTGGCCTTTCTCTCTTTAGAGGGCAGTGTTGAAAGTGCTATTTTGCATTTGTCTTTTTTATGTATTTTGCTCTGTGAACCTCTGCAATTTAAAGTACTTCAGTTTCGTCTTTATAATAATAGGGATTCATTTATTTGCAAGTTCTGGTAAAAAGGTATTGTTGGGAATATTTTAAAAACATATGTTAGAATGAATAATCTCATGTTTCTCAGATATTTAGCATTATATCTACAATAGCATTTATGCAAGTACAAGTTGGTGTACTTTCCCGATGTTATATATTAGCATAATTTTAAACATTTACCTCCATCCTTTTTCATTGCTTATATATAAAAACTTTTTCCAGTCTTTGGATAATATATTAAGAATTCTGTTATGTCTTATTTCTACTTAATCTCTTGTCATTAATATTTTCATATGTTGCTAAATGATTTTCAAAATCAAGTACAATAATTGTCTCATCAGCAGATCAAAATATAGGAAGTCTTATACTCTTTAATGTTCCATTAAATTGGAACAAGTTAGGTGATTACCCATTAGAAGAAGAGGACATTTCTCCTCCCTAGGCCACTTTTTCCAGTGCTGATCCTAAATTATCCTCATTCCTATGTTTGTCCAAAGGCTGTCCTGTTCACATATGTATTAATGAGGGAGCCAAAAATTGAGTAGCACTTGCTTTAAAGATGCTTCCAGTACTGCTAAACAAGTAATCTAAGTGTCCAAATGTACACTTAAGATTTTTGTAATTTTTTTGAAGTAGGCTCCACTCCACACCCAACATGGGGCTTGAACTCAAGACCTTGAGATTGAGTGTCTCATGCTGTACAGACTGAACCAGCCAGGTGCCCAATTCACTTTGAGAATTTCGTTCACCACCACCGGAACCCCTGTCTCTGGTTGATCCTCTTAACTTCTGCTCTTAGGACTGAATCCTTCCTATTCTCAAAGGTCTTTGAAGATTAGGAGAATGAACTACCTTAATAACATACCTACTTCTCTTCTCTGGTAAAAAATAATGTATTCTTTTATGGGGCCAAAGTTCCCAACATTATAATTCTTTATTCTAATTACACAGTACCTTTCTTTAAAAATGCGAGCCTGCGGGGCTCCTGGGAGGCTCTGTCGGTTAAGCGTCTGACTTCTGCTTAGGTCATGATTTCACAGTTCCTGAGTTCAAGCCCCACATTGGGCTCTGTGCTGATAGTGTAAAGCCTGCTTGGGATTCATTCTTTACTTCTCTTTAAGCAAATGATTTTTGTACCTTGTGTGTATCAAAACCAGATTTTCCCTAGAGGCATCACTTCCCTGTGGGCTTCTGAATCTTTCTCCAAATATTCATATATGGAAGTCTCAAAGCTTGAACATGATGTCAACCACCTCCTTATACTCCATTCTTTTTTTTAAATTTTTTAAATGTTTATTTTTGAGAGAGAGAGACAGAGCATGAGAGGGGGAGGAGCGGAGAGAGAGAGGGAGACACAGAATCTGAAGAAGGATCCAGGCTCTGAGCTGTTGGCACAGAGCCCAGTATGGGGCTCGAAACCAAGAACCGAGAGATCATGACCTGAGCTGAGCTGAAGTTGAACGCTTAACCGACTGAGCCACCCAAGCACCCCCATTATACTCCGTTCAAATTTAAGACTGTACACACCTTTAAGTAAAACCTTTACTTCTCTGAGTAGTGTTGATGACAGCCCCATTTCTCAAAATAGGATCACACTTTCTATCCTCCACACTCCGAGCTCTACATATTGGTAAGTTATTTCCCAATTAAAATAAAAATTAAAGATTCATTTTTTAAAGATATTGTCATACAAATGATTTGTAAGGCCTATAATTTTTTGTATGAATAAATACCTCAATATTTCTAGCTGGGAAAAAAAAGAGTAACAAAGACAAAAGAGAAAGAGTTCTCTTTGCAGAGAACCTTAATATGCAGACACCTCAGCTTCAACTAAATCCTTCCAGAGAAATCACCTTTTCTACCTCCTCCAACCTGATTCAGTGGCTGTTAGCAGTACAGGATTAGGGTTCTTCACATATTATATCTCACCTCAACCATCTCACACACATATCTTACCACTGTTCCTTGCCTTTCTTAAACACCTCTTTTATCATTAGTACTTTTTTAAATTAATTATGACTTTGAAATAAAAACAAATTTTAATGTTAATTTATTTTTGAGAGAGAGAGAAAGAGGGGGAGAGAGAAAGAGAGAGAGAGAGAGCAGGGGAGGCACAGAGAGAGAGGGAGACGGAGAATGCGAAGCAGGCTCTGCACTATCAGTGCAAAATCTGACTTGGGGCTCGAACTCATGAACCTGAACCGTGAGATCATGACCCGAGCTGAAGTCAGCTATTCAACCAATTATTAAAGATTGGCTTTTTTGGCAGCAAAATTAATTCCAGCTTTTATATGGGAAGCTTTTGATCTCACTCACATTCACCAACTCTGCTTCAGAAGTTACTGCTTTTCCCAAAACCTGGAGTGCCTAGGAAGCCCGAATAATCCAAAATGGGAATTTTGCCACCAATGCTTTAAAAACTCTGAGAACCCATCTTGTCCTTTTCCTTGTCATTTTTGGCCACTAATGATAATTTAATCTCTTCCATTCACCTCCATTTTAGTACATCTGCTTCTTCAATCCAACTTCCTCTCTTTCCTTCCTTCCTAAATGTTCATGCTGCAATCTAGAACCTGTATTCTACGCTTTAAAAATTCACCTTTACTTTAAGCATCTCCCACAAATGTATTCCATACCTTCATGTCAGAATAGAAACTTGTCATTCCTGAGGCTCCTGCCTGAGCAGCCTTCTCTACATTTCTGCTTATTTTCTTCTACCCTGGTTACTTCAGAGCTGAAAGTCATGTCAGCATCCTCCTCCTTCTCCAACTCACTTTCAAATACCATGTCCCATCCTTACAGGGTAGAAAGTTTTACAGATTTAAAACCATGCTATTGGGGCACCTGGGGCTCAGGCAGTGAGGCTGCCAACTTAGGCTCAGGTCATGATCTCACAGTTCATGAGTTCCAGCCCCATATCCAGGTGACAGCTGGGAGCCTTGAGCCTGCTTCAGACTCTGTCTCCCCATCCCCCGCTCACATTTCTCTCTCTTTCTCAGAAATAAATAAACATTTTAAAAAAATAAAAAATAAATAAAAGCCATGTTATCAAGGGGGCAACTGGGTGGCTCAGTTGGTTAAGCATCCGATTTTGGCAGGTCATGATCTCCTGGTTCCTGAGTTCAAGCCCTGCATGATGAGCTCCCCGGGTCATGGGCATGGTGAGCTCCCTGGGTCATGGGCATGATCTCATGGTTTCTGAGTTCAAGCCCCAAATTTGTGGGCTCTCTGCTCTCAGGATCTTGGTTCAAGCCCTGCAATGGGGGGTTCTTTGCTGTCAGCACAGAGCCTGCTTAAGATCCTCTGTCTCCCTTTCTGTCTCTCCCCTGTGCACGTCTTACACTCTCTCTCTCAAAAATAAATATATATTTAAAACCAAAAAAAAAAAAAAAAGCCATGTTATCGACGAATCGAGGAATATTATCCTTTTTGTCTCCACCTTACTACCCAAGAAACTACCTCTCAGCTGCTGGAGAATTTGCCTCTTTATCCCTAGAACTTCATGTGTCCTGGGTAATGCCAATTTTATGAGAACACCTGAGATATCACCCTTTCCTAAAGTGTGAACTCCCTAAATCATATATGCTATGAATTAAATAGTGTCTTCTCAAAAGAGATATATATTGGAGTACCTAACCCCCGTTATCTCAGAACAAGAACTTGTTTGAAGATTAATTTTTTATGTCAGTAATCAAGCTAAAATGAGGTTATGTGGGCAGGCCCTAGTCTTATACTGTCCTTATAAAGGGACATAGAGGGAAAATCATGTGAAGAGAAGATGGGTATCTACAAGCCTGTAACAGATCTTTCCCTTCTAGCTCTCACATGAAACCAAACCTGCCAACACCTTGATTTCAGACTCCTAGGCTCCAGAACGGTGAGACAATAAACATCTGTTGTTTAAGTCACCCAGTTTGTAGTACTTTGTTGTGACAGATCTAGGAAGCTAATACACCATACCTATTATCAAAACTCTGCTCTTGGTACCTAATTCCAGAACCACAACTTATAATTTAACACCCATGTCTGATAAATATCATAGACATTAAATACAATAATTCCATATGTGAATACAATCTTTTCACACTTGAAATCTTCTCACTTAATGTATGCTGTGATTCTATTAATCTTGCTTTTGACACATTACTCTCAGTCAATTCTACTGGTTTCAGTGATTCCCCATCTAAGTGAGTTCATCATTTCAACCTCAGCTTTTGTCATTGAATTGTATCAAATTTTATATTTTATCTCTGGGTTTTCTTCTTTCCTTATACATTTGAACTGACACAGGGCTGGTGAAAAAAATTTTCATGTAACCACAAATTGATAGTCCCAGACATACTAGATTTTTATTCAAAAATATTAAATCTCTATTCTTTTATTTCTACTCAATAATCACCATTCATCATTCAAGTATAACTTAAACTTTCTCTATTCTCCTCCTACCTATTACCCACTTTTTACTTTTAGATGATCTCATCTATTTTGATTGCCAAACACCATCATACCAAAGCTCCCAGCATTTCTTGCAATCTCAGTGAAAATTCAATTTTTGCTCCCAGAATAATTGTAATAACTGTAAAGTAGCTCCTATGATCTGTATTCTCCATGTTCATTATTCTCATTCATTCACAACTCCATCAACTGTTTATTCTCTTTGTTATGTCATCAAACTTTTCTTTCCATTGGTCTCCTTACCATAAATCAACAACTATTATATAATACATCTACTCCTATCTTTTAAGTCCTGCACTTTTATCCATTCCCACTAAAACCATTTTATTGCAGAAATTTGTTCTCTTTTGCCTGAATTACTCCTTTATCCTCCTAACTAGTCTCTATTGTCCAGTCTTGTCAACTACTCAAATCCAATTCATTCTTCACTATATGTCTTGTAATCTTAATGATTCTAAAATATAAATCAGGTTATTTTTTACCCATTACTTAAATTTTTTTTTGATGTTTACTTATGTTTGAGAGAGACACACACAGAGTGTGAGCAGGGTAGGGGCAGAGAGAGAGAAGGAGACACAGAATCTGAAGCAGGCTCCAGGCTCCAAGCTGTCAGCACAGAGCCCAACACGGGGCTTGAACTCAAGGACCATGAAATCATGACCTAAACCGAAATGGGATGCTCAACCGCCTGAGCCTCAGGTGCCCCTCTCATTATTTTAACCTATAGATGGTCATTAAATTTAGCAGGAAGCTCATACACATTAGCATGTGTGACACAAGCTTGTCATACATCTTGGTTTGCCTGAGAAAGTCCCAGTTTATACTTATAGGACCAGCATAATTACAAATCACACTCCCATAACATTCAAAATTATCCTGATTTGGATGATAAGTCATCTTCACTATGGATTTCCTTATCCAACTCTTGATTCGCAGTCAGTTCATCTTGCCTTTCTCTGATTTCTTTTTCAGAAAACAGAATTCATTAACATATTTTAACAAGTATAAATATTACCCAACATATGTTTTTCTTATACATAAGTTAGAAATATTTTTAAAAGTCTCCCAATCAGGGGCACCTGGCTGGCTCAGTCGTCCAACTCTTGATTTTGGCTCAGGTCTTGATCTTGCAGTTCGTGAGATTGAGCCCCCCGTCCGGCTCCACACTGATGGCATGGAGCCGGCTTGGGATTCTCTCTTTCTCCCTCTCTCTGCACCTCCCCTGTTCTCTCTCAAAATAAATCAATTTTGAAAAAAAAAGTCCCTCAGTTAATTTCAATGCACCAATATATTGCTTTTGTTTATAAAATGGTTTATTGAGATATAATTCATGTACCCATGCAATTCACCCATATAAGTGCAAAGTTCAATGATTTTGCACAGGGTTCTTCAGTCCTAGCTTCTTCTTCATTTGTTGATATTATCATGATATCATCAGTGTAATGTACTGTCATAATCCTGACCTGCATGAAGTCCAAATCCCTCCTAATTAAATTATAACAGCAAACTGGTGAATTCAAATAATTCTATGGCAATTTTGTTGGAAACTGTATCCCATGAGGACAAACTGCAGGTGGATATTCTGAGCTCAAGATCAAAAAAAATTTTTGTAAGATAAATCATTGAGTATCAGTTTCCTTCAGTTTGTCGTATAGTTTTCCCCCGCTGATGAAACCAGATCAGTGACTGTTGATGCTGCAGGCGGTACTATGTTATTCGAGCCTCAATAATATACTATTAGTTTCTATAAGCCATCTGCCTTTTTTTTCACAGATACACAGGACTATTGTACAACAAATTTATTGATACCAGTACTCTAACTTCTAACATGTTTTCATTAAAGTGTTAATTTCTTTTTGTCCATCTCGTATGTAATATTGTTCCAAATTAACAACCTATGTGGCACTCAGGCAAATCTGTATATTGACATTTAGTACATCCAATTAAATACCGGCTGAAGGTCAAATTTACATGACTTTGGTTTTGTAATACTGGATAGGGAAAATGTTCACCAGTCATATATAATATCAATCTCAATAATAAATTAATGTAAAATGATGCAACGGTGTTACATAAGTTCTATTCAAAAATTTCCATTTTCTTCCAAATTTTTCTTTAATCTCATCAACCATTACATGCCCATATCATCCCAATCTAATTATATCTTCCATTAAGACCTCATCAAAGAGTTTGGAATCACAGTGCATTGGGCTTCTAGGTCAAAGAGAGCCAGACATGTTTTCTTGTCCACCCCTGGCCATTTTATTTCCATGTGTATATAAAGACTTCAGTGACTTTGGACTCTGCTGCAACCCTTATTCTCATTAATTTGCTGGATCTTCATTTGAAATTCAAGATCAGGTTTCTCATTACTCTCTTTTTGGCTTTTAGATTTTTAAGTTTCTCTAAACTAGGGTAAATAAGATTGTCTTAGGGCTCTTCAATATTGGGTAGCCAGCAGGGGATCCTATCAGTTCATACTACCATGCTGCATGAAGACTTTCACTTTGACCCCATCAGTGTCTGCTTAATTCATCCCATTTTTTTTAAATATTTATTTATTTTGAGAGAGAAAGAGAGAGAGAGAGAGGGAGAGAGAGAGCATGTGCCATGAGACGGGGAGGGGCAAAGAGAGAGAGAAAGAATCCCAAGCAGATTCTGCATTGTCAGCACAGAGCAGAGCTCCATCTCAGGAACCAAACCATTTGATCAAAACCTGAGCAAAAATTAAGAGTTGGATACTCAGCCGACTGAGCCACCCAGACACCCCGTCCCACTTCTTAATAGATGTTAAGGTTTCTACCCTGCTGGGGAATGTCCCTTGACTATTCATTCTAATTTTCTTAGCATCTCTAAAACTCATAAGAGAAAGTTGACACACCTACCCTAATGACTTGCTTTATTACTGCTTGATTTTGAAGCAGCTAGTTTACATGCGATAATCATGTAAAAGCATTCCTTAATCACACCTTTGCCATGACCTAGGTATGGGGCATATTAGGTGGATGGACATCTAATCATCATAAAACTAACCCAGCATGCTTTATATATACAACATATCAGTTGCTTTATCTACGAAGTTCCACTTGGCATTTAATGGAGAGGATGGACAATTCTCTTTCTCAAGGTAAGCAAACTTTATAGCAGCCTTTATCCAGTTTACCATGCTAGCTGACCCCTTGGGAACAACCTGCTGTGTGTTTGGATAATTTATAGTCATATATAACTGTTCAGTAGCAAGGTGTGGGTCTTGCATCACCCAAGCATGCCCCACTATTTGCAGCATTAAAAACCAAGGAGACTACTTCCTTTTTTTTTAAGTATTGTATTTAAATTCAAGTTAGTTAACAACATTATAGTATTAGTTTCAAGAATAGAACCCAGTGATTCATCTCTTACATAAAACACCCAGTGCTCATCCCAACTGGTGTCCTCCTTAATGCCCATCACCCATTTAGCCCATTCCCCTACCCACCTCCCCTCCAGCAACCCTCAGTTTGTTCTCTGTATTTAATAGTCTCTTAGGGTTTGCCTCCCTCTCTGCTTTTATCTAATTTTTCCTTCAATTCCCTCAAATTGATCTATTGTGTTTCTTAAATTCCACATATGAGTGAAATCCTATATTTGTCTTTCTCTGACTGATTTATTTCACTTAGCATAATACCCTCTAGTTCCATCTAAGCTAATTAATCTCTCAGTGCATTTTGGTTGAGGATTTTTAGGAAACTAATGATGTCAATCTAAAAAAATGAGACCACCCTTTTCTACTATACACATAGGTTTTAATAGTTTCTTCTTTATATTCATTTTCATGCTACCTAGACTAACTTTTTGGTGACCAGAGGTAATACGGGTGCTGTGACTTATTCAGCATAATCTATGATAACAGTTAAAAAAATGAAACAAAATACATTTAAAAAAATGTGGGCACAAACTGAGAACTATAAATCATTGCTAGATAAAATTAAAGAAAACTTGAAAAAGTAAACAACATGTTAATTTAACATTTTTAAAATGTTTACAAATATGAAGGAAAGCCCTTAAGGTAAAAATAAGTATTACTGTGATATTTGAAAATATCTTCTTATATTGTTTGAAAAGGTCTAAGAACATGATCCAATATTCTAAATCACTTATATTTTATTATTTTGATATATTGGTAGAACACCTTATCAAAAATACTGCCAATTGGCTTGAATAACAATGTTGGCCCCAGAATTTTCTGGTAAGCAGATCTCAGGAACTAATTAATGACTGCATCTGCCTAAATGTTTTTGCACAATATAGACCTTCTTTAATTTCTTAGCAACTACTATAAAGAAAGGTCAATGTCCTAATAAAACAAACATTCTCTAAATATATAATTATTCATATATCAACATAATGAGAAAAATGTTTTCAATGACAAAATTGAAAGACATGCTATATTAACAGTGCACAAGGGGAGTGAGTGGAAATTTTAAAAGTCTATTCATCAGATTTCCAGTGTAGTTATTTGCCTTCTACATGGTGTGACAGGCTGCCTTTTCCTCCTCTACACATATAAATATCAACATTTCAGTCTGCTTTGGCTACCATAACAAAATACCACAGACTATGTAGCTTATATATCAGATTTATTTTCTTACACTTCTGGAGCCTGGAAAGTTCAAGATCAAGGTCCAGCAGGGTTCAGCTAAAGGGTAAGTTCTCTTCTTGGCTTATAGATGATCACATTCTTGCTATGTCCTCACATGGCTTTTCCTAGTTGAGAGAGAGTGAGCTCTGTGGTATCTTCTTTTATAACTACACTAATGGTATCTAATCTAAGCCTCATCCTTCTGATGCCATTTAACCTTAACTATCTCTCAAAGGCCCTCTGTCTACACACAGTCATATAGGGGCTTAGAACTTCAACAAAGAAATTTTGGGGAGAATGAAATTCAGTCCATAACAATCACACACTACCCTTTTTGACTTGAGGGATGACTTCATCTTTCAGTTATTTTTTTTTAAATTTAGGGCTATCCATATGTAGTTAGCTCAGGAAATCACTCTTAACTCTATCTCACACATTCTTTACTCCCATTTCTGTTAGGTTTTTTTCCTACTGGTTTATACCTGGAGTCTATGATTTTGCTTCATAATCTCATAATATCTGGTGTCCTAATTGTTAGCAATTGGACTGTTTCCCTGGCTTATTTTTCATTTTGATTTTGAATAATGTCTCTTGGAATGCCCATTTAACAGTGATACACTGCAGGTTACTGGTAAGATCCAAATTACTCCAGTAATCTACCAATGGTTCTAAGATACCTAACTTTGGTCCAGACCCAAAGCCCAGAAAACTCACAGGTTTGCAAAGGAGAATAAGAAAATAAAATGCTTGTTGATTTTTTAATCTCTCTCCAGTCTTCTGAACTACTTTCTCTCTTTTTTTCCTTTGAATTCACATTTACAAGGCCTGAGATTTCCCCATCTCTTAACCAGACTTGCTACTGTTCTGTCTTGCTCACCTTACAGCCCATATCTAATTATCTCATTCTTTGTTCCACTTCCTCACTTTGTACTGACATTTCAAATCATCACTAATTCAACTGCTGAAACTGCTCCTTCTATGCTTAGTTCTTGATGTTAAACACAACTCATGAACATTATTTTTGTCTTTTTTCTTGTTCTTCAAATTCATTTATTATTATTATTATTATTATTATTTTGATAGTCTCCTTTTTCCCTTTTACTTTTTATCTACCCCTTTTCAGAATTCTTGACTGAATCATTGTCTCAACTGTTAACTCATTCCTTCATGTTCTGTTTTTCAGTCTTCTGCTATCCTTACTACATTGACTCACTTCAGAAGGCTTCATCTGCATCCATTTCTTTATCATATATAAACGAATGAAACCTAATCCATATATTAAATCTAACTCCTTACTGTACATATTTATTTAGGCTACCTCACCATATTCACAACTGACTAAACCTGTCCCAGATCCCAATCTCTTCCACCACCTATAATCATCATTTCAAGTGAAAGAAACATTAACCTAGTATCTGAAGCCAGACAGTCAGAGACAATGCTAGTCTTTATTCTTTCTCTTATGGTCTGAATGTTTGTGTCCTCTCACAATTCATGTTGAAATCCTACTCCCCAAAGGTGATGGTATTAGTATATGGGGCCTTCTGGACTTTCTTTAATCATAAGGATGACAACCTCATAAGTAGGATTTATTTAAATAGCAGAGGCTTCGGACAGCTCTCTGGCCAATTCCACTATGTGAAGATACAAGAAGTCTGATCCATATGAGAGCTTTCACCTGGCACTCTGACTGATCTCTAATGTCCAGACTCTGGAACTGTGAAAAATAAATTTCTATTTTTTTAAAAACTATCTAGTCTGTAATATTTTGTTACCAAAGCCCAAAAGGATTAAGACACTCTCCTTCAGCCCCCTAGTTGAATCAGTCACTTAGTTCTATCAATTCCACTTTTCACATGAATCAGTCCACTTTAGGTAATTCTTGGTGTCATTATCATGGAAGTTGTCCTAATTTCTAGTGTACTAATTCACCTTTCTGTTTCTGTTCTTGCCTACCTCCAATACCTTCCTTACTGTGTAGCTCAATTAATCTTTCTAATCTTATTTGTTTTATTTCTCTGATTAAAAACCATTTGTGATTCTAAGGGCCTTCAAATTAACTCTCCCTGGTGTAACATCCAGGATGCCTTATGATCTGGCTCCTGTTGAGCCTTCCAGTCTCAATTCTTACAACTGAGTTCTTATATTTTAAGCTCCTGCCATTCACTTGACATTTCTCCATCTGGATCATAGTCTCAGGTTTTCCAAACTTTTAAAATGTACTTCTGTTTGAAATACTCTCTAATACTTTTCTCTTTTTTCTTAGCATATTTCTACTTATCATCTAAGACCCTTTTTAGACATTACCATCTCTCCCCTTATACCTAAACCTTTCCTATATATTCAGCCATCTTGGTTTGCATGTATCTTTCAACTAGCAATTACTATGATTGCTTCTTTACTCATTAATAAGAATAAAGATGTATCTTGTTCATCTTTAAACCTCAATTTTTAGTACAGTGCTAGGGCAACATGGATTGCCAGAGGTGCAGATGTTAGCAAAACTCAGAAAGTGAGCTCTAAACTTCCAATTGGATACTGAAGTATGCCAGACTGAATATTTCTCATTCCAAATTCTCTTTTAAATATGACTGTGGGACATCTTCCATCAAGTATTGTGGTCTACTCTCCCTCAATGTGTCACCTACAGGGCTGGGTAGACTCTGCCTTTCTTCTTGGAATCCTCATGCTTGGAGCCTTAAACTGCCTTATACAAAGTCCAGTTACACTAAGGACATAACATTTTTTGAAAGCCAAGCCACATAGAGAGTCCATGTGTAGGTACTGAGGTCCATAGACTTCTAGGCCTTCCTGCTAGACAAGAGAACAAACAATCCTTCAGGTGATTCTAGCTCCCAACCATCGAGTCATTGCCAGTCTTTGGGTTTTCCTGCTATGACATTAGACATTGTGAATCAGAGGCAAGTAGTCCTCATGGTATCATTTCTGAATTCTTGACACATAGAAACTATGAACATAATAAATGGTTGTTATTACCACTAAGTTGGAAGTGGTATGTTCCATAATAATGGAAACTGGAACAAGAGTTATGACCAGTGAAAAGAAGGGAGTCAAAATTTAAAAAGGCATCAATTTATTATTCAAGTTGCAAAAGGTGGGACATATTGTATGTATTTTCACAACCTGGAAAATCAGGAATTATTATAGAATAAGTAAGTACTGTTTTAATTTTCTTTCACATTTTCTTGCTATTTTTGAGGTGTATTAGTGTATTAGTTTTGGTTAGGCATTGCTTTCCAAAGAAAAGCAATGGGTTTTCCAAAGAAAAGCAATGGGTTCAAGCCCCACATCAGGCTCTGTGCCGACAGCTCAGAGCCTTGAGCCTGTTTCAGATTCTGTGTCTCCCTTTTCTCTGCAACTCCCCCACTTGCATTCTGTCTCTCTTTCTCTCAAAAATAAATAAATATTAAAAAATGTTTAAATAATTTTAAGACAATGTATATTTATTTGAAATAAATATAAAGGAAAAACTCATTATCCTTCTGTTTCAACAAATAAAATGTTTTTACTTTTATATTTATTTTAGGTAATGATCTCTAAATATTCATCTATTCATCAACTATAAAGAGCTGGCAATCTGGAAGTTATAATTTTTACTATGTTTAGTTATATTTATGGCATGCTATTGCTTTATTAAATATATCTATTCTTATATTTATCATTTAAAATTTTTTCAAATGATACTATTTTCTAGATAGATTAACTAAAATTAATAATAATTTACATACTACTAAGTATTTAGACCATTTTTCATTTTAAAAATTATACTAAAACATTTTTATACATATGCTTTTTGACCATTCCTTTGAATTGTTTTCTTAGAGTGTTTTCTAGAAGTGACAATATGTGTGTCATACATGTAAAAACTCTTCGTGACCCTTGACACATGTTAACAGATTCCTTTTTAGAATGATTACTCAAGGTCACTGGCAAATTATGTGTTCCAGGATGACTGAAACTTTGCAAGCATAATATTTTTAAGGAATTTTGTTAATTTTAATGTGTGTGGAATTCGATCTGTGATTATTTAATTGAAAAAACACTTTTCATAATTTTTTAATCTTAGGAATCTAAGAGTTGACTTTTTATGTAGTCTTCATATGGGATTTCAATGGTTCCATAAATCACATAGTTAAAACTCTTGGTTGTAGAGTTAATCAGAACCTTACTTGAACCCTACTTTTTTTCATGCAGTAGCTTATAACATTGTGTACATTAATTGATCTCATTCAGTTTCATTCAGGTATGTTGTCTGTAAAATGGGAATGAAAATATATTACCATTCTAAATATCATCCTAAAATAAATAGGATAAAATAGATAAAACCCTTAACACCATACAATGCCTGAATAGAGTACACTCAGGAAATATCACCTACTGTTGTTATTATTATCATTTTTGCTTGTCAGACAATTTGGATTATAATATGTTCAAAAAATGAACATATATGTCTTCTGGCCACTGTAACTGTGGTGCTTAGCACGGTACTTGGCACATAGTAAATCCTCTGTACATAATTGTTAAATGACTAAAAAAGTGAGTGCACATAAACACTATCATTTCATGTATGCTTGTTAAAGAATATTTTAATAAAGATTATTTTTCAGATTAATTATTCAATTTAATATGTCCTTCATAGAAATAAAATTGATACTTGAAAGCTATATTATGGAAATGATCTAATTTTCATTTTAATCTACATGATTAATCTATACTTTATCAGGGATAAGCTTAGCTTTATTAAATACAGATTGTGTACAGCTCTGAAAAATTAGATTAGTAAAAAAAACTTTTTATAATAATTTGGACTTTATCCCTCCAATCTTAAAATCAAATTTCTGCATTAAATATCCTACAACAAAAATTGGAAATTTTAAAAATCCATAATTTCTAAGGAGAGTATGTATAGTTTTATTATGTTAGCTTTTTATGGAAGATAGTTTAGCATTTATTGTTATCAAGAATTTAGTTCAGAGCTGTTTTATTTGGAGTAGTCTTTGGATTCAGTCCAATCTATCTACAATTTCTATAAAAGCAGTGAAAATTACTACCATTGCAATTGCTTGATTGTAGTCCCATTATAATGGGATTAACATAAAATGTCTAGAGAAACATTTCAAAGTAATAAGTTTTACAGAGTAATACGATTTGTAGCTGTCGGTCACCAAAGAAATACTATGCCAACCAGCAATATTACATTAGAATAGGGTTTTCTTCTTTAGAGCTTAAGAAATTGTAACTAAATACCTTAGTCTTATCTCATTTTTAACTATTTTAGAGAAAGAAAAATGAAAAAAGAGACAACGTTATAACTACACGTCTTTAAAACCTTAATATTTAGAGCAGAACAAGTTTTCATTGTAAACATATTTTAAATGAATCCATAAAAATTTTCTTTTTTCTTTCTTTTTTTAAAATTAATTTTGAGAGAGACAGAGACAGAGAGAGAGAAAAAAGCACAAGTGGAGGAGGGGCAGAGAGAGAGAAAGAGGGAGAAATGGAATTCCAAGCAGGCTCTGTCCTGTCAGCACAGAGCCTGATGCAGGGCTCAAACTCACAAACTGTGAGATCATGACCTGAACTGAAATCAAGAGTCAGATGCTTAATGGACTGAGCCACCCAGGCACCCAATAGTTTCTTTTTTGTGTGTCAGGTAATACATGAACTATTGTAAAATTTATCTAAATAAAGACAATTTAATGGCTAAATACAAATCATACAAAAATGTATATGATCTAAAATTAATTTGGAAATAATTTGGAAAACAGTGCAATGATATATTTATATTTTATTCTAAGAGTATGTTGTTGGTTTCTTAAATTTTGAAGTGATGAGGTTTAAATTATGAGTACAGGAGATGGGAAATTTTATGCTTAGGGTGCAAAGCCATTTGCGTGGAGGGAGAGAAGCAAGAGAGGTAAGATTAGAAGAGAAAGAAGCAAGACCATTGGAAAGAGAAGTTTAGTTATGGGATTTGGAAAGAAAATAGCACAGATCAGACAAAGAAGAGCTGGCTTGAATTGTTTTCCTTGCCTGTACTCTTTTATGTGAAGGAAGGAAAAAAATAAAGCAATAAGTAATGTCTTAGAGTACTTATTAACATAGCTCAGCTAAAGGACTTGCTATAATTTGAGGATTGTACCAGGAAAGTAGGCCAGATAACAGGAAGAGACTAATGACTGATCTTGTGTAAGGGAGAAAATGAGACAAACCCAAGGCCTGTTCAGAAGAGACATAACTAGTGACAGAATTGCCTCTTGTGGTACTAGGGGGAAAAGGAACTTGAAGTTAGCCATAGCCATATCTCGTAGAAAATACAGAAACTTATTAAAAACTGAAGCTATGGCTATATAGTTATATAAGAATAAGTTTTCTTACTTTGAAAAAAATCCAAATACAGTGAGATTTGACAAGGCCTGGGAGTACAAGTTATTTAATTTGAAATAATTTTAATAATTGAAAATTAAAAAGGGAGTCTTAGTTTAAAATAATATTGAAAAAGTAATTTTGTATTAAAAAATCTAGAAAGAAATATCAATGAATATTTGTTCATGAGGGGAGCAGAATTCTCTAAGCACAAAAACTCTGGACGGTACTTAAAAATTTTATATAAATATATGTTACAAATGCCAATGATGCATATCATTTTGTGATGAGATGACTTGGTGTTTGATTTTTAATGATTATTAAAACACTTTCTAAATATTTTCTATTTTATTTCTTTGTAAAGAATTGAGATATAATTTAAATTAATAGACCTCTGGCATTATACAATATGAAATAAAGAGCATCATCTATGTACTCTTCTTGCCGAAATGTTTAATCTGAATCAGTAAAGCCCACATCTAATGTCTAATTTGGAGAAAATAGAAGGAAGTTAAAGGTCAAAAGATGAACAGGTTAATATTGATGTCATGACAAAGAAAAGAAAAAAGAGAGAAAGAATGAGAGAGAGATAGAGATTCATGATTAAAAGGTACTGAGGGGCACCTGGGTGGCTCAGTTGATTAAGCACCCAACTCTTGATTTCAGCTCAGGTCATGATCTCACAGTTCATGAGTTTAAGCCCCTTATTGGGCTCCTCACGGACAGTGGAGAGCCTGATTGCTCACTCGCTCTCTCTCTCTCTCTCTCTCTCTCTAAATAAATAAATAAACATTTTCAAAAAATAAAAGATACTGAAAAGACATAGCTAGCAAATATAATCCATTGTTCTTAAATATATTCTGATTTAAACAAACAAATTATTTAAAAAAAAACATTTGGGGGTAATTGATCAACAATAGTGGTTTGGGCTACTGACCTCCATAGCTCTGTGATGATGGCTATAGTTTTCATACCCTGAGTCACTTCTCAGATTTAACTCAATGCTGGAAGGGAAGTTTGGAACCTCTGAGGAAGGACTCTGCAATGCCAAAACATGTGTACACAGTAGCAATTCTCTTATAGGGGACTCAAAATACCATCATTTCTTCCCCACATAGCTAGAGTAGGAACATGTGGAGTCCAGAAGTCAAGTCCTGGCCAAGGTCTGTCTCAAAGTTGTTCAAAGGAGTCTAAGGACCCACCTTATAGTCCTTTACCTGATACTAGGGGCAAAATGGGGTTAAATATGCACAACAGTTTTCAAAACCCTGAAATTTGTTGTCTAACCTATCCAAGAAGATCTATAATGGTGGAAAGTACCAGTGGAACCTCCTGAAATTAGATCTTGGCCTAGAGAGAACTTAGAAGCAGCATATCTCAAGTAGAATGACAGACATCTGTGCCTCAATGGAAGACTCAAAGTAGATGGTCCCCACCATTACATGCCTAAGTATTGATTATTATGATAGTTTTTAGATATATACATCTGGGAGTCATTTAATTGCTAATAAGCCCTCACAACTTTGTAGATGTAAAATGAAAATTTAAATGGCTTTATATGCATATTTTACGTTACTGAAGAATAGTGAAATTCCTATTTGCAGGCATTATTTTTAGCCACTGTTGAAGTGAAAATACAAAATCTATGAATTCAAGAGTTAAGTGCCATTTTTGAAGATGGAAAATATTTTCCATTTGAATTTAAATATATGAAAAAGTGAAGCATTATTTGAAAATATCTTTGTAAGGAGTTACCCTAGAATAGAATGTAAAAATGATCAGTCTTTTCTTCTGAAGACCCAGAAATTCCTTATCTGTAGGTGACCTAAAAGCCAACTATTTTTATATGCAAGAGCCAGTGCAAATGACTAACAGAGGACCATTGTGTTGGGCTGTACTTTTACAACTGCATTTTAACTTCTTGCAGAGTTCTTAAAGAAAGTACTCTAATGTGCATTGCCCACATAGAGGAAAAATGCATACTTCTATTCTTAGATGAGTGTTTCATAAAAGCTCTTTATTTTTTTTCTTTCTTGGAACAGCTTGTGGTGGCTGTACTCCAAATCAATTATGGGTTTAATGGTCAACTCGGCTAAAATGTGTCATATGCCATTTTCAGAAGTTTCCCTTTGTTCCTTACGATTCATTGATATTTAAAAAATATCTGTTATAAATAAAATCTTATACAATATGAGCAACAGTTTATGAGGTGAATAAATTTTTCCCATGTAGGAGACACAGTTGGTTCCTTCACACTTACTTCCCTTTCTCTTTTCTAACAGAGCCCTTGTTTGTTTCAGGTAACTATCACTCCATCACAGAACCTTATGCATCAGAGGAAGCTAGACACTACCCGTTCTAGAGAAGGGCCAGAGTTTTATTTTATTTTTTATTTATTTGAGGATCCAATATTTTAAAAGTAATCACCTTCTAAGGCAAACTCTTCTTAGAGCCTCTTAAAACAAAACCAAAAAAAGTTTATTTATTTATTTTGAGAGAGAGAGCACCTACAGGAGGGGCAGAGAGAGAGGGAGAGGGAGAGATGGAGAGAGAGAGAGAGAATCTTAGGCAGGCTTTGTGCTGTCAGCATGAGCCCAATGCAGGGTTCAATCCCACAAACTATGAGATTATGACCTGAGCCAAAATCAAGAGTCAGATGCTTAACTGACTGAGCCACTCAGGCATCCCTCTGCTTGGAGCTTCTGGGAATACTTCTCTTGTCTCTAGGGAAAACCACATGAAGAGATGGCCTCCTACCCCACCTGATCCTAAATGGTGAAACCTAGAGGAATTGTAGCTATTTTGGAACAATCTCAAGGATAAAGTCAATACATAGGATGACAGATAGGACATACAGAAAAGACAATAAATCTTAATAAAATTAAGGTTACCATATTTTCAGTGTGTGATGCAATGTATTTTTTTATTTAAAAAAAGTGGTTTGTATGTTCATAGCTAAAAAAAATCCTACATGTCTAACAACTGTGTGTTCCATACTATTTCTTATATTGCTCTTCTCTGTTTTTCACATCTTCTAGAGGCTTGTGCATTCACTGCTAAAATCAACAATGTCTTGGTACCATTACATGTTATTTAAGAAATAAAAATTCATATCAGAAACTTTAGAATCCAATATTATCCAGAACTGTGTTTCTTCTTGAAAAATAGTGAAATATAGCTTAATAGTAATTATAACTACTGTTTATCAATCTTTCAATGTGACAAATGTGCTAGGTACTTTTCACATGTTATTTTTATTTGACTCTTACAAACTCATAATATTGGTGTTATGTCCCTTATGCAAATAAAGAAGCCAACATTCATAAAGTTAAGAAACTGGTTCAAAGTTAATCGAGTACTAAATGGAAGAAGCAGGGTTCAAACCCGGTATCTGTTACTCTAAAGTCCTTACAATTTCCTCAATGTCATCAATTTAGCAAACCAGAGAACTCAAATTAGTTGTCATCTGGAATTCCAACTAACTATTCTGGTGGTAAGAAAAAATTTTCTATTACTCATTTAAGGAAGTAAAGTACATTCACCTCCTGTAGCAAAAAATGATAGCATGATTATATTATCCATATTTTGCTGCAATCAGGTCATGAAACAAACCTCAACAATTCAGTGGCTTACATCAGCATTTATTTCTTGCTCACACTGAATTTTTTTTTATTTAAAAGTGTGAATTGGCTAAGGCAGCTCTATTCTCAGCTGTCAGTGGATTCAGATACACTCTACCTACCTCACCTTCTGGGGCCAGCAACAACCTGGGGCGTGCATGTTCTTCTCAGGGCAGATGGCACACGCACAGGCCTGCGAGGAACTCCTCATGCCTCCTAACCCCTCCGTTGAGAAAAGGCACACTGGTGTATCCAATTGGCCAAAACAAATCACATGGCAGCCTATGATGCGGCAGGGGCTTATACTACCTTTATGGTGGTGGCAGAGAGAAAAGGAAGAGTATTTACAGAGCAATAATGTAACCTATCCTCAATATCTGCATAGTTTACATATTAGCTACTATGTTCTAAAACCGATGACTCACTTCCATTTTAATTACACTAGTTTCTTATAATTATGACATTGAACAACTTATGTCTGGACAAAAAACCATGAAAAGATCTTCAAAGTGTATAAAATGATACCCATATCCCTATTTTATCAAAGAAAATGCTGAATTTTGTTCATATTTACTCATCACATTCTTACAGATATCTAATCTACTTAAAAATTTGATGTAGTACATATGAATTACCAGCCATAAAAAGTAAGACAAGTTAACATATTGCCTTTTCTCCTTTCCACTGTTGTTTAATTTGAACAATAACTACCACAGAAAAACAATTATGTATTATATACACATAATTACCTGAGTTCAGTAACTTTCAATTATGCCAGTTAAGTGTAGGTTTGAGTCCAGTCAAGTCTTCTTCCATGAGAATTTTTTCTTCCCTGGTTAGGAAAGCTAGTGTGGCTACACAGTTTCATCATCTTGGGGCTTCTTCACTTTCACTCCTCCTTACCTGGAACTTTTTTCTGTCATTTGTGAGAATGAGCAAAGTCAAAGCGTTTGATCTTTTTGAAGTCTCCTCCATCCCTTTCCAATTGTCCTGACATCTTCACCACACTGACCTTCTGGTGGCCAAGGAGAGCCAAGGGTCCTTTAGTTCAGCAAGCATGAGCATGATAGGTGATATTATCCCACAGTAAGGATCCTCACAATGAGCGACAAGAAAGGAACTTTGAAACACAGTACCATAAAGTTAATTTCCTCAGGAAACGTCTTTTTCAGAGCTTTGAGCACGAGAAAGAATGAAGCTGTATTCTCGAGACAGAAGAAATTAACAGAAGATGTATTAATATTTTCAGGTTACCTATATAATTCATGCAGAGATTCTTTTTAGGAGTAATATGGATAAAGATGCTTTTTGCTATTGTCTCAGATCAAATTGGTTAAAGAAGAGTGGTAAGAGAGAATACACATATAAAAGAAATTACTGTAGCTTACCAATTTACAGTGATTTCACCTGAAATTCTGAAAGAATAATTGCTGAACAACAAGGCCTATGAGTCCACCCATTTTTTCCCCTTCCAATTTTTCTTAAAGAACAGCAGAAAAAGATAATATGTGTACTCTCATTTGCAAATAGATGAAATGTTGGGGAATTTGTGATAAATTTCTCAATAAAGCTTGCTGAAAGTTTTTTAACATCTGGCTCATTAGATACAAATGTACTATGTGATAGAATATAATTAGTGGATTATCCCACATAAGCCAATTAGATTTATTGTGCTTAATATATATTGAAATAATTGTAATTTATTTTCAAATTCCATCCTTAAGTTTGTGCCATAGAAAGATTTTTTAAAACAAAGTATGACAAACAAATGTAATTTTCTGATGGATACATATAAAACAATTTCTGTCAATATTCCTTGATAGAATTTTTGTGATAAACAGTAAAGATATGTTTATTTATTTATAGTCATGCTTCTACTAATTCATTAAGCAACTTATCTTAATTAATACTTTGTAGATATGAGAATTCCCTTCATTAAAAACATTGACATATCAGAAACTGTTATTAAATTATTTTGCATTTTTGTTGTCACAAAGCTAAATAACACAAATATTTTATTTTACTCATTTTTCCCAAATTTTATAATATTTTGAGTATGATTAAGCATTTTTTTTTATCACTGATACTGTACCTTTTCATTTCTATGTCTTTATCCCACTAGGATTTTTAAGTGGTCCAGGGTTTTGGCTTTTTTAAAAAAAATTTTACCTTTTTTATTTATTTTTGAGAGACAGAGAGAGACAGCGTGAGCAGGGGAGGGTCAGAGAGAGAGAGGGAGACACAGAATCCGAAGACAGGTTCCAGGCTCTGAGCTGTCAGCAAAGAGCCCGATGTGGGTTTCGAACCCACGAACAGTGAGATCATGACCTGAGCTGAAGTCAGATGCCCAACTGAGCCCCCCAGGTGCCCCATGGTCCAGGGTTATAACAAGGAAGCCCTATCTGGGAGGTAGAAGGAAAGTTATGTGAAGTAGTGTGTAGTTGTCTTTGTCAAGAGGGGAATGATTTTCTACATACAATGGGGAGATATTCTCAAGTACTGGACACATACATACACGTTAAAACCATTAACAATGGAGGAAACTTATTTGGGGGTGGTTGTGGCATGGCAGGGATAGTGATAAAAGGAATAAAAATCTCCACGTAAGGAGTTTTTGATCCATAAAATACCTCTACACAGAAAATAATTTAATGGAGGTATGTTCTTTTTTTTTTCCTTAGAATAAAAAACTACTCCTAAATCCAAAGTCAGGTATAAAATAAAATTTCCATGGTGAGAGCTTTAATTAAGATTTTAGGATTCAAACCCTTACTTTATAATTTTCTGATAAAATCAAAGGTCATTGCCAATAGAATAAAAGCTCGTTAATTGATGAATTGATGATCTGACTTCTCAGTGGTCTGTTTGAGTTCATGAATTCATCTCTACATTACTGCCAAGATTTTTGATAAGAACTGACTGCTGTAAAACTTACCTTATTGGGAACCCCATAAATTATAGATAGAAGAATATTAGAAGTAATTTACTGAAATTCTAGCAAATATACTTTTTGAGAGAGGTAGTCTAATATATCCATCCCACACAGTATTTCAGTGTATGTCTAATTATCACTAAGAGTATTATTTCCTTGTTTCTACTTACAATATAGATTTGAATGCATTTATATTTTTTATGTCAGCACTGTATTACTAATACATATTTAAGCATATTTCTACTACATTTTTGTGCTTTTCTTCTGTGATGCTGCTTGTTATTCTGTTCTGTGTATCAGGTGACATACGTGATTGTGCTATTGGCATTATGGACATAGATTTATGTGGTGGGGAGCCTTCTTGTGCACTGTAGAATGGTTAGCAACATCTCTGGTCTCTACCACTAGATCTCAGGAACAACCCCATCAGCTGTGACAAACAAAATGGACTCTCCAGACATTGTAAACATCTTCTGTGGGAGAAGGGGCAAAATTACCCTTGCTGAGATCCAGTGGTTACTTACAGATTTTCGAATTTTCCCTGATCCAGATATTTCTTTCTTTTCCCTACATTTATGAAACAAGTAACACAATGGTCACATAATCTATACCCATAGCATTTGGCTACAACCCTTGGCTCTCAAGTGACAGGACCAAGTGAAATGGAGGATGACCATTTTTGATTTACATGCCTTTGTTCTTACCATGAAATTCATTTTTTACATATTTCAAATAAAGACATTAAATATCACAAAGCCTAATCATGTAAGCTTCTATTGAGGTAAAAGTCAAGTCAGTAATTAGTCACATCATTCACCAATACAGCTGACAAACTCAAGAATAGTGGAGAAAATTATTCTACCATGTTTAGAAGGCTCATAACCTTAGGCCTCAGTACAAAGCTTACTTCAGGCATTGCATTCCATTGATTTAAATGAATTTAATCCCTATCGAGTATAAGGTTTCAGGCTTCATAACTGCAATTCCATCTTTACAGGTGCTTCGCAGAATTAATTGCTATTTTATAGGTAATTACCATTTATATAATTAGATTAGGAGAGTTGGTAATTTAAAAGATGGCTAGAACTAAGGAGTGACATTATGAAGACTGACACTGCCATCATGCTTTCTAAATGTTCTTAAACCTCTTGAAGGAATGGGAAAAAGAGGTGAAAGAAAGAAGTTATTAAAATTAGAGTCTTGTTTCAAAGAGCCTCAACTTTAAGATAAAGGTCCAGGAAGCATTTTACTTTGTAATTTCCTGATATTTGAGCACCAGCATATGCTGGAACTGCTTCTTTTCAAATAAATGTGTGGTAGATATCAGTATTGTGATTTTATTTCTCTGAGGAGTTAATTGATGGGCACTATATACAATAATAGATCCCTGTCTTTTATTGCCTGCATGCTGACTCCTGTCTGATGCAGCCCCCCCATTGTCTCATCCACCTGTTCCTAAATTGACATCCAAATGCTCTTTTCCCTGGGGCTTCTTTTCAAAATATTTGCTTAGAAGAAAGGTGATGCCTACTCCCAGTTTTGACGTTCTAATAATACACTTACTGAGATCTGGGGCCATTACAATGTCCTTTTAGAGGTTATTGAGATTGCTATACTATTACTTCCAGGAGTTTTCTGTTAATATGCCCACTTAGAATACATAATGTGGCAAGGTATTCATTGACTTGAAGAGTAATAAAGAATTTTAACATTTGTGTATAATGTATACATGATTTGTACTCTATTACTGATACATATTTTAACAAACAATATGTTAAATTATACTAACTAAAATTTCATAGTCCTTGTGCTTTTTCAAAGAGTAGGTTATCTGTAAAACCTAGGGATATATAGGTAAAATACAGCATAAAGAAATGAAAAGGGACCATCCTTTTTAAGTTTCAATAACTGAGACACCATTCTAATTAAACTGCTTAAACTATGTGTCTCATTTGTACTGAATTTTGGATCTATTTCTTATCAACCTGAACATAGTTTTCTTTTTAAAAATTAAGAGAGAAATAACACTGAAGCAAATAGCTCTAAGGGCCTAGCAATATTTCACACTCAATTCAGAAAGATATGAATATTTACGTATTTGATGCTTTAGCCAATATTTAAAATACTATTTTAGCAATTTAACTAATTCTTTTCTTTAGTCAGCCTCCTTTTAGAATATCAAACTTACCTTGCTTTGTATTTTTTAGGTTAGCAACTTCATTCACAAGTAAGGACAGTTTCACATATAATTGACATGTAGAGCCAAATATGTAAGAAGGAAATAGGTTAAGGAAATAGGAAATTTTCCAAATATGTTTGAGTATCATCGTCACTGATGAGCAGGGTGCGAGAAATCACTACGTTTCATTATTTCTCTGGTTTAAAATGCAATCTACTGAAAATAACTTTATTTATTTATTTATTTATTTATTTTTTATTTTTTATTTTTTTCTATAGTTTATTGTCAAGGTGTTTTCCATATAACACCCAGTGCTCTTCCCTACAAGTGCCCTCCTCCATGACCATCACCCCCCTTCCCCTTTCCCCTCCCCCTTCAGCCCTCAGGTTTTTTTCAGTATTCAAGAGTCTCTCATGATTTACCTCCCTAACTCTTTTACCCCTCTTCCCCTTCACATGGTCCTCTGTTAGGTTTCTCCTGTTACACCTATGAGTGAAAACATATGGTATCTGTCCTTCTCTGCCTGACTTATTTCGCTTAGCATCACACCCTCGAGATCCGTCCACTTGCTACAAACGGCCAGATATCATTCTTTCTCATTGCCCTGTAGTATTCCATTGTATATAAAAACCACATCTTCTTGATCCATTCATCAGTTGATGGGCATTTGGGCTCTTTCCATGATTTGGCTATTGTTGAAAGTGCTACTATGACCATTGGTGCACATGGGCCCCTATGCATCAGCATTTCTGTATCCCTTGGGGAAATCCCCAGCAGTACTATTGCTGGGTGATAGGGTAGTTCTACTGATAGTTTTATGAGGAACCTCCACACTGTTTTCCAGAGTGGTTGTACCAGTTTACATTCCCACCAACAGTGTAGGAGGGTGCCCATTTCTCCACATCCTCGCCAGCATCTATAGTCTCCTGATTTGTTCATTTTAGCCACTCTGACTGGCGTGAGGTGGTATCTCAGTGTGCTTTTGATTTGTATTTCCCTGATGATGAGTGATGCTGAGCATTGTTTCATGTGTCTGTTGGCCATCTGGATGTCCTCTTTGGAGAAGTGTCTATTCATTCATGTCTTCTGCCATTTCTTCACTGGATTATTCATTTTTCAGGTGTAGGGTTTGGTGAGTTCCTTGTAGATTTTGGATACTAGCCCTTTATCTGATATGTCATTTGCAACTATCTTTCCCCATCCCGTTTGTTGCCTATTAGTTTTTTTGATTGTTTACTTTGCAGTGCAGAAGCTTTTCATCTTGATGAGCTCCTAATAGTTCATTTTGGTTCTTGATTCCCTTGCCTTTGGGGATGTGTCGAGTAGGAAATTGCTGCCGTTGAGGCCAAGGAGGCTGTTTCCTGCTTTCTCCTCTTGGGTTTTGATGGTTTCCTGTCTCACATTCAGGTCCTTCATCCATTTTGAGTTTATTTTTGTGTACTCCACTTACAGCAATGGATAGATCAACCAGACAGAAAATCACTAAAGAAACAATGGACCTGAATGACACATTGGAACAGATGGAATTGATAGATATATTTAGAACTCTGCATCCTGAAGTAGGAAATTCACCTTCTCGAGTGCACATGGCACATTCTCCAAGATAGATCACATACTGGGGCATAAAGCAGCCCTCCATTTATATAAATGAATTGAGATTATACCATGCACACTTTCAGATCACAATGCTAGGAAAAAGTCTGGAAAACCTCCAAAAACGTGGAGGTTAAAAACTACCCTACTAAAGAATTACTGGGCAGATCAGGCAATTAGAGAATAAATTAAAAAATATATGGAAACAAACGAAAATGAAAATACAACAATCCAAACTCTCTGGGATGCAGCAAAGGCAGTCCTAAGAGGAACGTATATTGCAATCCAGGTCTATTTCAACAAACTAGAAAAAGCACAAATTCAAAATCTAACAGAGCACCTAAAGGAACTATAAGCACCCCAAACCCAGCAGAAGCACCAAGAGCACCCCAAACCCAGCAGAAAAGAGAAATAATAAAGATCAGGCAGAAATAAACAATATGGAATCCAAAAAAACAGTTGAGCAGATCAATGAAACCAAGAGTTGGTTCTTTGAAAAAATAAACAAAATTGATAAATCTCTAGACAGGCTTCTCAGAAAGAAAAGAGAGAACACCCAAATAGACAAAATCACAAATGAAAATGGATCTATTACAACCAATCCCTCAGAAATACAAGCAGTCATCAGAGATTACTATGAAAAATTATATGCCAACAAACTGGACAATCTAGAAGAAATGGACAAATTCCTAAACACACAAGCACTACCAAAATTCAAACAGGAAGAGATAGAAAATATGAACAGACCCATAACCAGTGAAGAAATCAAATCTGTGATCAAAAAACTCCCAATGAATAAGAGCCCAGGGCCAGATGGCTTCCCAGGAGAATTCTACAAGACGTTTAAAGCAGACTTAATACCCATTCTTATCAAACTATTCCAAAAAATAGAAATAGAAGGAAAACTTCCAGACTCATTCTACGAAGCAAGCATCACTTTGATTCCCAAACCAGACAGAGACCCAACAAAAAAAGAGACTACAGGCCAATATCCTTAATGAATACAGATGCAAAAATCCTCAACAAGATACTAGCAAATGGAATTCAACAGCATAAAAAAGAATTATCCACCCTGATCAAGTGGGATTCATTCCTGGGTTCCAGGGCTGGTTCAATATTCGCAAATCCATCAATGTGATACATCACGTTAACAAAAGAAAAGATAAAAACCATATGATCCTGTCGATAGATGCAGAAAAAGCATTTGACAAAATACAGCATCCTTTCTTAATAAAAACCCTCGAGAAAGTCGGGATAGAAGGAACTTAATTAAACATTATAAAAGCCATCTATGAAAAGCCCACAGCTAATATCATCCTTAATGGGGAAAAACTGAGAGCTTTTCCCTGAGATCAGGAACACGACAGGGATATCCACTCTCACCACTGTTGTTAACATAGTGCTGGAAGTCTTAGCATCAGCAATCAGACAACAAAAGGAAATAAAAGGCATCCGAATTGGCTAAGATGAAGTCAAACTTTCACTTTTTGCAGATGACATGATATTCTACATGGAAAACCCGACTGACCCCACCAGAAGCCTACTAGAACTGATCCACGAATTCAGGAAAGTCGCAGGGTACAGAATTCGGTCGCATTTTTATACACTGATAATGTAGCAACAGAAAGAGAAATGAAGAAACTGATCCCATTCACAATTGCATGAAAAACCATAAAATACCTAGGAATAAACCTAACCAAAGATGTAAAAGTTCTGTGGGATGAAAACTATAGAAAACTTATGACAGAAATTGAAGAAGACACAAAGAAATGGAAAAGCATTCCATGCTCATGGATCAGAAGAATAAACATCGTTAAAATGTCATTA
>CM053567.1:145610812-145650017 GCA_028646485.1 Cryptoprocta ferox
AAGGCAATCCCAATCAAAATTGCACCAGCATTCTTCTCAAAGCTGGAACAAACTATCCTAAAATTCGTATGGAACCACAAAAATAGCCAAAGTAATACTGAAGAAGAAAACCAAAACGGGAGGCATCACAATCCCAGACTTTAGTCTCTACTACAAAGCTGTCATCATTAAGACAGTATGGTATTGGCACAAAAACAGACACACAGACCAATGGAATAGAATAGAGAACCCAGAACTGGACCCACAAATGTAAGGCCAATTAATCTTTGACAAAGCAGGAAAGAGTATCAGAAGGAAACTAGACCACTTTCTTACACCATACACAAAAATAAATTTTATTTTTTTAATGTATTTATTTTTGAGGGAGAGAGACACAGAGTGCTAGCAAGGGAGGGGCAGAGATAGAGGGAAACACAGAATCTGAAGCAGGCTCCAGTCTCTGATCTGTCAGCCCAGAGCCCGACACAGGGCTCGAACTCTCAAAAATGACATCATGACCTGGGCACAGTCAGACGCTTAACTGACTGAGCCACCCAAGCACCTCTACCTAAAAATAACTTTAAAACACAAAGATAAAGTGACACCTGGGTGGCTCAGTCAGTTGAGTGACTGATTCTTGATTTTGGCTCAGGTTATGATCTCATGGTTCATGAATTCAAGCCCCGGATGGGGTTTTGGGTTGACAGTGCAGAACCTGCTTGGGATTCCCTGTTCCTCCCCAGTTTGTGCTCTGTCACTCTTCCTCTCTCTCTCTCTCTCTCTCTCTCTCTCTCTCTCTCTCTCTCTCTCCCCAAAAATAAGGAAATAAACAAAATTATAAAAAAACACAAGGTGTAATTAAATTGGGCTATATATTAACTTACTAGTGTCCATTCTTGAATAAGCAAATATAAGTGATCAAATTATTGAGCTAATAATCTTTCTAAAGTATGGGAGAGGAACATTTTGATGTTAATTTTAAGTTACTTGAAAATACGAAAGGATAGGAATTGCAGTGGAATACCAAGGGTAAATATAAAGCAGAATGAGGTCTTCATTGGTAGTCTTAATGAAAAGAAAGTCAATGTTGACTAAGCAAGATGATTTTTTATTTACTACCTGATGTAGGACACAGTTTAATCTCTTTCGTATGGAATTCCAGGCCTTCTATAATACAATTTTTTTTCTGACTTTTCAGTGTAGAAAATCACCAGGGAATCTACCTCTTTAACCTAATTTTTTACATCCCTCCCCCAACTTCAATTAAAATGTAGTTAATTCCTGTGCTAGGAGTAAATATTTCCATGATGAAATGTATAGCAATCATCTTCCTTTTATTATATATTCTAATTAAATCTCCTTTTTTAATACTGCAGAATGAAGGAAATAACTGGGGATTTCATGATTTACACAGGTGATTTAATATAATGTCAATTTTTTAAAATTATTACATTATATTTCCACCTCTGCCTCAAGCTGTGACATAGCTGCATATGTCAGTATATACAAAAATATTATTATTTACTTATATTTATCAGATTTTACTTGTTTAATATGTCTCCGTTGTAGTATTGCCTTCTTTGCCTTTCCCACATTTAAATAGGTATTTTTACTCACCACCTCGGAAAAGAATATAAAAGGAAAAAGAAGCTAAAAGATGAATCACTTTTAAGACTTTAATTTTCAAAAGTCTATATCCAGAAGGGAATAAAAAAGATATAAAACTTTTGAAAAAAAATTAAGAGCAAGGATTCTGTTACTCCTGGCAACCAACTCCTCACATTCTCCTCCCACATATCCTAGAAGAGAATAAGATTCCCTGAGCAGAAACAGAGTGAAGCAAGTGGTATTGTTAGAGAAGGGGGCTCTCTGCCCTTTTCTTTGGCCAAACCCCAGGCGTGCGCGCGCGCGCGCGTGTGTGTGTGTGTGTGTGTGTGTGTGTGTGTGTATGTATAAAGAACCCTTGGGAGATAGTAGGAAAGCAACTATCAGAAAAGTATATGCGATGTCTCTAGCCATATAAAAACTAAAAAAAAATTTCAGACTGTCACAAAGCTTTGCCAGAAGTTCCCTTTAAAATAGTAATTTGGGGGCACCTGGGTGGCTCAGTCAGCTAAGCGTCTGGCTCTTGGTTTTGGATCAGGTCATGATTTCATGGTTTGTGGGTTCAAGCCCCACATTGGGCTCTGCACTGACAGCACGAAATGTGCTTGGGATTCTCCGTCTCCCCTCTCTCTCTGCCTGTCTGCTGCTTGCTCTCTGTCTCAAAATAAAGAAAAAACATTAAAAAAATTAAAACAGTAATTTGTACATCAATAATGGAGAACCAGTAAGACCAGTAGTCAATCTCAGGAGATACTAGTATATACAATATTAATTGGACATTATATATTGAATTTCTGTTATGTGTCAGACATTTTTTACAGATAGGCACAGCAGTGGTCAATACACTCAAAATATTTGTCTTTACAGAAATTACATTCTAATGATATCTGGGTGGCCTTAAGAACCAAATATTCATCTCTCACTCCTCAGCATGATGTAAACCTTCCAGAACTTGAACCGAACCATGAGGGAAACAAAAGTTTGTGTACATGAACACAGAGAATGAATTATGATAAAAATAACACCACACTTGGAGAAGTATGACAATTAAATTGCTTTAGAAAATCAAGTTATCGAATTATCAAGTAATAAGATTATAATTCATTGATGACCTGAGAGTGTGTATGGAGGATTATATCTGCTCCTGATTATATACACTAACTGTTGTGCTAGAAAATGTATGACTAAGACACTTTTGTTATACATTACTTTATGTTACTGATGTCGATGTGATCATTTATTAATCACATTCGACAAACACAGCGGGCAATGTGGAAAGTACAGTATATTCTTCCAACATTAATAAACCTCTTTACTCTTTCAAAAAATATATGTGAACACTAAAAAATTCATTCGTATTCAAAGTAAAAAGACCCAGCATTAGTTCTTCAGGATACCCGAAACCAAAAAGTATTAAGTATATATTGCAGTAAGGTATTTTAAAACTCAGTAACTTCTTCATATATTGCATATTTAGCTCAGCATGATTTTGTAATTTGGAAACATTTCTGAAAAAGAATTCTAATTTGGTGAGATTGAAAATTATCTTCACCATAGAAATGATGTTAGTGATACTCTTTATCAAGAGTCTTATATAAAATGTATAGAAGTGACAAATTACTCCTTTTAATAGAGATACAATTTATATGCCATAAAATTATTTATTTTAAAATATAATCACTTTATAGTGATTATAGTGCATAAATTATTAGTGTATAAATCACTAATTTTTAGTGTATTTGATAGGTTTTACAACTATCACCATTATCTAATTCTAGAATATTTTATCACCACTACAAAAAGAAACTCCATACTAAGTAATAGTCACTTCCCATTCTGCCCTATGCTCATCCCCAGGAACCACTAATATACTTTCTGTCCCAATGGATTTGTCTACTCTGGACATTTTATATACATTGAATCATAATATATGTGGGTCTCTGTGACTAGCTTCTTTCATTTAACATGATGTTTTCTAGATTTATCCCTGTTGTGGCATGCATCAGGACTTCATTTCTTTTTATTGCATTAAGTGTATTTATCCCATTGTATTATACCACAATTTATTGACCTATTCTTCAGATGATGAACATTTGCAGTGTTTTCACTTTTTGGCTCTTTTAAATAATGCTGCTATACACATCCATATATAAGATTTTGTGGGGAGCATATGTTTTTAATTCTCTTGGGCACATACCTAGGAGTAAAATTTCTGGGTCATATGACAACTTTATGTTTAATTTTATGAGAAACTGCCAAACTGTTTTCCATAGAAGCGATACCGTTTTACATTTCTATCATCAGTAGGTCGAAGTTTCCATTTCTGTACATGCTCATCAACACTGTTATTTTCCATTTATTTGATTGTAACCATCCTGTTGGGTATAAAATAGTATCTCATAATTTTGATTTGCATTTTGCTGACAAGTAATGCTGTTGGGTATCTTTTTATGTGTTTATTGACAATTGGCATATCTTTCTTATAGAAATATCTCTGTAAATCCTTTGGCTATTTTTAAATTAGTTATTTGTCTTTTTATTGTTGGAATGTAAAAGCTTATATTCTGGATGCTAGAGATATAAATTTACATTTTCACTTTTTGATAGTGTGCTTAGATGTACAAAATATTTTGATTTTAATGAAGTCTAATTTATTTATGTTGTTGTTATTGTTTCTGCTTTTGTGTCTTACCCAAGGAACCATTGACTAATGCAAGATCTCAAAGATTGATAGGTGTTTTTTCTTCTAAGAGTTATATAATTTTAGCAATCACTTGTAGTTCGTTTGTTTTAGCAATTTTGTGTTAATATTTGTATATGGGATAAGGACCCAAATTCATTCTATGGGATGTTGATATCCAGGTGTCTTGGAACTGTTTGTTAAAAACACAGTGCTTATTTTCACTGAATACTTTTGACAACTGTCAAAATCAATTGACTATGTTTTTATCTCTGAAATCTCAATTCTATTCCACCCCTCTTATTGATATCTTTATGCCAGTTCTGTGTTATCTTGATTACTCTAGTTTTGTAGTAATGTTTGCAATTTGCAAGTGAGAATCCTCTAACTTTGTTCTTTTGCAAGATTATTTTTGTTAGCCCAGGTTCCTTGAATATCCATATGAATTTTCTGGATTGGTTTTTCTTGTTCTGAAAAAAAAGTTATTGCATTTTTGATGGGAATTGCATTGTCTATAAATCAATTTTTGAATTATTACTGTCTTAATAATAATATGCCTTCCAATCTGTAATCAATATGTATTTCCGTTGTTTAGGGGATATTTTATTTTTTTAAACAATGTTTTGTTTTAGTTTCCACTTTACGAATATTGCACTTCTTGTATTAAACTTATTCCTAAGTATTTTATTCTTTTTGATGCTAATGCAAATGACATTTTCTTAATTGCATTTTAAAATTGTACACTGCTAGTGTATCAAAATGTGACTTTTTAAAATATTCAGTTTATATCCTGCAATTTTGATAAACTTTTTATAAGTTCTAATAGATTTTTGTGGATTTGAGAAAGTTTACTATAAGTGACATAATGCCATCTGCAAATGGACATAGTTTTACTTCTTCCTTTTCTTTCTTTTCTTTCCTAATAGTCCTACTTAGAACCTATAGGACATTGAAAAATACCATACATGTAGTCAAGCTTACTCTGTTTTCTCTTGTTCCAAATCATCAGGGGAAAGCCTTCATTCTTTCACCAAAAAAGTATGACTTAACTTTTAATGAAATTCTTTTCCAGTATTTTGAGTGTTTTTATCATGAAAGAGTGTTGGATTTTGTCAATTTTTTTATCTGTGTATATGAGATGATCATGTTTTGTTTTTGTTTTTTTCTCTTGATTCTACTAATATGGTTATTGCAGTGATTCATTTTCTTATAAGAACCAATCTTACATGGTAATACTGATTTTCATAATGGTTTAGGATGTGCTGTTCCCTGCTCTCCTATTTCTTCAAGGTGTATAAAGGGTTAAGAAATTTCTTAATTAAGTGCTTGGTGGAATTCACCAGTAAAGTCATCTATCCCACTATTTTTTTTTTTAAAAAAGTTGTATATATTAAAATGTACTCTTTGTACTGTACATTTCGGAGTTGTGACAAATGTAGAGTATCATGTACCCACCAGAATAGTTTCAATGTCCACATAATTTCTTTTTTCTTCACTTGTTTAACTCTTTTCCCTCACTCTCCCCAACCCAGAACACCTAGTAACCAGTGATGTTACTCTTTCTATACTTAGGCCTTTTCCAAAATTTCATATAAATCATATATACCTTTTCAGACTGGCTTCCTTTCATGTAGCATTTAACAATATGCATTTAAATTGCATCCAGGTCTTTGTGTAGCTTAATAGTTAATTTATTTTTACCACTAAATATTATTTACTTGTATGCATTCCCCCTACTTTGTGTATCCATTCACCCTGACAGATATCTTGGCTCCTTCCACTTGTGATGATTTTGAATAAAATTGCTCTAATTACTTATATGCAAGTTTTTCTGGAGGCATAAATTTTTAAATAAGTTTTGTAAATATTTAGGAGTGTGACTGCTTGATCCTCTGATAATGTTTAGCTTTCTTGTTCACTAAAGTGACTGCACTAGGCTTAATTCTCACCTTAGTGAGAATTCCTAATGCCTCACATCTTCACCAGTAATTTGTATTGTTAGATTTGTTGTTGTTCTGATTTATTTTAGCCATTCTGGGGCACCTGGGTGGCTCAGTCAGTTGGGCGTCCAACTTCAGCTTAGGTCATGATCTCACAGTTCATGTGTTTGAGCCCCATGCCTGGCTCTGTCCTAACAGCTCAGAGACTGGATCCTGCTTCAGATTCTGTATCTCCCTCTCTCTCTGCCCCTCCCCCGCTTGTGTCTCTCTGTCTCTCTCTTACAAAAATAAACATTAAAAAATTATTTTGCCATTCTAATATGTAAGTAGTAATATTTCATTGTGTTTTAATTTGCATTTTCCTAATCACAAATACCATTAAACGTTTTTTTGATTTACTTATTTGCCAGTTTCGTATGATCATTTATATGCTCAGATCTTCTGGCCATGGCAATTTTTTTCTTGCTCTCTTATAGTTGAATTTTAGGAGTTCTTGTATATTTTGAATATGTTCCTTGGCTTTATTATTCATAAAATTGGGATAATAATTGTAATCTTATCAATTAAAGATTGATTCAGCAAATGGATGTAAAGGTTTAGTAAAGCAACTGCACATATTAAGTACAGATAACTCTCCTTGACGGGGAACAGCACTGTTTTCATTTTACCTGTCCAAAGCCTACAACAAGCAAGGAGCTCAGAAAAGGGCTACATGAATTAATGAGCATGTCTGAAATAGTTGGGATTCAGACTCATTTGTTTGGTCATAACCTTTTCATACACTCTTCATTTACATCAATCGTTTTGAGCTTAAACACAGTAAAATTCAAAACAAAATGTATGATCTGCACACACGCAAACATATTTTCTCATAACAGCCTTCTACAAAATGTTTGTCTTCGTTCTATTGTACCAGTTATTTTGTCATTTATATTATAAATATCATATATATGCAATGGTTTCTTATGTATAGGTATGGTTTCCAGCAAACAGTATGTTGTAGCACATGTTTTACATTAGAATTCATAATATCAAGGTGAAAAAATAATTGAAAACACCTCAAATTTCTGAACCTTTAAAAAGATATTTCTAAACACTTTCTAATATTAAAAAATTAATAAACATTAATTATTCCCTATCTCTGTGCAAGCAAACCCTGAACTTTAATATTTAAGCATATCCTAAACCAATCATACTTACAATTATTTTAGAGTTTCAATTTGCATAGTTGTTTCCTAGATAAAATAAAGACAATGGAAAGGTTGGAACATAGTACAAAACATTATAGATCAAAGAAAAGATACTATTAAATCAAGTATCTGATTCCCAGCCTGTACCAACACAATAGTAAACATGCATTTGACAGAAAACAAACTGAAACAGTTTGGTGAGGATGCTGGTTCTTAACAAGTAGTTCATCTATGTGAAATGCTTCATGAAAACATATAAGAATACACATTTTTAGGCTGTTAGGATAATGAGATGTAATCTAACAGAATATTTTCATTTGAAATATTTAGACATAGGGAATCTGAGCAGCAAATAATTTCAATGGCTTAGTCCATGTCCAAAATTACATAACTAATTAACTGCAGAAATGGTAGTAGATCTATGGTCTCTTCTTACTCATTTTGTCCTTGAGAAGATGACTTCATGATTTAAATACTCTCATTAGCCTACATTTTCAAGTTAATAGGAAAGAAGTTATATTTCCCAAATAAGTAATTATGTTGCTTTGCTTGGTATAGGTTGCATTCTAAAAAAATAAAAGTGAAGAAAATAGCTCCTTCAGTTAGAGCAAAAAGAATTTTTTAACAGATTAAAGATAATAAAAATTAAAGAAGCATAGGGCAAAATGCAAAATGGTATATAGGTTATTAGCATATATTCTAGAGTCAGAAAAATTTCAAAAAGAATACTGAGCTGCCAATAACAGCTCTGAGAATTTCATAACCTAATTACCTTAAGCCTCAATGTTCTCATCTGTAAAATGTGGACAAAAAAATTATTAGTACATAAATTTTTATGAGTATACAGGGAGATAAGGCATACAAATGACTTTACACAGAATCTAGAGCATGGTTAATGTTTTAAGTAACAGTTGCTTCTTAATGTGATTTAAGTTAAACAATCCTTTTTACACTTTACTTGGGATAAGAAACTCAAGAACTTATTTCTTATATATGTGTATGGTTGTGTGTGTGTGAATATTTGTGTTTATGTATATATACACCATTTATAATAATATAATTTTCTGAAGGCATTTTACCAGGTTCACCTTTTTCAAATGTTGACACTTTGCAAACTTAGAGATCCAAAAAGAAATATCACTATTACAAACTACTTCAAATTGAATCCAGAAACCTCGGTCCTTAGAAAGTTGTTAAGACATTAAAGGTAAAAGAATATTACTTGTAAAAATAACTTCCTTTTGTCATATATGTTTACACTTCTCTGCTATTTGCTTTTGAAAAAAGAAAAATTGACATACTAAATAATTTACTGTTCGTTGAGCTAGAATAATCCTTTAAAGATCATCTGATATAATCACTTGCTTTAGTTTGTCTGATAAACAAATATTTATTGAGCCTCTAGAAAGTTCAAAGCATCCTGTAAGCCACTGGACTATAGAAGAGAAGATTTTTTAGCTCCAAAAATAGTTTATTATTTGTTTCATAGGTAAGGACACTGAGGTTTGAATAAATTAAATGACTAAGTCTGAGAGCACACAAATAATTGAGTAGAGACTAGAACTGTTTCCAGAGCTAGTTTCTAGAGCTGTGCAGTTGATACACTAATCTGCTTTGTAAATGTAGTAGTAAGGTAACTACAGTATTTCATTCAATGATGTTGATATTACCTAACACTGTTTATTGATTACACTTAAATATCTCCTATGTGTAAAGAAAAACATTGTCTTACTAAGCTTTTAAAAACTTTTCTTAAAGTCAACAGAAAAAAGCAGTGTGCATATCTATGCATTTATATTATATATCATATATTTACATTTGTTATATACATGGATACATGCATCCATGGAACACATATTCTATGTACACATACATGTTCCAACACATAGATCCAATGATATGATAGAGGGAAATTTCAGGGAACTATATAAAGACCTTCTTATTCTACTATTCTACATGGTGATAAATGGTAGAAATACTATCAAACCACAGGACGCAGGAGCATTTACCAAAAACAGCTACTAAATGGGACAGAAAAATTGTTATGGACACTGAGAAAGTAGCAACACCAATAAATATTGTACATTAAACCCTTAAAAGGTAATGAAGCTAGACATTGCCTGTTATTCTCTTCAGGTAGGATTCAAGTTGGAAGCAACTGCCTTATCATTTAAATACCTTGTGCCATACACTAAACCATGGGCAATATCCAGCAGTGAGATCATATTTAGGTAATAAACATTTGAATACAATTATATAAGCAAGTGAACATCGGCACCTTTATCTAAATGACCAAATGCTAGAAATTGAGAAGTGAGAAGCCATATGCTTTTTCTTAAAAAAGACAAAACAGACAAAAAACACAACAAAGTATTTCGACACAAAAAAACTGGCTTGTAGCTTTTATGTTCCTTGAAAGTTTTTTTTCAACCTAGTCTCTATCTCTGTCTTTTGCTTCTGAAATAATTTCCTGATCAAAAGTTATTTTTAACTTAATAAAATAATTTCCTTGGGTGTCTGGGTAGATCAATCACTTATGTTCTCAACTCTTGTTTTCGGCTCAGGTCATGTTCTCATGGTTCATGGGTTCGAGTCTGACGTGGGGCTCCATGCTGATGGTGCGAAGCCTGCTTGTGACTCTCTCTCTCCCTCTCTTTCTGTCTGCCCCTCTCTTGTTCTTTCTCTCTCCTTCTTTCTCTCTCTCCTTCTTTCAAAATAAATAAACTTAAAAAATATTATTAAATATTTTTTCCAAGTATTATGCCAGAACACTTTGTTTAATCATGTTTTCTATAAAATGATGCTCTTTTCCTTTATAAAATCTTTTTTTACATACTTCTTGACTTTCAAAAAAGAGTGTAAAGGATCCACAACTAACAAATAGTAAACATTAAGTTATACTCTAAAATAGGCCACGGGAATATACAATGATAAACATTTTTGTAAATGAACTTCAGTTTAATATGTTATGATACAGGCCAAAAAAGAGAGAATTTGGAATTTTAAAGCCAAAATGAAGATATAACATTTTATTAAAATAGGAAAATCAATAGTTAAATATTTTTAGTGATCAAAGAAAAAGAAAACCTCGATATGCTTTTCATTAGCTAATTGGTTTCGATGTTTTGATTATAAATGAAATAAGTGGAAGTCAGTACAAAACATAGTTATTCTATTCTCAAATAAAAATACTCTGCATGGAGAAGGTACTTCTGAAATACTTTTTTTTACATTGTAGGTGAACATTTTTTTAATACCTAAAAAGAAATGCATCGTATGTGGAACCTGATTAGCAGGTGAGAAGATCAGACCATCCTGACAATATTCAGAAATAGATTATTTCAGAAAGAGATGATGGCTGTTTTGAAGATGCCCAAATCTTCTTTGATGGGAACTCAAGCAATGGGTGTTCAGCATGAAAAATTGTAGTGACTGTTGAAAAGTATGACAAGGAGTCTGTGGATCTCCTCATGGGCACCAAGGAAGACTGTATTATGTATGTGAGCTACTGCCATGGAGACTCTGAGATGCATATTCTGGGTCAGGATCCTTTTTTATGTTTATTTATTTTTGAGACAGAAAGAGACAGAGCATGGGCAGGGGAGGGGCAGAGAGAGGTAGACACAGAATCTGAAGCAGACTCCAGGCTCTGAGCTGTCAGCACAGAGCTCCACACGGGGCTCAAACACACAAACCATGAGATCATGAGCCAAAGTCAGAACCTTAACAAACTGAGCCACCATGGTGCCCCTGGAACAGGATTTTTAACTTATGTGTCAAATACATTTGGTATCACCTAGTTCTGATAGAAATCCCAGCTTATACAGTGATACTACATACCACATAATTCTACTCATGGGCCTTACTAACTAAGCCTGCTGCTACCTGGCATGTGCCTCTGGCCCATGTGCTGGCAACCCCTAAGTGCAGAGTTAACCTGACATGTCCTGCTTTGGATAGGTAGGCCAACTAAGTTCTCTCTTTGATACCTGCATTAAGAGATCTTTAAATAAAAAACAATTTGTAGAGGATGCTATAACTAGGAAGGGGTAAGAAGAACAGCCATGAGGTAACATTAGGAATTTATAATGAAAGAACACACATTTTTACATATCCAGAGACACAATATAGGAGACTATGTGGCTTTCCAAAGAGTAAAAGACTCATAGAGAAACTAGACCATCGCTAAAGTATATAAATTGAAGCCTTATGTGTCTTAAAATTAATCTCCCTTTCACATCTTAAGACAATGTGAAAATCTGTTTCTTTTATATAAAAACCTTAAGTAGAGCAAGAGTTCATGACCCAGAAATATGGGAGAGGGGGACAGAAAGTAATATAAATGATGAGGCTCTTGGGGACATAACAGATAAAGGAGCCACATGCACAAAGAGGCAGAGATATCCAGTCCTTAAGCTTCTGGGCAATGACTTGCTTATGGGGCTCCTAGGCCAAAAACAAATCATCGTTTATTTATTTATTTATTTTTAATTTATCTTTTATTTTAAAAATTTAATGTTTATTTATTTTTGAGAGATAGAAAGAGACAGAGCATGAGTGGGGGAGGAGCAGAGAAAGAGGGAGACACAGAAACCGAAGCAGGTTCCAGATTCCAAGATGTCAGCACAGAGCCTGACACAGGCCTTGACCTCACAAACTGCAACATCATCACCTGTGCCAAAGTTGGACGTTTAATCAACTGAGCCACCACATGCCCCTATTTATTTATTTATTTATTTATTTATTTATTGTTTATTTATTTATTTTGAATGACAGAGATAGAGAGTGAGCGGGTGAGGTGCAGAGAAAGGGGAGGCAGAGAATCCCAAACAGGCTCCACACTGTCAGCTCAGAGCCTGATGCAGAGCTGAACCGACGAACCTATGAGATCATGACCTGAGCCGAAATCAAGAGCCAGGTACTCAACCAAATGAGCCATGCTGGAGTCTCAAATCAGAGTTTAGAATGGATATAAGGGCAAGATTATTTTGATATAAATCTCAGACTCTTTTTAATTGTTTACTTAACTAGGCCCTCACCCTCCAAAGTCTAGGAATTAAATACATGCTGAAAAATGGAGCTGAATCTACCAGCAGGTTTGTAATTGTGCACAACTAACTGCATAATTTGTAGGGGCTCTACTGAAAATGAAAATATAAGGCCCGTTTTCACAAAAGCATTAGGAATTTCAAAAGAACAACAGCAGCACCCTGAACCAAGATATGAGCCCTTCTCACCCGGGCTCTGTGCTGGTGCAAACACTCATGCAGCTGGCCTTGAAGGGGCAGGCCAGTCATATCAGTTTACCTTAGATAAATAACTCTCCTGGGATATGCTTAGCTATTTCCAGGCTTCTTAACCCAATATTTTTGTTGTCATTATGAGGTGACCTTAGGTCTAGGAATACTTGCTTTGTTTGTTTGCCAGGTATCTCTTTTCTAACTCAAGAAGAGACGCAATATAGAGTAATGCCCAGGATATTCTTATTAACAGACTTAACGTTCTGTTCATCAGGTTTCATAAAGTTCTATTAGATTCACCCAAATAAGAGCCTGAGATGAACCTAAGAGAGAACATGATCAAAGTAAAAAATTTTTATTGCACTTGAGGAAAAAAATAAGAATTTCTCTCAGGTATCTATTTGCTAGGTAAAATGTTCCCCTAATTTTGTGACAATACACTTATTACATCATTACTCCTGCTTCAAAGTTAAGTCCCAAATCACATATATATGGATTAAATATTTGTAAATAAATGATCCTATAATTGGCTAAGTCTAACTCTTAGACAAAGCTTTATTTCCATGTAGGATACCTTCTGGATCTATGTGAGTCATAAGCTCCACTATATTTCATTTCTTAGGTTAAAGTGGAATATTAATGTATTAATGTATATTGTTTCATGGCAATTCTTTGAAGATAGAGGTTTTATTTTATTTTATTTTATTTTATTTTATTTTATTTTATTTTTGAGAGAGAGAGAGAGCAGGGGAGAGGGGCAGAGAGAGAGAGAAAACCCTTAAGCAGGGTCTACGCTCAGCAGGCAGCCTAATGCAGGGCTCAATCTCATCACAGTGAGATCATGACCTGAGCTGAAATCAAGAGTCAGATGCTTAACCAACTGAGACACCCAGGTGCCCTCAAGACAGAGTTTTTAAATTTGCAATCTTTATTGATTCTTCAGAACTGTATTGTCATTTTCCATGCCTTGGCCCTTAGAAATAAAAACTGTCTTAGAAGGAGATACCTAAAAAACATAGCCTAATACAAAACTCAATTGGTAACTCTACTAGGGGCTGGAATCCCAGGAAAATTGGGGTGAGAAAAAAAAAAGTGAAGCTGGTAAGGAGGGGAGCAAACTACAAAGTGGTACATCGTCTCCAAAGCTTCACCAGAAACACTAAACTGATTGCTTATTTCCTGAGGATATCTCCAAAGAGGAAGGACAAAGGATTTAACTACATGCCATCCCCCCCCCATCTCATTGGTCAAATATTATCCCAAGATACATGAATTATTACACATTTCCTTGTAGTTACACTCTTTTTTGAGCAGCCACTGAGCATGTCTCAAAACATGATGCTTCATCTGGGCCCACGTTCAGAGAGAAGAGTCAGACCCACAGAGCTAAAAGCAAATCTAGGAAGCTGAACAAATCAGGTATTAAACTTCAAAGTTACCTTAGCCTAAGTGTCATTGTTTAGGGTGGGGGAATACACTATACCTAGACCATTTTTCTTTGCAGGCAAAGTAACCTTTTTACCTGTAACCTGAGAGTAATATAATTGACAGTAAATACATTTTACCATGAATATGCTTGGGTCAGTTTTAATTTATTCACTTAACAAGATCCTTTTGACTTTCTACTGTGTGCACTGGATTATGGAAGTGATATAAACATGAATAAGTCATGGTCTCTACTCCAAATTTTACCTAGTCTGTCTTAGAATTGCTGCTCAGAGATTCACAGAGACAAATTTACCCTTATTCAGACTGGATCTTTATAACAGAATGGAAAGTGTAGGGGACAGGGTATTTGTGTGTGTAGGAAAATTGACAATTTTATTATTCCATTTTGTTTTTTGTTTTTTTCTTGCTTGCTTCTAATTGTAAAATAGTTTTAGGAAGTATATTCATTTAGCTTTCATGGCTAAGGAGAGCTACGCTAACTAATATAAATTTCAAATGATAAACAACACCATGTTTTGATATTATTTGAAACCAACCTTTCATCAAAGATTCAGGGATTATCTAGTCAGGATTTACTTTTTTAATATGAATTCTAGAATTAATCCACTTTCTTACAACTAAGTGGTTTTTAGGCCTTAACAACTACTTTTGGATTCTCTTCTAGAGCTTCAATAAAGGGGCTATTTAGCATTGAAAATCACAGTTACAGGTGCTATTTATACTGAGTTTAGATTGAGATTGTTGGGAGAGCAACTCTTTATTGCTATTCATAGTTTAAGCATCACTATTAGATTATTAGTGCACATGGCATAAAAAGTAGACCCCTTTTGATAAAATGCTGAACTCTAGTTATCCGTAGAGAGTTTTATAAGGTAAGCATACTTCCAGTACTAATTTCCTTTGCTGCTATTAAAACTTACCACAAATTCGGGTTTAAAAAAACCCACACATTATTATTTTAGTTTTAGTGATTTAAGTCCAAAATCAGTCTCAATGGACTAAAGTTATAATGTCAACAGCCTTGCTCCCTCTGAAGGTTTCAATGAGAATCTGTTTTCCTGACTCTTCCAGGGTAGATGCTGTTCCAGAGTAGATGTTGATTGGCTTTTGACCCCATATCACATGGCCTTTTCTCTCTCTGCTTCTGTTGTCAGATGGTCTACTTTGTGCTTTTGACCCTCCTTCCTTCCCCTTGTAAGGACCCCTGGGAATACATTGGACCCACCAAGATAATCCAGGATAATCTCCCAGTCTCAAAATTTTTTATTTATCTGCATCTACTAAGTCCCTTTCTGCCATATAAGATAAAATATTTACAGGTTCTAGGGATTAGAATATGGGTATCTTTGGGGGTATTATTTAGTTCACCACATTAACCAAATTCAGAACAATAAATAACTCCCAAGCTTTACTGTAAGGCAGCAATAAATCCTTCTTACATCTGATTTAAGTGACAGAGTATCAGCTATTTTCCTATAACCTCCATTTGTGTTCCGAGTAGTAAGTAGTCAGCTCTTATCAGACTTCCTTTTCACACATCAATGAACTTGTGGCTCTGAACATCTCGTTTATTGGATTCATTAGCTGAAAGAGAATCAATAAAACAATCTGTAGAGTATGCTTCACTAATGGGCAAACACAGTTAGTTCTGTCATGGAATATTCTTAAACTGAGAATTATATATGTAATTATAAACCTCTAGTTCTTTGAACATATAAATATAAATATAAATAACTAAATATCCAAAATGCAATCCCACTAAATTGGAATCATAATTCACTCTCATATATCTTATCTTTTACCCATCTCTTGATCTTTCTGTCTTTTAGCTCTCCTTTCATCCATCCATTATCTTTTCTTTAATAAGCAAAATGAAATTTTCCTCTACATTGCCTATGATATTAACCATTCAGTTTAACTGAAATTTCATCCTAGCGTCTCTTGCATTCCAAATGTTATCCTGTCGATATCTTCTGTTTCACTCCAGTGCAGTGAATTTTGTGGTTTACCCCTATAAATCCTAGACCAAAATACAAACTTGAAGACTTCTTTCTATGTTTATCTATAGTCTTTAGCTTAGCTATTTCAGGCCACAGTTGTATGCCTTCTGTGCAGTTCCTGGGACTGAGGGACATTTCTCTTGTTTGGCTGGAAAAGACCTTTCAGTTTATCTCCTGTTCACTACAAGATTTTCAGGCCTTGTTTGAAAGACAAGAGTTTATAGTTAATTGCTTAAAAATTACTCCTGTGATGAATCTTATTTTTAAATAAATTTTAACATTCACATTGTTTGTCTCTGTCGTGTGTTCTGAGTATCGTGGGTCATAAGTGTTGAGGAGACAAGATGGGGAGACAAAGTGTTGTTCCTGGTGCTGTTGCATCTCGGACAACCCTACAGCAGAACGGTAGAATAAAAATCTGATTAAGAGTCATGTTAGCTAGCAAGAATTTCCTGCCCCCCCCCACCCCGCTAAGGCCCTTCTAATTGGACTAAGAATCAAATGGACTTGAGAGAGATAACAGGAGAAAATCAAATTTAATATTGGACTTTTGAATCCACACAGTCATGCCAAGTCCCAAAGACAGGCAAAATGAAGTATACATCTCATCCTGGACTAAGGAGCAGGGGGCAGGGGTCTGGAACTTCAGAGAAAAGTAATGTACTTCACAAGGCAATAAGAGGAGCAGATGTTTGGTAATTAAATGTTTGCCCTGCCAAATAGATCAGTCACTCAGATAAAATTTACCTCTGGTAATAACTATTTATGGAAGAGACCCCCAATTTACAACCTTCTAGATAGTTAAGACAGGGACAAAAAGCTTCTCTTGAGCCCACAGGGTCTCAACTGACTTCAGCTCAAAATAGCATACATGCTATAGTGGCACATGCTGGGGACACTTGCTCTGAACCTTTTCACATGTTATTTGAAATCTTACATATTTTAAAATTATATTTTTCTATATATTTTAAGCTTTATATAATCAACATATTCAACATATAATTCAATATAATTAAACTATATTATGTTTTAACTTAATAAATCTTATAATAAAAGAGCATTGTTATTGAAATATACCATTTTTAACTATTTAGCCAACTGAATGTTTATTTACCTCAGGAAGCTAACATCTTATTAGGTCAGGTATTATTGGCTTTGCCAGTAACATTCTTGAGACTATTTTCAATGTTGCAAAATGCTTTTTCTATCGCTTTTCTCGTGAAAGGATAATACCCAAGAAATATCATTAAATTTTTCTTTGAAGATAAATTCAGGATGTGATTATAAGTTTTGTATGCAATAAGTAATTTTAGACAAACACGGAAAAGAAAAACCCTATTAAGATTAAAGGACTACCATTTCCATATATATCCAAAATTTTCTTAAATTAAGGAAAAGGCAAGCTAATAGTAATAATAGCAATGATAATACAAAATAATATGAACTGGCACAACAAACCCAGAAGTTATTAAACTCCTACCATGTGCCAGATTATTCAGAGCACTTTATCTCATTTAATATTATTAAAAGATAGGGAAAAAATAATAGGGGAAAAAAGGAGCAAAGAAGGAAAAGAAACACTTATTAGAGAAGAAGAAAATCTAGCAGAGAGGGGACGAGAAAGTGGAATCAACTGGGAAGAAAATGTGAGAAAACACATACATCTTAATGCTTAGTGAAGTTGACGTTCTTAGATCTTGAAATGAAGACCAGCTGCCAAGGCTCTGCCACAGCTCTGGAGGCTGAATATTTTTACAGCACCCTCCCACTCTGCTCACCAGTGTAGCCCTGTGCAGCTAGCTATGTTTACCGAGCCAAACATAGCAAGGAGAAAGTCATCAATTACTCCCCACTCAACTTGCAGAGCCAGAGTCTGCCCTCTTGAATGTGTGCATTACTCCCTGCAACTTGAATGAAAGTTAGGTGCGTGTAATCGAGGGCAGAATTTGACCCCAGGAGGCTGAGTGAGAAATGATTGATGGGTTTGAACTCCAGTAGTTCTTCCTGCACTAATGGACTTCAATAGGGTCCAAACTAGCCCCTGGAGATTTTGGTTCCTATTTTCTCTGATCTTGGCCACTATGTGCAACACTTCTCCCTCTCTCTTATGTTTACAATTCCTCAAAGTTCTAGTCAATTGAGTTGTTCAGTTGGCTGAGTGTTTATAAAGGACCCATCTATTCTTAATTATTAAAGGCAAAGAATTTTTTTAGCAATTCAGAAAATTTAAAAAAAAGTATTATATGGGTTGCACAGTACACAGTACTCAATGAATAGAGGATAATAGTATTGTATGTCAGCATATAAAGCTATAAATATCCCTCCGTGATCAGGAGTTGTGTTCTTTATTGGAGTATCATGTAAAAGTAAAAAAAAAATCAACATAAATGTTATTTAAAACATTTGCTAAATGATCTATAGTGGCAAAGTAATTACTATTGTTTTTAAAGCATTAACACAGAGCATATTTTCCTAAATTTGTAACAGACCTATCATTTTAAAAAGAACTATCTTTGACATACTTTACATGTATAGTTTGATTAAGATCTCTTTTTCTCACTAACCATAATGCTCCAGGGAGGCATGAATTAGGTCCAGTTATACTTACCACTGGCTATCCGGTACTTACTTCTGGCATTTATTTCTAGTATTTATTCCTGATACATAGGAAGTATTCATTTTAAAATATTAAATTAACCAAGGAATAATGTATTGTTTCAAAATCTACTTCAAATGAACCAATTGTTTCTAGAACTGTTTTTCATTAATTTAGAGATCCAATTGCAATCATTTCATCATTTGGAGACAGATGAAATTCTGGGAAAACACTATATATCTGAAGTTATTAGTTAAATAAGGACAAAAGATAAATCTATTTCTTCTCTAAATGACAGCCCTTCTTTCAGACAAAGATTCTTTTATATCAGCTGGAGCAAGCTACTAGAAGCCTGGTCAAGGTATGGCAATCTGTTCTAATTAATGATGTCCAAAATCATTAGATGTGCCAGAGTTTAACACTGCAAAAAGAAAGTAAATTGTGTTCCTTTATCATTGAAATATTAATACAGTTTCAGAGCATGAGATGCTTGCCAGGCTTATAGTAATACAAAGGCATGGAGCAATTCTAGGAGTGGTTTAGAAGTAGTGACCACATTGTTTTAATTGTGTTAGTAAATTGAATCAAGATTTAAAAATGTGTTTGGGGTTTTATTTTTCTGTTCTTTATATTTTATCTCAGAGTTAAAACTTTCCACAGGTACCCAAAGGCACAATGTAAGTGTATTTTTTATTCTATTTTCACTCTTTCTAAATTTTGAAAAGTTATATAATCATTGTCTTTCTGACACTGGGCACTCTTCCAGGTATCTCTTTATTCCTTATTACATGTTTTGTGCAGGCTCAGTTTCCATAGACACCACGAGTGCATACAATATCCCTAGCAACTGTTCTCAGATTTTTCTTTAACATGACAATGTCACCATTTGCAAATGAAGTTGTGTTCCATTGTTTCAAGAGATGTATAACAGGTGCTTCTTTCTTTTAATTCTAATATTGAAAAAATCAAGAGATGTATTGATTGTGCCAAGTTGCTGCACTTTACTACACTATACATCCTTTTATTTTTAAGTAGCACTTCCAGTTTGTAGTGTTTTGCACAGTATGGATTGCTTTTGAGCTATGCAAATATTAATAAATGTCACTCTCCAATTCACTTACATGGAGCTAGGTTAAGAGTACATCAGCTTTTGAATACAGCAAAAACTGAGACAAATGTTGCAATTCAAGAGCAATGCATACTGAACACCACAGAAACTCATTGCATAGCAACCTTGAGCTAATTCAGTTTATCTCAATTCAATGTATTCCCACAAATATCTATTGAGTATCTACTTCTGGCAAAGGACTACACTTGGCAGTATGGTGTACATAGAAATAAGATATGATTGTTGACCTTAAAATTTTTATTACCCATCAGATAAAATAGTCATGGACACAAATTTAAAATACTAGGCAAATTGTGATAAGTTTTGTTACTAAAAATACAAAGGAAATATTTGTAACACAGAGGGGAGTGAGATTAATGCTGAATAAAGATATTTTAGAATGATTTGTTAGGAAGCTGACATTGAAGCTGTATCTTGAATGATAGATACAGTTTAAACTCACAAAGATGACACCTGTTAAGGACAAGAAATGCTTTGAATAATGAGAACAATGTGAACATCGGCAAGATGGCAGCAACTAAAATAAAGCAAATGGTAAGGACCGAGGGGTTAAATGGTATGACTGTTACCAGGTGAAAGGTGTGGTGTAGGGACGATACAGTAACATACATGGCAAAAAAAAAATGTATTTGTTGGGCGCCTGGATGGCTCACTTGGTTGAGAGTCCTACTCTTGATCTTGGCTCAGGTCATGATCTCCCAGGGAGCCCTGCATCAGGTTGTGCATTGTCAGTGCAGAGTCTGCTTGGCATTCTCTCTGCCCCCCCCCATTCGACCCCTGAATAAATAAATAAACTTAAAAAATGTATTTCTTAAAAAATACATTGAGATGAGATCATGGTATCTATAAATGGTATGCAAAGAACTTTGGAGAGTCCATTTGTATATTTTTAAAATCTTCCTTAGAACAGAGTTTTATCAAAAGAGTTATAGGTATTATCTTGATCATGTGTATAATTTTTCTTACTCAGTCTACCAGGTTCATTTAAAACCTAGGCTTATATATTTACACACACACAGACACCTGTTAAGATCACTATTGTTTAACACTGTATAGCTACTTCTGTAATGATTATGTTCATTTATAAATAAACATGGCACCCTCATTTCTATAAAAGTCCTTCCAACATCCCACCCACCTGAAATTTATGAATCTCCAAATCTTCCTTATGAGTCAGTTAAGCACCAAACAATAAAGAAGAAAAGTGGCTAGGTAAGAAATATTTATGTCACACAGCCAATGCATGGAATTGCCTATTCTTTTTAATAAGGGGTATTTTCTGGATGTTTCTTGAGTTCTAGTTTATTTTATGTTTTTTTTAAGTTTATTTATTTATTTATTTACTAATTTAACTTAATTATTATTTTCTTTCTTTCTTTCTTTCTTTAAGAGAGAGAGAGAGAAGGAAAGAGGCAGAAACAGAAGGAAAAAGAGAATCTCAAGCAGGCTCTGTGCTGTCAGCCTGATGTGGTGCTCGATCTCACAAACCATGACATCATGATCTGAGCCAAAGTCAAGAGTCAGACACTCAACCGACTGAGTCAGCCTGAATCCGTAGTTTATTTATACACAGTACTAATATGTGTGATTATTTAGCCCTTCATCCCAAGGAGCAACACATTAAAAGAGAAAATAAGAGCTATGTAAATGGTTACTCAAGGTTGGTGAGAAGTAGCAGCAGTTGAAAATGAAAATGAAGAATTATACAAATAATTTTACAAATTCAAATTTGATAGGTAATCTTGTGGCTAGGCAAATAACTGGAATAGTTTCTAAATGTCTGATATTATCACAGAATATAATTAATAAGTATTTAATTCTTTATATCTCCTAAAAGAAATTGTATTTCTGTGATTATTAGAAAAAAATATCTTTTGGTTAGATGCTTAAAAGTAAAAGCATTTACTAGGTACAAAGCTAAACAACAGATATTTAAATCATAACTTGCCTACTTCCAGATAAAAACTGTTTTAACAAATGAGCTTTAAAAAATTGGACCAGATGCTTCTATTCATACACACATAATCCAGAAATAGTGCTGTTTTTTTTCAATTTGTTTGAATTTGCCTGGATTCATTTCACATTGTTTCCCCCACTACTTATCTCAATATCTGATTCCATCATACACCACATATTTACAAACTGTGATTAGCGTAGTGCTAAAGGCACATAGTGGACTCCAGAAAAACACAAAGTGAATAAATGAGGGACTGGATGTGCCAGCTTCTGCTTTGTGCCATTAGGTTGTAATCAGATCAACAACTCTATTAAGAGAAAACTACACAGTTGTCATACAAAGCTACTAAGTCTAAATGTGTCTCCTATTACAAGCAGTCAGAAGTAAATGATGATAGAAGGAGCTGTTAACATGAAAACCTCATCTATTATGTTCTTCATCTTAACCACTGGAAATATCTGTAGCAAAATATAATTTGTTTGATTAGTCTACTTACAGAACTTTTCCAACATCACTAATACAGTCAGTTAGAATATCTCAACAAAGATGTTAGAACCTCTGTATATAACTTTCTTTTCTTTTTTTCTATCATAACACATTTTTAAGGAAAAATAGATGACAGATTTTAGGAGAGAAAAACAAATGTTTGTGATATTAAAATTTTTTATTTTACTTCCTTGATTAATATTTTATAATTTCAATGTATCATATTTTCAGAAAATGCAAATAATTATTTGAAACAAATTTATAGCCGCTTTGTATCATCTAAACTAGGATGATGAGTAATTGAAATTCATTCAATTTCATTGAATTCATTCATTCATTTCAGCAATTGAAAGACTGTACATATGAATAGGGTGTGAACTATAGTGATATTGTTTGTTCATCTATTTTTGTTGAAGTATAATTGGCATACAACATTATATTATTTCAGGTATACATCATATTGATTCAATATTTGTATATATTGCAAAATGATCACCGCAATAAGTTAACATCTGTCACCATACATAGTTACAGAATTTTTTGTGTTTGATGAGAACTTTAAAGATTTACTTTCTTAGCAGCTTTCAAATACACAATTTATTAACTATAGTTGCTGTGTACTACATTATATCCCCATGATCTATTTATTTTTTGACTGGAAATGTGAACCTTTTGGCCCCCTTCACCCATCTTGCCCACTCCCACACCATCTCTGGCAACTACTAACCTGTTCTCTGTATCTATAAACATGGATTTCTTTTATTTTGTTTTGTTTGTTTCAGATTCCATGTATAAGTGAGATCATATGGTATTTGTCTTCTCTATGTGACTTAGTTTACTTAGAATGACAGCCTCATATTCCATCCATGTTGTTGTAAATGACAAGATTTCATTCTTTTTATGGCTGAATAATATTTCATTGTATGTGTATATTAAATTTTCTTTAGTTATTTATTGACAGGCTGCTTATTTTCATATTTTGGCTATTGTAAATAATGTTGCAATGAACATGGTGCATTTTTTAAATTAAACTTTCATTTTCTTTGGATATACACCCAGAAATAGAATTGCTGGATTCATGGTAATTTTATTTTTAATTTTTTAAGGAGTCTCTATACTGTTCCAGAATGGCTGTACCTATTTACATTCCCACCAACATTGCACTAGGGCTCTCTTTTCTCCACATGCTTATCAACACTTCTTATTTCTCATCTTTTTGATAGTATTCATTCTAAGAGATATGAGGTAATACCTCATTGGGATTTTGATTCACATTTCCTTGATGATTAGTGATGTTGCACATTTTACTATGAACCTGTTGGCCATCTGTGTGTCTTCTTCGGATTCTCTCACTGATTTTTAATTGGATTATTTGCTTTATTTAATTGGATTATTTCCTATTGAGTTCTATGTGTTCTTTATTCTTTATGTGTTTTGGATATTGACCCTTTATTGTATATATGATTGCAAATTCCTCCCATTCCATAGGTTGCCTTTCCATTTTGTTGATAGTTTCTTTTGCTGTGTAGAAACCTTTTAGTTGATGTAGTCTCAATTATTTATTTTTGCTTTTTGTTATGTTTGCTTATGGTGTCCAATCCAAAAAATCATCACTGAGACCAATGTCTATGTTTTCTTCTAGGACTTTTATGGTTTCAGATCTTACATTCAAATCTTCAATACATTTTGAGTTAATTTTTGTCTGTTGTAAGATAGTGGTCCAGTTTCATTCTTTTGCATTTGGCTGTCCAGTTTTATCAGTGCTATTTATTGAAGAGTCCTTTCCCCATTGTATATTCTTGGCTTTTTGTTGTATAAACTTGACCATACATACATGAGTTTATTTTGGGTGTCTGTTTATTAGTTTGTTTTAAGGTTTTATTTTTTATTTGGGGGCATGGGGGCAGAGAGAGAGGGAGAGAGAGAATCCCAAGCAGGCTCTGGGCTGTCAGCAAAGAGCCCAATGTGGGGCTTGAACTCATAAACTGTGAGATCATGACCTGAGCCAAAACCAAGTCAGACACTCAACCAACTGAGCTACCCAGGTGCCCCAGTTTATTTATTTTTTAATCAATACAAAGCAGTAGCAAATATTGGCATACAAAAGAATTATCAGTGTCAGCCTATATGTGACTTATATACATGTTTTGGATATCAGCTTATTTAAGTCTGGATCTAAATTTATATAGGCATGCTTGATGTCTAAGAAAATGGAGAAGATCAAATTATAAATAACAGAAAAAAAGATAAACATATGTAGACCATGATTTCTTTTCCCATTATAGCTAGAAATTCATGATATTAAGTTCTATGTACTTCTTAGCACATCAATCTTCACACTTTTTGGATCTCTGGCATGGTATAGGCCACAACCTTTGCCAAAAATGTGAACAACTTTACAATGCCACAGACTTGTTGGAAGATTCTGCACAAGAACCATGTTTTCTATTTTTTTAATGTTTATTTATTTATTTTGAGAGAGAGAAAGAGAGAGAGAGAGGGACAGAGAGAGAGGGTGAGCAAGAATCCCAAGCAGGCTCTGGACTGTCAGCCCAGAGCCCAACATGGGTCTCAATCTCACAAACAGTGAGATTGTGACCTGAGACAAAATCCAGAGTTGGACGCTTAAATGACTGAGCTACCCAAGTACCTCCCATTATTTTTTAATTAAAGTCCGCCTGCACGATAACATCAGTAAGTTCTAAATTTCTGATCTCTGCCCATATTTTGCTCAAAAGTATATTTGTGTTTTAAGTGAGTGGGTTTAAATGGCAGCTTGGGTTTCCTGATGATTCTAGCCATGCAGAAATACTTTACAACTGTATTTTGAGAAAGCATGAAACTATATAGTTCACCTTACCCAAAAAATCCTTTACTAATTTCTTACTGAACTGACTACAGGCATGTGATTTGCTGACAGGTGACATGTGGTACATTAAACAAAAAATACATACATCTTCAATTCTTCTCTCTTAGGCTGCTAGCTTATGTCACAAACTCTGGACACTGCCACTAAGGGACTGAAAATCTTTGAAGAGTTAGTGATGATGTAATTATCATTTTGATTCAGATTTATACCTCAGATCATTTTTCAGTATCCTACACTGTAAATTGAATAAGTAACAGAAGGATTTGTTTTAACACTGAAAAATGGTAACTACTGTGATTTGAATCATCACATCCTAGACATTCTTATAGATGGGGCTGTGCCCATGAAAGAAGCTTAGGTTCTTGTGCTCAGTTGTCCTCCCCAGGACCAGTTCTGGATCAACCTCATTTTGTAGCTTTCTTTTACTTAATAGAAAAAAATATATATATGGGCCCTAGATACTGTCCTCATTTTGCGTTCCTTTCCCTGATAGCCACTTTCCTCTTTTGTACTTGAGTATCTGACTCCTACCTGGAGGTTCATATGCTGCTAAAGAATAGGAAACAGGGTATCTATTTCTCCTTTAATGGCTATCTCTGAAAAATAGAAAGTGATCTTTTTGTATTTTTAAGATGGTTTAATGCTGGTAACTAGAAAAACATGAAAAATAGTGGATAAAAAGAAATAGTGAAATGCAAGAATAACTTGAGGAATTATTTCATCCTAGAAATATGGAAAAATAACTAGTTTATCATTTCTGATTTTTATTTAGATTTATTTTCAAAGAACTTAGGTATTATAGGCCCTGTATTTTAGGACCTTGTCTGTATTTATAAAACCTAAAGCAACATTTTACACATATCAGGTGCTCATTAAATAGTTGCTTAATAGCTAAATGAAGATCTGCATAAGTGACTTATCTTCTCATAACCCTGTGCCTTCCTTTCTTTTCTATACAACCAGAATTGTTCTTTGGGAATCTGCAACTGAAACACATCTAAAAATATATATTTTCTTTTCTTTAAGGCTCATGGTGAATATAAATCTTTGTAATTTTATCATTTGTCCATTTATCTTTGCAATATTTTGCTTTCTTAAAAGGTTTTGACTGACCATTATTTTAAAACCTACCTCTACTTTGACATAAAGCATTATTTTCCCCCATTGCTTCAAATAAAACTTTTATCAACTATGTTATTTAGAATACTAGATCCAATACTAGATACTAGATGTTTCATAAAACAAGATATGTTTTATGAAAAGGGATTTTGTGGCCTGGTCATGAACAACACTACAAAAATCCTGCAATAAAAGAGCCTGTTTAATTATGTTTAAACTGGTTCCTTATCTATATTTGACCAAAGACAACTTTTTCCCCACAAACCCAGTATTCTAGTCCAATGAAAACATTGCTTCATAAGATACACATTCTTTTACCCTGTTCTTAGGGAATATGAAGAATATTTCACAAAGAATCATACACTCCACATACTTTGATGGACAAGTTTATTCACAACTTACAAGGTATATCAAAACTGTCTCTACTTTTTAGCGCAACCCCAAGTTTCTAAGGACCTCCAATTCTGAGTTCATTTGCAGAAGAGATGAAGGCCACACTCTAATTCTACAAATGATTCAAGCCACCTATATCAGGTCACCCACTACAGTTACTTCCACAGATTCTCAATATCATGGATATCTCTACCTACAACTCTTCACATATAGATCTCAGATTTATATAATTACAGCTTAAAAACAAACTACGAAATCTACAGTAAAAATAACATGCACAATTCACCTAGAGCAAAGGAAGTCTATTCTCTTACAATGTTTTAATATATTTATTCTCATACAGAATTTGTCTAGAGTTAGCTCAGGGTCAGTGTGAGGAACACAAGAGGCTCATAAGCAAATTCATATTCCATAGGTGTTTATAGGAGATTCAGAAAGGATCTTACTGATTTAAGTAGTTGTATTCATTTGTACTGTGCAAATATGAGTGGAATAATATGTATTAATATACATTTTGTACTACAAGCTGAACTATAAAATTTAGAAAGATAGAATTTAGTTGGAATTCGTACCTTTGATTTTCTACTATTTTATTCAATGAACTGAAAGCAATTAGAAAAATATGAAAATACCTTTTAATAATGCCTTCTATTAAAGCATGTCTCATTGTCAGCATGTCTTATATTAACACTGAATAGTTTCTAATTTAGAATGTGGGGCACATATTCAGAGAAGACAAGTGTACTTTCAAAAATGAGTGAGAACTTTTGTTATTGTAACTACCCTAGAAAAAAGGAAAACAGCTATAGTGTCATGAAATACAGATATAATTGTAAGTTCTACGATTTGCTGTAGTAAATTATTCTCACTAAAAATTAGTACCTCTTTCAATATCTATCTTTTTGTGACCTTTTCCCATTAATAATTTAAAAATCAATGAAAGCTTTGTCAAATTCTCTAACTACAAAATATTAATCACTTTTGGGGCCCCTGGGTGGCTCAGTCAGTTAAGCGTCTGACTTCAGCTCAAGTCATGATCTAACAGTTCATGGGTTCGAGCCCTGCATCAGGCTCTGTGCTGACAGCTCAGAGTCTGGAGCCTGCTTCGGATTCTGTGTCTCCCTCTCTCTCTCTGCTCCTCCCCCACTAACACTCTGTCTCTCTCTCTCTCAAAAATAAAAATAAACTTTAACGTTTTTTAAAAATATTAATCACTTTCTACTCATTGGGAATCTCTTTTTTTTAGCAGAAAACCATTCTTATTGGCCTGCCCAGTCATTAAGGACTTAGCATAGCTCTGACTTATGGTGTAGCTGTTGTCTTTGCCTAGATGCCTGTGCTGCAAGGTTTTGGCTGGTAATTCTAAATTGGTAAGCTTACCTATTCAGGAAGCTGACCACTAGCATGGCTACTGCTATTGTAAAGTATCAGAGACTCGACTTCAAAAATAATATTTTTATCCCTGTGTGTGTGTGTTTAATGATAAATCTGATATCTTCTCTTCTATATAAGACTTTCTGTCCCACTGGAGCTTACATTCTGGTTTGGAGTACAGGCAATAACAACACATATACATATGTATGCATGTTGGTGTGTGTGTGGATATAGTAATATATAGTAATGAAAAATCCTTGAAAAATTAACTAGATTGAGGGCAGAGAGAGTGAATGCAGCTGTTACCAGGAAACCAAGTAGTGAACAAAAGCTCCTCTGAGGTAACATTAAAACAAACAAACAACAACAAAAGAGAAAACATCAATAAATGAAGTGAAAGAGCCTAATTTCAGACAGTGGTGCTCAAGTAGAGGGAACAGTAAATAAAAAGCCATTGAGAAAGAAACAGATGTAAGGAACAGCTGGAGATCCATGTGGCATTTTGATTTCCTTAGAGGAATGGAATGGTCACTGCCTGTCTCCTATAGAGATATTATAGCACTGTTAAATCTCCGAAAAGTGTTTAGGTCTTTAAGGGAACAGCTTTCTTTTGAAGTGAGAGACAGCAGTCCTGACAAAGTCTTTTTTATGGTTCTCAATTATTTCCACATTTTAAATTGACTTGTTTAATGCCAGTGTAAGAAACAGTAAAAATTTGATTATTTTACTCAGGCATTCGCAAACAGCAAAATGCTACCAATGCTATTTTTAGTATATAAAATAGGATTTTTGCTCAGAATATTTCCTGTCTTCAATGTCTATCTTTAAATTTATTGTATATAATGTTTATAATAAAAATATTCTAAAATAAAAGAATGAATTGCTATAACAATCATCAGGGTAGAGAGGGAAGCGGAAGCTGAATGACTTATGGCTTCTGCACTTGTAAAGTTATTATCATTGCCTCAATGATCCTGAGTGCTGGCGCCTGCCCTGTTTGATTCGAATTTTTACTTTGTTACTGCCTATCTCTGGGTATCAGTCTCCAACATGTGTAAGCCTCGTGATGACTTCCCCATTTTATACCTTCACTCCTTTCTATATCGACCCAGTCACAATCAAAGGAGAATGCTTCCCGCAAACCACAGCATTCCCATCCGTGACCCTCACTAAAGGCACTTGCCCACGGGTTCTTGCTCCACTTCTTCCCTGTCTGCTGTGACCAAACTCCTGGCTTTGGATGACTTTCGGTGGCCCTCCGGGCATGTCATGCCTTCCTCTCTAAGACCTATGAGTATAATAAATCCTTTAATTTCACATGCCTCTCCACGTGTAATTCCACAGCCATGCTCAAATGATCCTTAGAGATTCCACGGAGGGGACTTATGCCCCCATTTGTAAAACAATATTGGACCTTAGTGTATAAATAAAGTGTTGAAATTGAAATGAGACATTTTTATAAAATAAATGCTTACTCTACCTTCGGATATACAAATCAGACTACGATATTTGAGAAGCCTTGAACAATACGTGTGTAATTATATGATTAAGCAAAAACCTCCTTTTTGATCTATAAGGGATTGACTGTAATTTGTCAGGACAGACGTAGAATAGAATGTTGTTTGTAGGGAGAGAGCAGCTGGAGAGATAGATAGGAAGAGTTCAGGTCAAGCAGTCAAATCACGTCAAATCAGGAAAAGCCTTGATCTCAGGCAGTCCCCAGTGGTCAAGGCAGAGCGAGATAAGAAGTCAAGATGTAGTGTTCATATGAGTGACAAAATAAATGACAAGGCCATTGTGAACGAGCTCTACAAGAATGTATGGAACCAGGCCATCTATGATACTAGAAATTCAGGTAAGATGAATATCAGAAATGAGACACGTGGTTAGGGAAACAGAGAGCGGTGAAAATGGGAAGCTGAAAAAGCTGTGATGCTTACTTCACATGGAAAATATGCAGATTTTGTGTGATAACAGAAGCCAGTTCTCAAAAATAGCCTGAATGTGGTGTGAACAAAGGAGTCCATGAGTTACTCTAGGGCTATAGCAAGCTGGTTAGACTTGGGGATGTGTTGTAAAGAGCAGTTTCTGACAGGAAGTGAACAAGCATTGATATGTGGACCATTTCATGAGGCCACAGGGAGTTGAGCTGTAGCCATAATGTATAGCCAGCTGTACTACGTGCCTGAATTTGATGTTTACCAGTCACGTTCCCTTTGGGGTATCTTTAGAGAAATCAGGATGTGGGGCTATTTATTTAAATGAGGGAAGATATATGTATTTTTAAAGATCTTATAAGCATTTCTCTGTGACTTTAACACAGTTTGCTTCTTTTCACCCCCACATGGAATGAAATGAGACTTTAAATCTCATTATTAAGATTGAATATTTTACCTGGATTATTTGTGTTGAAGGGAATATAAATTCTACACTCCCTTACTGTGTTTTTGGAAAGCATGCCTAAGGAAGTGTACCTGTGGAAATGAGGAGGTTCTAACCTCATCAGTTTAAGTGGAGACCATTTAAATAATTATGTTGCACCAAGTAATATATTCTCGTGTCTTATGAATCAATGCCCCTTTTTTTATGTCTTTTCATTTCATTTTTGTTAATAACTTCAATATCCCCTTATTAAAGTGACCCCCAAATGTACGAAATATTAATAATGCCATTCCAGTGTACATGGATTATATTGGGTTCTTAATATTTTTGTATCTTCAGAGAATGCATACTATCTAAGATAGCACTTTCCTCTTTATTCTCATTATTTATCTTTGGAATATACACTTTTGGTATATATATTATTGAAAAAAGACAACAAAAATATCCTTAAAATAATAAATATTTGGATAATATATTAACTCATGTTTACTCTTTTATTTTACTCTGATGCAGCTAATATTTCTATACTGAAACATTATAAGGTTTATTCCTTGTGAACAAATCTTGGTATTGTTTTGCTTATGAGACAAGATATCCTATAATGTTAAAAAAATTACAATAAAAGCTGTGGGAACAGAGGGAATAAGTAAGCATTAAACATCTACTATGTAATCACACTCTCTTGAGCTATTTACAATCACTAAATCCTCACAACAGACCTATGAGACATGGGCCATTACACTCATTTTTTCAGGATAAGGAAACAGACATTGAGAGGATAAATTATCTGTCTAGGATCACACAGTTGGACAGCAGCTAGGTCTCACATGCAGGTCTTTCTAAATACAAAGTTCATGCTCTTACAGCTTATATAGTCAGCAATGACTGTGTGGCCTCTGGATTCTCAGGGAAGTGGGAAATGGAGCAGATCAAATATGAACACTTGAGCAATGGGGCTCGCGGAAGGAAAGGAATAGCGGTCATCTGGAATAGATTGTATAGTAGTTTTTGGTTTTTTTTTTTCTGTCCTTCAACATTCAGTCTGTATTATAGGGGCAAGATGCTAAGTTCATTTTGGCACAGATCTAACCTGGTCTAAGAATTTTTAAAAACTAAAGCTAGCACATGCAGTGAAATTCTTGGAAAGCCATTGTGGTGGTGTACTCTTTGCAAAAATGACCACAAATCTTCACCCACTGTTATATCCACATCCTTTGCAATCTTCTCTTGAGGTATTCATATCAGAAATTAGAATCTACTTACTCATCTCTTCATAATGGGCTGGCCTTATACATTGCTTTGTTCAATAGAATGTGTAAATAGTAATGGTGTGCCAGTTCCAAGAGTTGGTTTCAGGAAACATAGGTTCTTCTATTTGTTCTCTTGGATCTCACCATTGCTTCATGAAGAAGTCTAGGCTAGTCTGTTTGATCTCTCAGGCAGATAACCAATAACCACTTAAATGTGACTGTCCTAAACTCACCAGCCCCCACTCACATCTCCTGCTGATAGCAAATCCAAGAGTAAGCTTAGCTGAAAACAGCCAAGCCTGAACCCCATCATCAGATGTTCCTAACTGATCCATGACAATAATAAATGCTTTCTGTTTTAAGTTTTGGGGTGGTCTGGTATGCAGCAATAACTAATATAGCTGTGAACCATGTACTTAGAAAAGAAGCAACACATACTCAGATATCTCACGTCAGGGAAGCCCATGAATGTCAGCGGTTATTGGTGGAAGACAAGGTGGCCCAGGAATTCTCTCTTCCTCTGTGAAGAACACAGGGATACTGTTTGATATATGCACTAACTATGTAGTATTTTATGATTACTATAACTTCTAACATGATTCAGAAATAAGAACAACTGTATGGCATTTTAGTCCTTTCTCAGAAGCAAAGAGTAGGAGTAGGCAATGGAGTTTGGTGGTTATCCCATCTGGAAATACTATATAAAACTAACATTAAGAATAATTTATGCATAAATGCAAAGATACGAGGATTGTGTGCAAATTTTAAAATTTCACTGTATATCTCAATTCAATAAGATTTCTCTCACATTGTATAAAATGATTAAATCTTAGGTGTTCTGTGGTTTTAATAACCAAAAAAAGAAAAGAAAAAAAAAAGCACATTCTCAGCCTTTCATTTGTGTCCTACCTTTATAGACATGCCATTCTGAATGGGTTGAACCTGTCAGAAGTGTTAGGAATTTTGAAACGAAAAGTCTGGCAAGAGAAAATAGATTCCATTTCTGCTGAACAGAAACATTTGAGAAAGCAAGAAACCAGCATTCCTATTGTTTGTCATGTAGATGTTAGAATTTAATGAACTGTTAGATGGAATTGCATCAGTTAGAAGGATTTTGATTTTCCGAATGTCTGGTACATAAAATATTCTGTAAAATGTACACCATTGAGTAAAGTTATATATTTACTTGTACAGGTTTTTGAACCCTTCTCATTCCTCCCTCAACTTGTGTGATATTAAAAAACATATAAAATGAGATTATTGAACTACATATCCAAAACTGACAGAAACACAGTTTTAGGAGAGGAAAAAAATAAAATTCCCTCAGATATAGGAAGACATGATTATTTTAATTGAGTACAAATATGAATTTCCAGTTTTCTGGGAGCTTAGCAATAATTAGAGTTATTGGGGACTTTTTAAGATCCTACCATATATTAAGCACTACTTTAAGCACATTTTGTATTTTATTTCACTTCCTCTAAAACACAGTAATCCAGTAATGGAAATACAGAAGCTTGTATATCCTATTTTGTAGCAGAAGAAATACGGGATTTATAGCAATTTGCTTTAGTTCATACCATGGCTTTGGCATTTACAAGCCTTATAACATTCTCAGCTTCAATCTCCTAATCATTAAAATGAAAGTAATAAGCAACTCAATCACTTATTAATTTATTCATTCATGCAATTAACATATATGAAATACTATTTTATTATAGGAAATAGCTTGTGTGTTTCTGTGTGTGTGTATGCATGGAGGGGTGGGTGCGAGGGAGAGAGAAAGAAGGCAGATTCAAAATAAATAAATGCACCAAACATTTGTACTCATCTTTCAATAAAGTGGGGAATAATAAACAAACATGCAGATACAAACAAAAATAATAAACAAACACTACAGCCTGGTGTCAAAGATGGTAATGAGAGCATTAACTGACAGAAAAAAGTGTTATGGGCAGCCTTATACTGCTGTATAACAAATTATGACAAAATGCATGGCTTAACCTAAGCACATTTGCTGTCCTGCAGTTTCTCTGGGATAGGACTCCAGACATGACTTGGGTAGGTCCTCTGTTCAGGGCCTCATAAAGCTGCAATCCAAATGTTGGCCAGGCTGCTTTCTCATCTTTCCCCTCTGCTGGGAAGGAATTCACTTCTAAGTCCATTTAGGTTGTTAACAGAATTAATTTCCTTGTAGTTGCCTGACTGAGGACCATGAGTTTTTGCTGTTTAGTGCCACGTGGGTGTCTTCAACATGGCTATTTACTTTGTCACACCCACAGGAAAGGCTCTAGCTCTAGTGTGCTAAGACATTGTCCTAAATACTATAACAGAATCATCTTTGCCATTTTTAATTGGTCAGAAGCAGATCACAGATCTTTCCAACACTCAAGAAAAGGGGTTTACTATACAGCATTAATGCTAGGAAGTAGGAATCATTGAAGGTCACTCCAGAATCTATTTCTCACAAGTGCCTGAAGAAAAAAATAAGAAATTTGACTCCCAACTATGTCAGGGAGAAACTTATAACTAAAATGACAATCTGATATTTTAAGTTTTAAAACATTTATGAAATTTCAACTTGTGAAGTGGAATGGCAGGAAAGGGAGGGAAAAGTATTCAGGTAAGTCTTGTGAAAACTTATTGAGAGTAGGGGTAATGTATTATAAATCTTATTGTCCCTCATATTCCCTTTGATAGTTTGCTGCTGAATACCAGGATAAAAAATATTTAGGCACAGGAGCTCCCAGACGGCTCAGTCTATTAAACATCTGACTTGGGCTCCGGTCATGATTTCATCTTTCATCAGTTGGATCCCCACGTCAGGCTCTGTGCTAACAGCTCAGAGCCTGGAGCCTACTTCAGATTCTGTGTCTCCCTCTCTCTCTGCCCCTCCCCTGCTCACACTCTGTCTCTCACTCTCTCAAAAATAAATAAACATTAAAAAAAAAAAAAAGCCTCCAACTCTTGATTTCGGCTCAGGTCATGATCTCAGAGTTTGGAGTCCCACATCGGGTGTGCAAGAGTCTCTCTCTCTCTGCTTCTTTCTCCCTCCCCCTCCCCGCTCCCCCTCTGCCCCTCTTGGGATTCTCTCTATCTCTCTGCCCCTCACTCACTTGTGCCCTCTCTCTCTAAAAACAAACAAAAAATTTTAAATGACAAATAATTCACTGATATCTTGGTTTTAAAGAAAAATTTTAAGTTTATCAATGAATTACTGTACCATATATCAGTGTTGTTTATATTTTTGTACTCCACTTTTGCTTCCTTATTTGTATTATGTTGTGTCCATGTTTTATGTGTCCTATTCAATTCTTAAAACTTTTTGTTTATTATGTATGTCTAAATCATATGAATATCTCTTTTGACTGCTTAACCCAAAGCTTTATTTTTAACAATGTATTCCCAATCAATACTATTCTTGCTGAATCAACTAAGGGACACGGCAAGCAACAACTTCAATTTTAGAATTGATGATGCTGTGTTTGTCAATCACTAAGTCAGACGTATTGCAGAAACAGACAATTTGGACTTTTCTTGTGTTTGACAGGTAGACCTGCATTCACTTTATCTAAAAGTCAAATAGATTTATTTAGACACAAATTTAAAATTAAAGGAACAAATAAAAATAATAATTAGAGCTGTCAAATATCTCTAATCTTTTAGGTGGTCACCATAGTATAGTACATGCTTCGAAGAAGTATTACAAACCTAGATTATGGCAACACAACTTTTGATTGATAAGCAGAGTTGCCAATTATGATCTGTTAACCTGAAAATAAAGAGCTATAATGAGAGGTAAATAAGCATTTATTTGAGATCAAAGAATGACAATTTGGGGAGCACAGATACAGGTAGATACCCAAATAATATCCTGCTTGTGGGGTAGAAGCAAGGATTTTTTATGACCGAGCGGACAAAGAATCATTACATGTGTTGAAGAAAAGAAAAACAGTTTTCTGTGGGTATTAACAAGTTAAACTACTCGGTTTGGGTTGTATATACACTGATTACTGATTCTCTTCAGAAGGTCCATAACCATCATCAGTTTTGTAAGAAGGCTGTGCATTCTCCCGTTGACTTCTCAAGCAATTGCTTAAAACTGTTGCTGTTGAGCCATCCGAAAGTGTTGGCCCAGTTCAAAGCTGAGTAAGGCAGTTTTTCTTCAGTGGCCACTCAATCGGATTTAAGATGGCCCCAGGCAGACCAGTTTTACACAGGCCTGATAAAAAATATCAGTAAATGTGGAATACATTATTATTATTATTCCTAATAATATAAACTTAGTGTTTGGCAATAAAGACTTATGAGTGCTTTCTCCCTAAGGTATTAACATATAATTATTGTAATTAAATTAGACAAATACAGGAACTGAAACCTTCAGTAAGTAAAAGTGTAAGTTCTGGGTTTGGGCCCCTTATTACTGACTGAGAGATAATCTGTAAAAACCCCCTCACTCAACCATTATGAGTTGTGTGGCCTTAAGTAAATGAATTTAACCTTCTGTTTTTCAATTTACTCATTGTCAACTTAAGATGAAAATAATATCCATCTCCTGTGGTTATTTTGGAGTTTAAAGAGTTACAACACATGAAGAGATTAGATAGATGTATATTTAAAGCTTAATGAGTGCACAATAAATGTCAGTATTATTATGTGTCAAATTTTGAAAGCATAGAAAGACAATATGTTTTTATTTCTAGAGATGCAGATAATTTTCTTTAGAAAGCTCAAAGATATAACCAATTTTAACATTACTAAAATATACCTAAAATGAATTAGAGGTAAATTGGGAGCATGCTATTACGGGTATGATCTAAACAATATTAAGAAACAACATAATGAGGGGCACCTGGGCGGCTCAGTGGGTTAAGCATCATACTCTTGGTCTTAGCTCAGGTCCGGATCTCAGCTCAGGTCTTGATCTCAGGGTCATGAGTTCAAATCCCTGGGCAGGCCTCATGCTAGGTGTGACGTCTACTGTAGAAAAAAATAAAAGAAAGACAGAAAGAAAAAATAAAAACACTCTATTTATCTGTAAGGTGTTTTGGGATTTCGTCATGATTTGAATAACAGTAATGCTTCCTGGTGTCATCTTTGAACAAATTTTTGAGAGACATTTCTAAAAACTACATGGTTAACCAACATAAATATTCCTATCACCAAAATAATGTTATGTGTCTAGTATTAAGTTTGCAAAAGTTATAGGATTTGTAAAATATCTCCCACTTATTTTAATAATAAAAACTTATCCTAAATATTTCTTTTAAACATAATATTTCACTTTATCCTTCATAAAATCATATATACTTTAAAAATCAAGTTAAATATTTGGAGTCATTTTGGAAATGTTAGACTTTCTTTTTATTTATTCACTTATTATTTATTGTATGCAGTTGTATTAGCAGAGCCAATAGACACGGTACTTTGTGTCTGTGTTGCCACAAACGGAGCAGTCAAAATCGATTTTGCACTTTCTGCTGATATTGATTAGAAAAGAAACCTTGTAAATTTCCACAAAGTCTTTTAATCTACCAAAGTTATTTATGAAACCTAAGTGATCCGTAGTATTTCCAAACATATTTAAGTCTCTAATCTTGCTTTTTTAATTTATGCAGGTGGCTAACTTCAGCCATAGCAATAGTGAGAATCATATTAGTTTTATAATGTTAGTTTTACAATTATATGTGTGTATGTATATATACAGAGAGACATAGAAAAGGAATATATTTTTAGATGAATAAAAGTAGACTTAATAAATAACCAATCATGATAAGTACTTATAGAAATATAATTATAATTTTCCATAGACTTACCATAGAGCCCTCTTAAACAATATTAGAATAAGACGATTAATTACTAAAACTAGGTGTTTTTCTTTTTAATGCAGGAATTATTCAAATCCCTTGGAGAAGTTTTACTTGTCTTTTTGGATTATAAGAAGTACCTATTTTATGTTTTATTTGTCCCATGTTTTATTTTTCTTAATTTTCTCAATCAGAAATGTATTCTTTTTCTGTATAATTTTTTGATTGATATCTTTCTCCCCCTCTCCTAGTAAAAAGACAGAAAATATGTCTGTTTTGATCCACTTTGAGTCCCTGCAGTCCCTGCAGCACCTGTCTGGCACATAATAACTGCTCAGTAATTGACTGACTGCATGAATGATTTAGGTGGTGAAATTTCTTATGGGTGAAACTTGGTCACAATCATTGCATTATCAGCAGTCAAGCTTACTTTGATTATTTAAGAAGAATGATGTAGGCACATGTAATGGACAGTTTATAAAAAACGATTCAGAAACAAAACTGGAGGAATGTCATACAAATAAAAACTGAAATTGCTTTTTATTTTGCTAAGAATATCACTGATCATTCTAAAATAAATTTTTTTCTGAAAGATATTTTGTCTGTAGAAGTTTTTTTTTTTACTTTTTAAAAATTGTGTATTTTAAAATTTATAATAAATCTATTATAAATCATAACCTCCTGAATCCAGAATCTGGGTACTTAGCCACATTTGGATTGCTTTTAGCATCCTGATGGGATAGAGCGAACATTTGACCTCTTGTGTCTTGTGTCTTACACAGCTTAATAACCATATGACATTCAAGATCATGATCATATAGGAATATTTTAACATCTGCAGAGGTAGTTCTCCTAATTCCAAATGCACAAAGGAAGAAAGAGTCAATGTGGCAGATGTGAAGGCAAGTGCTTCGAGAAGATGACTGAGAGATAATCTATAAATAAAAATAAATTTATATATTGAAGCCAAAATTTTGAATGAATAAACTTTCATAGGGTTTTAAAAAAACATTTTATAAGGAGATGCCTTTTAAGGTAATACCACAGTCAAAAGTCAGGCGCTATCTGAATTCAAAGTGAGGTTAGCTATGTGGCCTTGGGCAAATTGATTAACCTGAGAGCAACAGTTCATGCTACTGTGAGGGGTAAACAAAAATGTAAAGTGATTAGACCATTTTATGGCACTAGTAAAATAATAATAAACTCTTTTCAAATATAACAAAAGACTGAGTATAAGGGGAAAAATGAATAGAAACTGACTAAAAATCATTTCAAACATGGCTACCTGAGCTTATACTAAATAGAGATTTGTAATCTTCTACCTTAAAATTCTTACATCTCAAATAGTTCACAGTTTTTTATTTCATTTTTGTTTTTGTCTTTTACCAACTATTAAAGGAACAAGCAATTCCTATTTTATACAAGTTGTGTCAGCAATTAGATAAAGAGAAAAATGCTTAATATTCTTATAATATATATATAATATATAATCTTATGAGCCTAACATATTCATGATATAAATAAAATGAATTCTAATCAAGTGTTGCCTATCCCATGAATGTAAGGAGAATTTCTTTTTTTTTAATGTTTATATTCATTTTATTTATTTACTTTTTAACTTTATAGTTTATTGTCAGGTTGGTTTCCATATAACACCCAGTGCTCTTCCCCACAAGTGACCTCCACCAAGAACATCACCCCGCTTCCCCTTTCCCCCTTCCCCTTCCGCCCTCAGTTTGTTTTCAGTATTCAAGAGTCTC
>CM053567.1:145650517-145750271 GCA_028646485.1 Cryptoprocta ferox
GTTTCGTCATTTTGGCTAGCTTTCTGTCTCTTGTCAGTTTTAAAAACTCCTTATGCCCTGTGCACCTGTTAATATTACTCTATTGAAGGAGGCTCGTTGACTGTCCAGGGCCTGTCATTTCAGAAAGTGTTCTTTTAATGGTGTTTCTCGGTTTCTCTTGTTGTGCCTTTGATTATTTTACTTCCCTGGTCAGTGACATTTGGGACTCTCCACCATGTGCACTTTGGCTTGATTCTTGAAGTAGCCCTGAAAAGGAATACAGACTAACATATAGGGGACAAAAGTATGCAAATGCTCAGACAAATCAAACAAGCAAACCAAAAGGGGAAAGGAAGTAAAGAAAAGGAAAGGAAAGGAAGGAAAAGAGAGAGGTGAAAAAGAAAAAGAAGGAAAAGAAAAACTAAAACAAAAACAAAAATAAGGGGGGGACAGAGACAGAAAAGACTGTGGACAGTCTAAAAGTGTATAACCAGCAAAGAGGAGAGATAAGAATAAGATAAGGGAAATATATTTGGATGGCAGGAGAAAAGAGGGAGAAGCAACGAAAAAAGGGGAAAAAAAGACAACTCCCCTGTGCGGATGGGCCTGGTTTGGCGTCAGGTCAGGTCTCGGGGGCTGCTCTCTCTGAGGCCCCGCCTTCGTGGTTTCAGGGAGAAGAATGGCGGCGCTTCAAGCTCTGCTGGAACCAAGCGTTGCAACCCGCTCTTCTGAGTCAGATCTCCCTGTACCACGGGCGAGCCAAACGGTATTCTCCAATCTCCGCCTCACTTCCAACTCCTTGCAGTTTAACACTACCACTGGCGATGAGATGCATTCTCGCTGGCGGCCGGCCTCCGAGCCGGGATAGCACCAGGGGCAGGGCCGCCTCTCTGGTACCGCCTGAAACGGGCGCCGCTGCTGCCGGGGTCGCCCAGGCGGTGGGGGCTGCCCTTCCCCTTGCCACGTGAAACGGGCGCTGCCACCGCCACTGTGCCCAAGGAAGAATTCGCCAGCCAGATGGGATGGATTTCTCTCCCCTCGCACCTGGCAGTTATATATGGGGAGACGGAGACGGGTGAGCTTTTCCTCCCTTAGAGATGGTTCTATGAGCGTTTTCCGTCTTTCTCTTCCCCTTGTCTCTCCGGGGCACAGCGCACTCTCCCTGTGTTGGGCTCGGGCTCCTTTCCCCTGCACCTCCGGGCCTGCCCGTCCCCCAATTTCCAGTTCACAATCACTCACTCAGGCCTCTTCGAGGTTGTCTTCTTTCTGGCGTCTGTTTCTTCTTTTCCCCCACTTGCAACTCAGCGTATTCTCCCTTCTGTCCTTCTCAGATCAGTTGATGTGGGCGAGTGCAGATTATAGAGCTCCCCACTTCTCCGCCATCTTAGCTGAGTCTTAAGGAGAATTTCAAATTGCAACATATAGCAATGCAGTACATCATATTAACAAAACAACAAAGTCTTACAATTAATTTAAGAGACTAAAATAATTAATAATGACTCAATTCAACCCTATTTATGGCTAAAAATAAAAAAAAAACCTCTCAGACAAAAAGAAATAGAATAAAAATATTTTTATACCTGATGCAGAATCTTTATGTGTATTTTCTTGAAGCACAGGTATGCCATGGCGATGCTTTCATTGTGTCTACCTTTTAATTCAGTGGAGGAGGCTGTGACCAATGTTATAAAAAAGGCATCAGATATGTAAATATGAGAAGGAAGGGAAGAATGTTCTTATATGTTGATTATGTAATCATTCCTTTAATAAAACACAATTGTTAGACCTTTTTCCCAATGTAAGTCACCGAGAGTAGAATCCACAAACACAAACATAGTTGTTTAATGGGTTTTATTTTAGTTCAGCGGAAGGGCCCCTCCTGAGGGCAGGGAAGGCCTCAGGAGAGCATGCAGCCAAGCAAGGGCTTAGGGTTTATATAGGCTCCAGGAAGGCAGTAGAAGTCATTTTTTAGTTAACCAATTACATTTTACATTATTTTGTGGTAACCAATTATATTGTGATACACAGACGTTAGTTGTGGTGGGAACCTATCAATTTAAAGTTCTTTATCTTTTAAAGTGACCAATCATAGTTAGACACCTAAGACACCGTGGCGCAGTGACTAGGTGACTTTGCCTCGGCCAGATCTTAGTAAAGGGGTGGGGTTGCTTAACAGAATCTTGAAAAACAAGTTAACCTTTAGGTCACAATGCTTGTTATGGAGTTACATTCTTAGGGTCTTTCCAGAGCCAGGTTGCTCAACCTTTAATTATTTACCAGAATGGGAGTGAGGGAGTGAAACAATGGCTGGTATTTTAGGGTCCAGTTTGACCCGAGGGGGTAGGGTCTTACACAATAAGATGAGAGAACAAAATTTTGTAACAAAATCTTGCAAGTCTCACTAAAGTCTTACACATGAGTTGGGGAAAAAATGTTTTCTGATATTTCATGAATATAGGTCTATGAATAAAATTGACAAGTGACAGATTAACAGGAGAAAATCCGATTTAATTATTTATTTATGGGCGCTCCATAAGAACGTGAGTCTCATAGGCAGTAAGGCAATTACATGCCATCCAGACCAAAGGAGAAGGTGGAAGGTGTCTGGAACTTCAAAAGGAAGGAAGGCAATTCACAGATGACAAAGAGTAAGTGTTTGGCAAACAAAAGTTTACTGAGCCATTGAGAAACAGTGGGACATGGGGAAGAATTTTAACAGACTGCTAAATTTCTCCCTGTCTACTACATCTAAATCTCATATGATCCTGTAGTTACCTATGGTGATAGTTCCTTTCCTGGAGCAAGTCCACTAACTAAAATCAAGTTTACACAGTTATGGGAAAGGAAAAAATTTCTTCCTGAGTCTTCTGTTTCTTAAAAATAATCAGCCTGAAATAATCCACATGCCAAAAGGGCATAATTGGGGTGGCAAATTTTGTTCCCCTGTACACGCAGTTTAAAATTACACTTATAGAAAGTAGCTATGTATCCCTAAGGCTAATTACAAGTACAAAATGATCACCTTAAAAAGCATGGAAAATATCTCTATGGATAAAAATATATTTTAAATATGTACAAATATATTAAAGTACATAATATATTTGAATTAATTTGAGCATTGTTTCTTTCCTGGAACATATTTTTTGTAATGGCAATTCTTTTCACAAATAGATCCCCACAATTAAAAAATCCCAAATGAAAATTATTAGCTTGACATTTTGATAATCCTATACTCACTCTAATATTTTTATGAAATAATAAAAGTTAATAAATAGCTTTGAAAAAATAACTTTGAAAAAATTAGATCACAGAAAGAGGATTCCATAATATAGAATATTATGTTAAAAACTTACAGAAATCAAACTAGTCTATTTCTGGAAAGGGGAGGTCTCAGAGTAATGCAAAAAATAAAATGTTCTGAAACAATCAAAAACAATGAGTATTTGATATATAATAATGAAGAAATGCTGTATTGTTTAGCAGATGAAGCTAGGAAAACTAAATTTCTATATAGAAAAATAATAAATCCAAACTTTGGTTTTGGATTGTATGTAAATGAGGATACCAAAAAATTAACAGAAATAACGTAGGATAAAAAATATTTCTATCCTAGAAAAATGGAAAATTTATTATGAAAAGTACAACCCTTACAAAATGAAAATCGATAAACTGCATTTCATCCAAATAAAAGTTTCTGCTAAAAGAAGGGTATCACCGATCAAGAAGATATTTTCAATGTCTCTGGAGACCACTACTCATCCATTAGCAGGGAAATGGTTAAGTGAAATGTGCTGAATTAATGCGATTGAGGAAAGGCAGCAACAGAGCACTTAAACTGTTGAATGAGAAAAATAGGAAAAAATAATGCTAATCCTTAGTATTATTTGTATACATACAAACATGCAAATGGGGCCTCCTATTTTACAAAGATACACATAAATTAAGAGCGTATATTAAGTAATTAGGTGCCTGCCTTTGGGAAGTAATGGCAGAAGTGAGACAATGAACGGAGAAGGATTTACATGTACTAGGATGACAGGTGTGGTAGAAGAGTGTGGTCCCTGAGCTACCTACATGATTTTTTTTAATCTGCTGTAGAAGAATTTATTCCCTCAATAGGATACACCACTCAATACTTTCCTGGCACAACACTACTGTAAGATTAAATGAATAATAACAATAATAATAATAATAATGCAAGCATTCATTGAAAAATTACTAAGTTCATTTTACCTACATATAAAGAGTAAACTGTAATCCCATTATTTATTACATATAAAAGAATACAGTTTTCACAGATAATACTATGATGTATTCATCTCAGTTTATTCTCTAAGTAGAGAATAATAAGTAGAGAAGTGACCTTCCCATCCATATAATGGTATCTTTTCTTATCATAAACAATAGCAGAAAGTGCTAATCTCACAGACAAAATGCAGCGACCAGAAAGAACAAATGCACTGAATATTCAGACTATAAAAAACGAGGAATTGGATCACCAACTGGCCATTTCATTATTCAGTAAACAGGTGGCAATTTGAAGAGTATAATCACGGAAAACAGAATCATACATAGAAATAAATTAATAGTATTCTGATACGGAAAGACAAGTCTTTAAGCAGACCTACACAATAACCATGGTAGTAGTAAGTGTTGGAAGTTAAAACCTATCCAACCAGCACAGGGCACAATCCCCTGGAGAAAATCCAGACAAGAAATATTTCTTTAAACACACTAATTACAGCTTGTTATCTCCTCTGATGGAGAGGTACTAAATGACCTATATCATAGGACTGCAATTTTTAATCTTTTTTGAGTCTGTAATTATACTCATGTCTGCTGCATATTTTACCACTACAATTTTGATGACTCTGATATTAATTTATTTGTCAAACATACAAAATATTATTTTGAAACTGAATTTTTGACAATCCTACGTAGTTTTTAAAATGTTTAATATATTCCTCCTTTTTAAAGAAATATTTAAGATATATTGTTAAAAAGAAAACCAGAGACCCAGAATGGTGTCACTTAGGGCAAGTCACAAAACCAAAGCTTAATACCTAATCTAATTGCAATTTCAACCTCCTCCAGAATTGTAAGACTTAACAGGTCAGTCAGGAATCTTCTAATTAGTGTCAATGAGGTAACCTGTCACATGATCCAGCTCCATCCCCCAGGGAAGATGAGGTAATCCGAATGATAAGATCCTCTATTTTTCCCCTTAAAGGAAAGTGACCTTGCCTGGAATAATTCTTTTTTTTTTCTTTTTTAAATTTTGGACTGTGAGAGAGAGGGAGAGTGTGAGCAGGGAGAGAGGGGCAGAGGGAATGAGAAAGAATCTTAAGTAGGGTCCATGCTCAGTGCAGAGCCCAATGGGGGGACGGGTCGATCACAAGACCCTAGAATTATGATCTGAGCTAAAACCAAGAGTCGTACGCTCAACCAACTGAGACACCCAGGTGCCCCTTGCCTGAAACAATTATTTTCTTTTGGTAATAAAACTTTCCTGTTTCATCCTCCTTCCTATAAAACTCTTCCATTTGATACAACTCCTAAGAGATCCCCTCTATTTGCTAGGTGGGATATTGCCCAATCATGAATCATTTAATAAAGCCATTTAGATCTTCAAGTTTACTCAGGTGAATTTTGGTTTTTTTTAATACTATATGAAGTTATGTCATTCCATGGAAAAGAATGTCTTGTTTTTTCTCTTATTTTCTACATTTGCTTAAATTCTATCATTTATATACTTTTGAATTTATTTCTTCAGGGCTAAATTGCTTCTTAGTCATTTTCCATATCAAGAAGTTCAATTGTATTATTCGGGTCAAATATGAAATGGAAAGAGAGCAAAATTACTACCTCAAAATATACCTTTTTTTTGGGATAAGGGTTATTTTAAGTTGATTATTTTTAAGAAACAGCTGCCACAGTAGAAGCTCTGAAAACTGAGTAGAAGTTACGCTTTTCATATTTACATTTATAGGAGAAAGCTTTATTTGTAAGAGTGTCTTCTTTGTTGTACCAATAAGAAAGGAAATAACTAAATCCCTAAACCTCATCAATGGAGAAGGCAGAGATTTAAATCTGCATAAACAGCCACACCTTCCTTTATCATCCTTTGCTAGAAAACGTCTCATAATTAGTTCCACATCCAACACTCAAATGACTGAGCCACCCCACCGCCCCATTTCTAATTCTTGTACTTCTGTAAAATAGGAATCTGCAAGGTGTTCACATTGCTGACTTGCACAGAGGACTTTTCATGTTCTCTCCTCTACCAGAATCCTTTTCATCTTTTTTAAAATGCACATTGAGCATCCTAACAACATGTTAAAGAGGAACAAAAGCAAGTGTTGGTAGTTCTCTTTCACAACACTGTAATGTACGAAAATGGAGTTTCCTTTTAGTAAGCAACTCCCTTGGTAAACCTAAATCTCTACCTTCACTGAAGTTGATGTGGAAATCTGTCAATTGAATGACCTCTATAACATCTTTAACAAATTGGTTATATTCGAAAACAACAATTGGGAGTACTCATTTGATTTTTTTTCTCTCTCTTGCTAAAATTTCAGATTGTAACATCTAACAGTAAAAAATATTTTATCAATGGATAAGCTTCCATAACAAGAAAATTTCTTGTCAATACTGCTTCTAGTTACAAGTCCAAACTTTTTTATTATAAATATCGTTATCAATTATTAGACATTTAATTCCTAAGTTGACAAAGTTGGAATCTACCATTATAATTTTAAAATTAAAAGTCTGGAATACAATTTGTTGCAAAGTTTGCTATTTTGTATCTGAACTAACGTGAGTTCCCCTCCTTGATGAACATAGGAACTACAGTACCAGATAGAGTTGTCCCAACAATGGAAACTTTATTTTTAGCAAATAAGATCACAGGAATAACTTCCAAAGCAGTAACTCTCCAGGCAAGGGTAAATGAGTTCCTTTCATTTAGAGTTAGGATGAATATCTAAGATAGGGGAGCCTTGTTATTGTATACAGAGGAGGACATAAGGTTACACATGTACCTTAAGGAAACATGCCTATACAAATATTGCATGTTATGTAAATGAGGCTTGTGCTCCACTCCTCATGGGGCAGAGAGTTCAAGATACAGGTAACTGTCCTTACTCCATGGGTCACTCCGTGGTCCATCTATGCAGGTGTGAGGTGGAGGTTAAGCTCATACTGGTCTGGGTGGTCTGGGCTGACTAGAGCTCTTTGTCAGAGTAAGTCCTATTGTTTCAGGGTTAGTTTTGATTTCCATCACAGGATGTTGTAGCCATTGGGCGGTTTGTCTAAGGTAAGAGATAAACTGGAAAGAAGAGCTTAAGGAATAATGTAGGACAAAGGTCAGTGAATAGGAGCAGGCGGGAAGTAAAATGTCTTGGGTTCTAGCTGGTGACAGTTTCAAATGAAATGTGTTCTTTATTTGTTAGATAAAAATATGTTCAACAAATAAAAATTGTAAAGTGGATTTTTTCTATTTATACTATTATCATTATTATTTAAAATATTTGACAGTTTTATTTAAATTGATTGCCCTGGGAAATTTTGAGAACATTCAGATTGTGGGTGATAATTGTTTTGACCAATAATGTCACCATAAAATAAGAGTGCTTATGAAATATATAAATTCTAATATTAGGGAAAACAATAACAATGCTGAATGGTTGATATTTTTGAATGATGCTATCTCTAAGAGTATGAGGGCTGATGAATACTAAATTCTTCATATGTTATTTATAAATGTTCATATTTTTGTTCACAATAGACAAATGTAATTTGTAAATCCACTGTTGATATATACATTTTATTTTATCTCTATCTCAAATCAAGAAAATAAGACAGTTTTAGATTTAACATATTGAAAACACTTGCTAAAGGATTCTAGTGGAGTTAGTAGTCATATTTAACAGTGAAATCGGTAGTCTCCTGTGGCAGAAGGCATTATTCTAGTTAACAATATTGACCTGGATAAAATCAGGTAGAAAGAAACATACAGATTATCTAGCTCAGCCAACTTATTTCACAGATAAGAAAGTTGTTAGCTGAGACTTACAGAGTTTAGTTTATCTGACAAAAGTTGTTTGGCTGTTTACTGGCAGAATTACGACCAAAACCTAAGTTTCTGGATTTAAATCGAGTATTCTGTTTATTATGTCCTGCTGGACTTCCATATAATAAGAAACTATAACATTAATTTTTTTAAACTCTCTAATAAATGTACTTAATATTTGGTTTATTATATTAAAATAATATCAGTAATCATTTTATTTACATAATATAGATTTGTATATAACTTCATTTAATGAGTAGTGTCAAATATTGGGCATTTTTTTACTAAATTTCCTGGTTAATTTAAAGTGAATATGTGAAATATCAATAAAAGTAAAATGAAAAAGTGTGTTATCTGATTCTTAAAAAAAAGAAACCATGTACACTTTCTGCATGTTTTTGTGTACATAATATGCAGCAGGCACTGTACAAGACACAGAAAAATCAAGCCAGAGAGATACATGAGGTTTATGCCATGAGTGGTTTTGTGGATTATACTAGAGAGATTATGATTTCCTGGAAACAATGAGGCACGCCTTTTTATGCAGAGGCATAATAAAGTCCAGTAAAAGCAAGATAATTAGTGGAATTAACAATCAGAGAATTAACATGGAAGGTTATAAGTAGCCATGTATGAAAAACAAAGCAATGTTGGTGGAAACAGAAAGAAAGGAAAGGATTCAAGAGATATTAAACAAATAAAATGCTACACTTTAATGAGAAAAGGAGAAAATGAGAAAGAAAAATCATCAAGAATGAATCACTGATGTCTGGCTTTAACTGGTAGATAGTAATACGTTTAGGAAGAGAGAAAATAAGGAAGGAGATTTAAGAATAATTGGAAATAAAAATAAGTTTCATTTTAGACATTGAGTTTGAGATGCCTATGAGTCATTCAAATGTTAATAACAAGTAAGTACAATTTACAAATATAGATCTAGAAAAATAAAGTTTTGGAAGACATCAGCATGTAAGTGGTAGCAGAAACTTTAGATGTAGGTGAGATCTCTTAGGATTTAGACATAAATTAAGAATAACATAGGGGTGTCTGGGTGGCCCAGTCAGTTAGTTAAGCGTCTGACTTTGGCTTGGGTCATGATCTCATGGTTCATGGGTTTCAGCCCGACATGGGCTCTGTGTGGACAGCTCAGAGCATGGAGCCTGCTTCAGATTCTATGTCTCCCTTTCTCTCTGCCCCTCTCCCACTCATGCTCTGTCTGTCTCTCTCTCTCTCTCTTTCTCAAAAGTTAATAAACATTAAAAAAAAAAAGAATAGAATAAGGATAAATCTGTTCTCTACATTTACTTTTAAGTATCAAGTGATGAATGGTAACTTGAAAATGAAAGTAATTGAAATAGGGATAAAAGAAGGGAAGCAGTGATGTGGGCATATTCCAAACAATATGTGGGCATTTCCGAACAATATGTGGGCATATTGTATTCTTAGGTACAACACAAAACTCCTCTTTATTTCCATAAGGTTAGGGTTAGGGTTAGTTAAAGGGAAGTGTTATTTTTCTGTACAAGATATGGGCACAGTCTCCTTTTTAGGATTTCTTTACCTTTTCTTTTAATTTCCCAGTAATTTGGTCTTAGGGCCAAAATGCTATTTATAAGCCACAAGGGTTGGAGCAAATGATACCCACATGAGCTCGAGGCATTAAGGGAAACCAATCACCACTCCCCATCCCACTTCTCTCCTAGAGCGCTTCTTATACCATTGTTTTCTCAAAGTGAGATTTGGGGACCACTTGCATCTTAATTATTGAATCCAACTACTAATCTGCTAAATCAGAATGAGGTAAGTGGGCAGTGTCCTGGTAAACTGCATTGAAAACAAGTACCCTATTTGGTTGTTTGATTTCATAAAGTTTAGAACAACTGATTTAAATGTAAAATGTAAACACGGGCCTAAGAACACAGGGTCATAAAATCCATAGTCTAACCCTTCCCCATTCAATATGGCAGCTAGTGGCCATTACCTAATGTAGCTACTGAGTACTAAAATTATGTCTAATGTGTGAAGAACAGAATTCATAATTTTATATAATTATAATGAACTATTTTTTTATTTTTATTTTTTTAATTTTCTTTTTTAATGTTTATTTGTTTTTGAGAGAGAAAGAGAGACAGAGCAGGAGCAGAGAAGGGGCAGAGAGAGAGGGAGACACAGAAACTGAAGCAGGCTTCAGACTCCAAGCTGTCAACACAGAGCCCAAAGGAGGGCTTGAACCCACAAACCACGAGATCATGACCTGAGCCAAAGTCAGATGCTTAACCAACTGAGCCACCCACGCACCCCAAACTATTTTTTTAAAGTATAATTAACATATATTAGCATCAGTTATTCAACATTTATATAAATTATTAAATGCTCACAAAATAATTAACTTAAATTTAAATTTAAAAACTAATATGATATAAAACTTTTAAATATATTTTATAAAAGTTAAATTCAGATTAATCATTTTTGATAAAAATATAGTACCTAAATTAATATATGCTCTGTGTGAGTACACACTGGATTTTGAAGTTTTGATGTGAAAACTTATATATATATTACATATAATATATATAATCATTAATATTATTTATATTGATTACATATTGAAATGACAAGGTTTTAACTATTTGGGGCAAAATAAATATGAATACATATTATACGACTAATACTAAACATATAATATATATTTACTATTATAATCAGATTAGATTAATTTATATAATATATAATATGCTCTATGAACATATATAGCAAATAACATAAGTATGTAATAAATAAATGAAATATATTTTTAAATTAATTTTTCTTCTTTCTTTTTACTACTTTTAAAATAATATGTAGTTTGCATTTTATTTCTACTGAACAGCACTTGTCTAAACAAAGGTATGTCACATGTTAGTTTTCCATAGCTGCATAACAAATGATCAGAAACCTAGTGCTTAAAAAAAAAAGCACTTTCGATGGGTCAGGAATCTAGGCACAGATTAGCTGTGTCCTTTGCTCAGGGTCCCACGATCCTGGTGATATTCCCATCCAGAGGCTTGACTGAAGAAGAATCTCCTTCCAAATTCATCTCAGTTGTTATCAGAATTTATTTCCTTGTGGCAGGAAGACTGTAAGCTCCAACAAGTGACCTAGAGTTCTTTGCTATGGATGCCACTTGATAGGTAGTTAACAACCTCTCTGCTTGCTTCTTCAGGGACAGTAGAGAGCAAGACTAATTTCAGTAAGATGGAGATTCATATAACATGATCGAAGGTGTGACATCCCATCACTTTTACCATAAAGTGTAACCTAATCTGGGGTGTTTGCGTCGCTCGTTCGTTTAAGCAACAGACTCTTGTTTTTGGCTTGAGTCATGGTCTCAGGGTCTTGAGACTCAGCTCCCAGCTGGGTGTAGAGCCTGCTTGGGACTTTCTCTCTGTGCCCTTCCCCTGCTTGTGCTCTCTCTCTCTCTCTCATAAAAAAAAAAAAAAAAAAGATTAAAAATGTAGTTTAATCATAGGAGAGGAATCCATTGCCATATTCTATGGGTTAGGAGAAAGTCACAGAACCCAATTGCACTCAGGAAGAGTTACAAGAGTAACCCTTGTTACTGAGTCTTCATGATTTAATTATGTTTAACCTCAGCAATCTCATTGAAACAATTCATCATTACATATAGTCATGAATGGAAATCAATGAATACTAAATATGCAGAGAAAAAAATAAAGTTATTTGAAGCTGTTTCACTGGTTGTTGGTTTGCAACATTCTCAGGAGCTTCCTGGGTGTAATTTAAACATGGAGAACATGGAGTGGAGGGAGAGATCAAAGAAAGAGGCAGACCACTTTAGGTTGGTAGGTGGCAGTTTTCATAAGCAAATAAAACTGACATATGAGGCTTTCCTGGACAGCAACAAAACAAATGGAACCCTGCTCATGCTAGCCAAATCTTAAGATTTTATAAGGAGGTCTTAACTGGGTTCAGTCATGTACATTGTGTTCTCAACACCATATCACCATCTCAAAGCTATGTCCTTGGAAAAGTCCTTTGGGAGAAGGAAAGGCAAAGGAACCACAGTCCAAGGACAGAGGAGGGGATGGGGAGCTAGTCCAGCTAACAGGTCAACTGGTGGTCATATCTATTCAATTATATTTCCCAACACTTGCTCATAAAATGACATTCCCTGATAAAGACCAGAAAGGTAAATATGAATATGTAAGAGGCTCTGAACTTAAAATAATATTGCTATTGACAGAAAACTAAAGGCCATGTCTCTTTGGCAACACTAAGTCAACTCAAATAATGGATATATTTAAATTGTATTGCTACTCACTTTAACTCAGCCTTTAGCTGCTCTTAAACTTACTTTAACAGAACTCTAAGGAAATTTTGTAGAAATATTAATTTTGGTATTAAGAAACCCTCTATGTCTTCACCCCCTTTTGCTGATAGCTATTTTGTGCAATATAAATTTCCTAAAGTGAAATTATATTGTTATAAAAGAACAGTGCATAATAAATAGAATGATTTTACATGTTAACAGATAATATTTGCTTAGGAAAGATGAACAAATATTCTCACTACCTGAAATTATATTATGGTATAGTATTGTATAATGTATAATATAATTTTATTTTTGTTTTTATATAATATTATATTATAATGCAAGCATATCTCAGAGGTATTGTGGGTTTGGTTCCAGCCCACTACAATAAAGAATATCACAATAAAGTGAGTCAAATGATTTTTTTTTTTACCCAACACATATAGAAATTATGTTTATCTTACACTGTAGACTATTAAGTGTGCAACAGCATTATGTCAAAAAAATGCATATACCCTTATTTTAAAAATGCTTTATTAGCTAAGAAATGCTATCATCCAAGCTTTTAGGAAGTCATAAGCACTGATTACAGATCACCATAACATACATAATAATAAATTTGACATATTGTGTGAATTACCAAAATGTGACGCAGAGGCTTGCAGTGAGCAGATGCTGCTGGAAAAATGGTGCCTATAGACTTGTTTCTTGCAGGAATGCTACAAACCTTCAGTTAGTAAAAAAAAAAAAAAAAAAAAAAAATGCAGTATCTGCAAAATATAATAAAGTACAATAAAAGGAAGTATGGCTATATAGGTTTACTGATTCCTTTATTTCCGTGTAACTAACCATCCTCAAATTAAGTGGCAAAAAATATTTTATTACTTTTTATAATCTAGTTTGTCAGGAATTTAGGCAGGAATTGACTGGGTGTTTATGCTTTACATCCTGTTAGTTGGAGCTTTTCAATTAGCTGCATTCAGCTACTGACTGAGCTGGGCTGGAGCACCGCGGATAGCTCTGCCTTTTTTTTTAATGTGTGATGTTTCAGTATTACTCCATATGACCTCTCCATGTGGCCAGCTTGCGCTTCCTCACAGTGCCACACGCTCGGGGCAGTTCGACTTCTTCTATGACAACTGGATTTGTGAGTGGAAATGGTAGTCTAAAGTTCTTAAGGAGTAGACCTGGAATAGACACAGTATCATTTCTGCTGCGTTTTGTTGGTCAAAAGGAGTCAAAGGTTAGTTCAAGTTCATTTGCTTCAATCCTACCTGAAAACCAAAAAATAAAACCTTGGATGATTTGATTTCTGCCTATTAAATCCTCCTCTGTCTTCTTTACCACTAGACTCTAGAATTGATATCTTTTCTTTTCTTTTTTTTTTTTTTTAATACCTGTAGCAAGATTACTATCAAACTCCACTCATTGGGTCAGAGACCTGTGGTGTTAGCATAAGACCTGCTTCTCGTGAAGCACACTACTTACACTCGTGAGTTCGTTGGCCATCCAGTGGCCTCAACTCCAAGTTTAACAATGTGCAGTGAAATTGGTATCTTTTTATTGCTTTTCCAAAATAAAGCTTTGCTATGTAGGACTTCCATGCCTAATTCTTTTGGTTTAAATTACTCCCAAGTGACAGAACATAGGGTTGCTGTTTCTTAATCTTTGAAAGCACAGCATAAATGTCACCTGTAAAATATCATCTTTAGCCACCTTATTTTAATACCTATTATTCCATTCAGTTCTTGATCTTTATTCATAATTTTCATTATCTGTAACTATGCCCATATATGTACACAGAAATATAGTTTTTGTTATTTATTCAATTGTTCTTGTTCATTATCTGTCTGCTCAATCAGAATATAAATTCTACAAGGGAATGGCAATTACTGTTCTATTAATCTTTGTTTACAACATAAGTAGAATTGTTGCGGCAAATGATATTTGCTTAATACATTTTTATTGCATGAAGAAATGACAAGAAAATGTCTTAATAAGTTCATGTTGAAGAAAAAAGGGGGGGTGCCTGGGTGGCTCAGTTGGTTGAGACCTGGACTCTGATTTCTGCTCATGTCATGATCCTGAGATTGTGGGATCAAGCCTTATGTCAGGCTTCATGCTGAGCATGGAGCTTGCTTAGGATTCTCTCTGTCTCTGTCTCTCTCTTTCTCTCTCTGCCCCTCTCCCTTGTTTGCACATGCTTTCTCTCTCTAGAATAAAATTAAAAAAAGAAAAAAGGAGAAAAAAGGAGATTATAAAACAGAATGAGTGGAATAAACATTGCACACCACACATGCACGTGTGTGTGTGTGTGTATGTGTGTATGTGTGTGTGTAAAGACAGTCTGGAAGAAGATTCACTAGAACATTATTCTTACTCTTTATCTTTAGATGATGGTATTATTGGTGAATTTTTTTATTTCTACTTTTTGCTTAAAAGACTAAATATGGACACTTACATAAAATGTATTATGTGACAGCAATGTAAAAAACAATTGAAATTTAAAGGTGCCTTGGTGGCTTAGTCAGGTTAAGTGTCTGACTGGCTCAGGTCATGATCTCACAGTTTGTGAGTTGGAACACCACACTGGGCTCTGCACTGGCAGCTCTGTCTCCCTCTCTCTCTCTCTGCCACTCCCCAACTCAAGTTTTCTCTTTCTCTCTCTCTCTCAAATAAATTAATAAACATTTAAACAAATAAAAATAATTAAAATTTAATATTTTTGTTGTTAAATAATTTTTATAAAAGATTAAAATTTTGGTCTTATATTACTCTTATACTTTCAATGTTTTCTGTGCCATGTGAGTCTGAATTGTAAATTCCTCTGGATATTTTCACTTAAACCTTCTATTTTTCTAAAGCATACAAGTAACTCATGCTATGGTTTTATGTAAATTAAAGCTAATTAGGTTTGATCAATATATTAGTTTTCTTTCGGGATGCATTCAAGTAATTGCATAAACCATAGGGAAAATTAATACCCGCGTTGCCCTTGGCATAACACTTTCTCCTTTTGCTATTTAGTAGAAATGGATCACGTAAATGTTAAATTTGCACTGTTCTGCTGACAGTGAAACTTAACGAAAGCCCCCATGCTATTAAGCTAAAGTTAAAAGACTAGAGCTAAAGAAATTTCTCTATTGTAAGAGAAATGTGAGCTTTGCAGAAAGTAAATTGGCTAGGAGAAATTCAATGAGGTGCCATCTAAAATGAGTAGATAAAGTAAAGAGAGTGCTTTGTAGAACCTGTAAGAAAGCAATTTAGATATTCCTGGTGATAACTTAGATGCCTGGATGCCTAGAAGCAATCTAAATCTGCAACTACTTGGAGGATATTGAACAGGAACATTCCGACTTGTGTCATTTTTGTGTTTATCTTTGCCTGTTGATCTGCCATCACTGTTAACCATTCATTATTTATTGTATCATTTCATTAAAAAGGGTAGGGGAACAAAGACTTAAAACTCCAAAGTCCAAAGTCGCACAAGAAGTTTCTCTGTATGTCCAACATTCATGAGCACGGTTTCATCTGCAGTTCTGTTCCAAATGGGACTGAAAACATTTTAATTAAATTACTTTCAAGCCTCATTCATATATGTGTTGACATTAAGTATGTCTCGATTGTTCAAATAATTGCATCTCTACATTTACATAAGTTTTTGGTAAATTATTGATGTTTTGGTCTATTCATACATGATCTACATAGACTTATGTACATTCTTATTATGTATGAACACATAAGTCCTCCTCATTATTTATTATTTACTATCAACAGGAAGTCTGTTAAACCATTTATATGAATTATCTAATTTAATCCTTACAAACACCTAATGAGTTGTAAACTATCAATCTCCTTTTAAAGGTGAGGAAGTGAGCCTCAAAGATCACTGGACTAGTCCCAACTTTGAACAAGCAATGCAGAAAACTGGTATTTGAAACCAATTCTCCTTAAGCTGAAAGCCCAATGGGTTAATTATTTAAATGTTAAAAATAAAGCCATAAATGTATTATAAAATAGATAAATATGTTTCAGATTTGGGGGGTTAAAATGGCTTCCTAAAACATGAGACATTGCAAGAAATTGTAATGATGGATTTGACTGCAAAAATAATTTTAGAGATGCCTGGTTGGCTCAGTCAGTTAAGCGTCTGACTTCAGCTCAGGTCATGATTTCAGTTCAAGCCCCATGTTGGCCTCTGTGCTGACAGCTCAGAAACTGGAGCCTGCTTTGGATTCTGTGTCTCCCTCTCCTTCTGCCCCTCCCCGGCTCACCCTCTGTGTCTCTTGCTCTTAAAAATAAACATAAACAAATTAAAAACTAATAATGATTTTAAAATGATTGCCAAAAAAAGCAAAATAGTGAAACTGTGTCTTATGTGACAAATACTATATTTAATGTATAGGAGACCAGTGTTATTAAAATAAGTCACTAAACAGGAACAGGGATAGAGGTCTGTCAAAGACATTTGCGAAAGATGAAATACAAATAAAGCATTGATCTATAAAAGGATATTGAAATACCTAGTAATTAAATTCCTAAGCTGTTTTAAAATTTAAGAATTATTTTTTAACCTATGAGATGGACAAATATCTGAGCAAGATACAGAGACCAAATGTTTATTAAAAAATAAGTTTATTTTCAAAAAATTGGGAAAGAAGTTCAAGCTTTAAAGCTTTAAAATGCTTGTCTTCAAATTAAAAGAAAACAATATTGAAAAAATTTTTGTCAAACTCAGCAGAATTATCAAACATATTGAGTTTACAGTTAGCTTGTTTAAGATGAAAAAAATACCAAATTTCTCACATTGTCATCATCATATCCACAAAAGCAAACTCTTTTCTTCAGATAAGAGCTGTGCAAAAATCCAGGATGGAGTTTTTCCATTAGTGAACTAACAATTTGTGGAAAATGCCTGGGATCTTATTGAGCTTGGAGCCTACAAATAAACAGAGTGACCCAATTATTTATAGTTTATCTTTCAGTGCAAAGTGTTTTGTTTCATTTTGTTTTCTGGCTGTGGGATATAATGTTCATGCTTATTCATTATATATTCAGGACTGTGTCTACATTGTTTCCCCAATCTAAACAATTGAAACAGACTTGTGTTGTAAAAGATGTGGGAAAATGGGCAAAATCATTCACAGCTAGTATAGGAACAAATCAACACACTTTTCCCAGATTAAAAAAAAAAAAAAAAAAACACATACATTCAAAGTAGGAATGTCTTTTAACCAAGGAATTTCCTTCCAGAAATATGTAATAGGGAAATATTTGAACAAATAAACCACAATTAATACATCAAGATGATTTCATTGACATTGTCTACACATTCAGAATACTAGATACAAGTTCTACATGCCACTCTTAAGGACAAGGGTTAAGTACATTTAGGTATATCTTTTAAATGGAATACAATTTACTGATTCAAAATTATACTTTCAATCTCCTCACTAGGAAAAATATATAAGGAAGCAATAAAGTCACCAAAACGTTGATGATAGTTTTAAAAATCTTTATATATCAGTATAGATATGAAAGCCTATACGCCAAATGTTAATCAAAATTAACACTGGATAACCTTTTTTGACCATTTTATATTAAACACTTAGTTATTAAACACATAAGAATTAAATAATAAATTCCAAATATTTATTAGAAGTGTGACAATAGGGGTGTCTGGGTGGCTCGGTAGATTAAGTGTCTGGCTTTTGGTTTCAGCTTTAAGGCAAGCATGGGGCTCTGCATCTATAGTGCAGAGCCTGCTTGGGATTCTCTCCGCGCCCCCCGCCCCCCGCCTCTGCCCCTACACCTTGCTTTCTCTCTCAAAATAAATGAATAAAAACTTTAAAAAAAGAAGTGTGTAAATGTATTGAAATAACACAAGATTAGAAAATCTAATCTAGCTAAAATTTAAGCTAAAATTTTATTCCCACAGTTTAAGTAATGAAATCTATGATTTTCCAGTATTCCTTATGTTTTTGAAATCATTGTGTGAAAATTTCAGACTTAATATGAAAGTATCCTTTAAAGGTTAAACAATCTTTGCCAAAATTACTTCTTTTGAAAATAAAATGTTAACACTTCAAATTTTTCTTATGGTCCATAAAAGATGCTGTTCTGCTTCTTGTCAGTCTTATAATAAGAAGAAAAATAAGAACAATAATAATAAGAATAGTTTTTTGAAGCACTATTATCTCTTTTTATGCTTAGATAAAACAGTGAATTAGCATGCAAAAAATTGTAGGTTTTTTTTTAATAAATAAAATGCTACATTTGCCATCAGAAGTAGGAAAAGCAAAGTGAAAATGCCTAATAGGACTTGATAGAGCAATATTTTATTATAGCAGAAACATCCTATATTATATCATGAAGACAGGTTCTTCTAATAGTCTCTCAAGAATAATCACATGCCTTCACTCTGCTCTAACTCTGCAAATCCCTTCCTCTTCAGCTCTCCAGATAGCTTTTTTGTTGCTTACATTCACTTAACCTACCTGGAAAAATAAATGCGTTGTGCCAAAATGTCAAAAATGAAACACATTTTAAATAAAAATCTGAAAATATTTTTGTCCTTTTATTTTTTGTATTATGCTCCTAAAATCAACTACACCCTCCAAAGAATCTATATTCTTTCTGAACATTGTTAGTGATGGGTAGCTAAAATTAATATGTCTTCTGATTTCTAGCTCTCCAAAGCTACTGCTTTGCCTGTATTTTCCAAAATAGTTAATGCTGATATAAAACATCTAGTCATTAAAACTAGAAAGTCTGGAGTGCCCCATGATATAAGTCTAATTCATTCCCCCCAGGAGATCATCAAAACATTTCCCATCGGGTTTCCTTTTATTTCAACTGTCATGTCATTAGCTGAGACCCTCTTCACTCCATACTGAAATTTACAACATCGCAACCCATGTCTATGTGCCTCTGTGTGTGTATGTGTGTGTGTGTGTGTGTGTGTGTGTGTGTGTAGACCTCCATATTTGTTTTTTAAGTATGTAAATCAATTCATCACCTTCATATTTATAGAACCCTTTTATTCCCAGTATATATATATATATATATATATATATATATATATATATGTATAGTTGACACACAATGTTACATTACTTTCAGGTCTACAACATAGTTATTCAACAAGTTTATATGTTATACTACACTCAACACAAGTCACCATACTATGTTGTTACAGTACTATTGATTGTATTTCCCTCTCCCATATCTTTTATTATCCCTTAACTAATTTATTCCACAGTTAGAACCATGTATCTTTCAATTCCCTTTACCCATTCTTGAAATTTCCCCAACCTCCTTCCCCTCTGGTAACCATAAGTTTGTTCTCTGTATTTATGGGTCTGTTTCTGCATTTTGATTGTTTATTTACCTTGTTTTTTAAGTTCCACATATAAGTAAAACCATATGCATTTGTCTTTTTTCTGTCTGACATTTTTCACTTAGCATAATACCCTCTAGGTCAATCCATGTTGTCATGAATGACAAGATCTCATCCTTTTTTATGGCTGAGTAATATTCCTGTGTGTGTGTGTGTGTGTGTGTGTGTGTGTGTGTGTGTGTACCACATCTTCTTTATTCATTTGTCTATTGATAGACACTTGGGTTGATTTCCTATTGCAGCTATGTAAGTAATGTTGCAATAAACAAGGTTCATATACCTTCCCAAATTAGTGTTTTTATTTTATTTGGATAAATATCCAGTAGTGATGCATTTTCTTGTTTTAATTCAAATATCATCCTCTTCCCTTAAACTCTATACCCAATAAATCATCATGTAAGTGTTGATGGTATATTTTAAATATTATGCCAGCCCCCTTCCTTTATCCATTCTCTTTGCCATTATCTCAGATCTATAAGTGAAGAGGAAGTGGGAGAAGAAGGTGTTCACTCTCTGGGGATATTTGACAAAGACTGTAGATATTTTTGTTTATCAAAACAAGGGTGCGAATGATTCTAGCATCTAATAAGTAGTAGCCATGGATGCTGCTAAACATACTACAATGCACAGGGCAGCCCCTACAGCAAAGAATTATCTAGTCCAAAGCATCAATAGTGCTGAGGTTGAGAAACTCTGCCTGATATCAAACCATCATTAACTGTCACCTAGATAACTGCAACAACATGATCATTGATCTCTCGTTATGAGTCTAGTTCCTATTCACATTTTCTAAACGGCAACCAAAATGGTCTCTCTACATATAAATATGAGTCTGTATTTTGTACTTAAGACTTCAATTGTTTCTGGGTGAATTCTAAAAAAGCTTAGAAGATTCATCATGATTTGCTTCCTGATTAGCTCTAGTTTCTTCTGTCACCCTTTCCTTTACTCCTACAAGACTTCAGTCCTACTGACGTTCTTTCTATTCACAGACACCTTCTCTCTTTTCATTGTCTGGCCTTCAGCATTTTAGCATGTTGTTCCTTCAGATTGATGCTATGAGACCCAAGAGTCAAACCATTTTCCCTTGAGACAGGTGTCTGCCCCTGAGGAAAAATGGAATGTAGTCAAGAATAAGCAGAGTAATGATTGTATCACTGGAATTTCTAAGAGCATGCTTTGAGATATTTTGAGACCTAACTTAGTCCCTTTTTTACTTTGTTTAATAAATGTTCTTTTTTATTCTTATTGTTCCTACTATTACTGCTTTATTTAACATGCTATAAGAATTTTGAGGACAAAATTGTCTCCCCATTTGTTTCACCTTGGAACCTGATGTTATCTCACCAAGACAGCTAGAAAGATGTACTTCACCTTATCTGCAGATCCTTGAGATCAGTTTGGGTGCCAGCCTGCAAGTATATGTTGAGAGTCATGTGTGCACTGCATATCATTCCATCTACCTAATAGCCAAGAAGTCACAAAATAATAGAAGAAAAGACGTCAGGTCTTGAGACACCCAGGAATCCCCCCTACAAACTTTGAGTCAGAGGGAAACATCAATAGGAACAAGAGTTCTGGTGATATTAACCGGCATAGAAAGGGTAGGTAATAACATTTTCTTTTCCTTTTACCTTATTTTACTTTAATATGCTGGTATGAGAAACAAGTCACTGAGATATCAATGATTCTATTGTAAATTTTTAAGTATTTTTATGATAAACAAAAATCAATTCTCTTGCTAATCTCAAAGATAGTGGTTTATTATTCTTTTAATTTTTTTAATTTTTTTTTATTTTTGAGAGAGAGAGACAGAGCATGAGCACCAGAGGGGCAGAGAAAGAGAGAGAGAGGGAGAGAGAGAGAGAGACAATCTGAAGCAGGCTCCAGGCTTCAGCACAGAGCCCGAAGCAGGACTCGAATGCATGAACCGTGAGATCATGACCTGAGCTGAAGTCAGACTCTCAACCAACTAAGCCACCCAGGTGCCCCGATAGTGCTTTGCTGTTAAGAATAAAAACATTTCACTGATTACACAAATAGAACCCACATTTTTCTTATATCACATTCCTTAATTTTTGTTGACTCTACTGCTCACCTTCTCTTATATTATTTTTAAATCCTCCTATCTAGTCTACTTAAGTAAATTCATGGCAGGCTGTTTTTTTTTTCTTTTTATAGTACTATGGAAATAAAGATCATGAAAATATACATCAGCAATATCCACGATTTTTTTAAATAATTACAATTTTCATGTTTAATTTCCAAAAAAAGAAAACTCAAACAGATGTTATTCCTTATAAAAAGACTTCCCACACTGGAAATTTGAATTTCTATGATTCTGCTGTTTCTTTCAGTTATCCACAGTAAAAATAGTCACTTCTAAAGGCGAGAAAAAATAAGCTTTTATCTTATAGACATATTAAAAAGAGAAAATAAAATGAGTTCAAGTTTGATAAAAAAAGTCACTTTCAGAAAATGTAGAAGTTTATTTCTTTTAAACACTAAAACCAAGCATTTCTAAATGACTGCACTTAACTCCTCTATCTTTTAAAATTATTCCCTAGATAAAGAGTAGGCACTTGCAAAGCACTCCCCAAATCCACAGAAACATTATTTTTCACTTATAAAACTCAAGTACTTTGTGTTTCTTTTTTTTTTCAGTACCTATTAGAGAAGAATGGAGATATTAGCTTTGAGAAAAAAAGGAACTATTAGGTATTTGTTATCTGCAGCAGAAGTATTTAAAATTGCATCTCTATTTAATCTCTTAAAAATTGCCAATTAAAAAAAATACTAAGTGAAGTTCATTCTAATTGTATACTACTTAAGCAGGAATTTATTCAAGAATATTCAGAAATGATTTACTTAATGAGAGGTTAGATTACATTGGTTAGAAATAGAATGTATTACAGGGAAAATCTGTTTGTTTTTTAAAGTTGTGTGTACTTGCAATGTGGAAGTACAGAAAAAGAGTGCATTGTAAGAAAAGTATACATAATATAATAAGAATATGATAGATTTGATCTTAGATATGACACAGAATAAAGGAGTTATTTAGGACCTTTACACATGAGACTGATTTTTCATTTCTTCTTTACTAAATGTTAAGAATACAAAGAAAAATAAATATAATTATCATCATGAAGGAGTTCATAACATAATGAAGAAAATATCAGTTGTGAGAACGGTGAGGTATGCTAAATTTTATAATGAAAATTTTTATGAAAGATGGTGGAATGCAGATTAAAGGGCTGTTATATTTCAGTGAGGATGGGTAAAAGTGGTAGTCCTGAAGAAAATTTTTCTAGCAAGATAGAGTTAAAGCTGTCACTTAGACAAGGTGTAGGCATTATGGAGGTAACATTAGCAGAGGTTAAGCATGAGCAAGGCACAGAGAAGTGGAAATCTGAGAAAAAAGGGAATTAATGAGAAAAACATAGGGTATATTGTAAGTAGAAATGTGGTGGGATAGAATTTGTTACCTGAGAGAAGTTGGAAGTTTATTTGAGATCATGTTTGATGGGTTATAAGGACCATATAAATATTTTGGATCTTCTTGCATGGATAATAGAGTGTCCCATTACCTTTTTAAATAGGGTGTAGAATGACTCAACATTTGTTTTAGAAATTAAGACTTTTAAAATGGGGGGATGGGATACTGGGCAGAGAAGCTAATATTAAGAATAACAGTTAGGAGACAGTCACTGTTATTGAAGCCAGAAATAGAAGGACTGGCTAGAAGCACTGGCAATGATAATAAAAGGAGAACACATTTGGAAAGCAGGATAAAAACAATGGCTTGTTGCTATGAAAGACAGGTGAGTGCAAGAGAAGGAATTAAAAATATCACTAAATAGCCCAGGTTTTTTTGACATCTGGTCCTGGAGAACTATATATCCTAATCTCAGATAGTTCCTATGAATAAATTGGTATGAGTTCACTTTCTTTACAAACAATTCAATTCTTCATTTTACTGGGTTATGTCTATACCTTATGGATGCTTCTGTTATCCTAAACACAGTGCATTGCTTTTGTTTAGACCTCTCTCAAGAGGGATGGAGGTGAGGATAAGTCAATATAAGTAAATTACTGTAGGATACAAAGTGAAATTACCCAAACTTTTATTAAGTAAAAAATTACAGTGAAGAGGGAAACTTATCTAGCAATCAAACTCAAAGTCATGTAATATTGGAATCTAACTGACAGAGAATTCAAACAAGTGTTATGAAGACACGTCAGTTCAATGAACTCAGGAATAAAATTAATAAATACATACAGTACTTTACCAAAGAGATTGGAATTCTAAAAAGAAACCTAAACAGAAATCCTGGAGCTGGAGAACTCAATAAGTGAGATAAAGTGTGCATTAGTAAGCACTGGAAATAGAGCAGATCAGATGGAAGAGAAAATGAGTGATCTGAAAGATAGCAATCTGGAAATTATTCAGATTGAAGAGAAGGGATTACTAAAATTTAAAAATGTGAAGAAACCCTATGAGGGAATATCAAATTCCATAGGAGAGCCAACATAAGAATAATGGGTATCCCAGAAAAAGAAGAGAAAGAGAACCGGCAGAGGTTATTTAAAGCGATAACAGCTGTGGAGCATCTGGGTGGCTCATTTGGTTGAACATCCGAGTTTGGCTCAGCTCATGATCTCACAGTTTGTGAGTTGAGCCCAGCATAGGGCTTTGTGCTGACACCGTGGAGTAGCCTGAATCCTGCTTTGAGTTCTGTGTCTTCCTCTCTCTCTGTCCCTCCCCTACTCATGCTCTCTCTCTGTCTCTCTTTCTCAAACACAAATAAACATTGAGAGAGAGAGAGAGAGAGAGAGAGAGAGAGAGAACAGCTGACAACTTCCCAAACCTGGTGGAAAAAATTAGACATAAAAATTCATGAAACAAATAGATCACCATAATATCTTAGGGCAAGAAGACATTCTCCAAGACACATTATAACGAAGCTGTCAAAAGTCAATCATAAAGAAAGAATCTGGCTTTCCCCAGGGGGGAAAAAGTAACCTACAAAGGAACCCCCATTATACTATTAACAGATTTCTCAGCAGAAATTTATAGGCCAGGAGACAGAGTAGAAGGATGCCTTCAAACTAATGAAAGAGAGGCGCCTGGGTGGCTCAGTTAGTTGTGTGTCTGACTACAGCTCAGGTCATGATCTCACAGTTCGTGGGTTCAAGCCCCACGTGCTGACTGCTAGCTCAGAGCCTGGAGCCTGCTTCAGATTCTGTGTCTCTTTCTCTCTCTGCCCCTCCCCTGTTTACGCTCTGTCTCTCAAAATTAAATAAAAATAAAATGTAAAAAAAAAAACCCAAAATACTGAAAGATAAGCATCCATTCTTTTGTTTTTTTAACTTTAATGTATATTTATTTTTGAGAAAGAGAGAAAGAAAGAGAGAAAGAGAGAGAGAGAGAGAACGTGAGCAGGGGAGAGGCAGAGAGAGAGGGAGACCCAGAATTTGAAGAAGATTCCAGGCTCTGAGCTGTCAGCACAGAGCCGGACGTGGGGATTGAACTCACAAACCACAAGATCATGACCTGAGCCGAAGTCAGATGCTCAACTGACTGAGCCACCCAGGTACCCCATATAAGCATCCATTCTTGATAAAAACCCTCAACAAAGTAGGGATAGATGGAACATAGCTTAACATCATGAAGCCCATATATGAAAATCCCACAGTTAAAATCATCCTCAATGGGGAAAACTGAGAGCTTTTCTTCTACAGTCAGGAACAAGACAGAGAAGCCTAGTCTCACCATTGTTATTTAACACAGTACTGGAAGTCCTAGCCTCAGAAATCAGACAACAGAAAGAAATACAAGGCATCCAAATTGTCAAGGAAGAAGTCAAACTTTCACTGTTCACAGATGACGTGATACTCTATGTAGAAAACCCAAAGGACCCTACCAAAAAATAGCTAGAATGACACAAAAATTCAGCAAAATTACAGAATATAAAATCAACATACAGAAATCTGTTGCATTTCTATACACCAATAATGAAGCAGCAGACAGAGAAATCAAGGAATTGATCCCATTTACAACTGCACCAAAAACAATAAGATACCTAGAAATAAATCTAACCAAAGAGGTAAAAGATCTGTACTCTGAAAACTATAGAATATGTATGAGAATGCAATGATATTAGGGGACATCGATACCCCACTTATCAGCAATGGATAGATTGTTCAGACATTTAAAAATTGGCAGAACTAAATAAACATTTTTCCAGAGAGGACAACAAGCACATGAAAAGATGCTCAATGTCACTGATCCTCAGAAAGAGATCCAAATAAAAACCTCAATGAGATACCACCTCACACTGTTTAGAATGGCTATTATCAAAAAGAGAAAAGACAATTGCTGGTGAGGATGTGGTGAAAAGGGAACACTTACACACTGCCGGTAGTAATGTAAATTAGTGCAACCACTAGTGAAAACAATATAAAGATTTCTCAAACAATTAAAAATAGATTTATCATATAATCTAGCAATTCCACTTCCTTGGTATATAACCAAAATAAATGAAATTGGGATTTTGACAAGAAATATAAACTCCCCTAGTTATTGTAACATTATTCGTAATAGCCCAGGTATGAAACCAGCTCAAATGTCCATCAATGGACAAATGGACAAAATAGATACGGTATAAATACACAGTGGGGTATTATTCAGCCTTGAGAAAGGAGGCTATCCTGCTATTTGTGACAGTTTGTGACTTTGAGCACATTAAGCTAAGCAACATAAATCAGACAAAAACAAATATTGCATGATATAATTTAAATGTTTGGATCTAAGAAAGTTAAGCCTGTAAGAAAACCAGAAAACAAGCTATTGGTTACTAGGGGATAGTGTTGGGGAGATAAAACTGATGGTATTGGAGTATATAAACTTGTACCAAATAGTAAATAAATTATAGAGATCTAACGTACAATATAATAAATATAGACAATAATAATGTACTAAGATGTAATGTGATAAATATTGCTCCAATGGCAATCATATTACACTATAGAAATGTATCATAGTAATATGGTGTATACCTGATATTTACAAAATGTAGTGCCAAATTTATCAAATTAAAAAAATTTTAAAATTTTACTTAGGAGTCTTTTAAATTAGAAATTTAATAAAGGCTAGATTCATATATAATATTCAGTTTCTAAATATATAAGGCATAAGAAGCTAGAAAGAATTAGCAATAGGAATTTGATGTTTAGCAGAAGTATTGTGGATATGAAAAATAATTTGTTTTCAATGCTATCAGTTGTATGTTCAGAGTTAAGTACTCATGAAGCTATTTTATTTATCCTTCTTAAAATTTAATGTTTATTATTATAAAAGTAATGCATACTTACTATAGAACACTTTAAAATTAAAAATATGTAAAGGAAAATAGAATTTGACATATAATCCCACTACAGTAGCCAGTATTAACATTGCATTACTAATTCTTATTGACCTCTCTCTATATTTATGTCTCCTGTCTTCTTGTACATGTGTACATGTATGTATGTATGTCATATATATGTCTTCTTGTATATATACATACATATGCCTCTTTATTGATTAATCAATTACTGAGAAGAATTTGTCTATTGTTTAGCGCTACATCCCAGTAAAATAGTCTAAGAGTCTACATTATGTTACAAGAGTATGTTGTGACTTAGAAATTACTAAGTTAAAAAAAAATATTTATAGACAAAAGTGAAGCAAATATAAAGACTATTTATGGTAAGGCCCTTTGTTAGAATCTATACTTTTTTCATGTGGGTAACATTTGTAACATATCCAGATAAGAAATGTAACTCCACACTTAAAGTTAATTTGCATAATGGAAATATTTCAAAACTTTAGTTTGAAAGTTAGTATAATGTCAATTTAACATTTATTAAAACATTTAAGTGTTGTGATGTCTACATTGAAAATGTGTGCAATTTCCAAACTCTTCTGATAAGTGGGAAAATTGCCATTAAAAGTTTTAGTCAAGAATTAGTTCCCTGGAGAGAGGCTCTCATAATTAGAGCTCTTTTCTCTTTAACAAGCTGAGCAAGAAATGGCACTATTAGGACATAATATTTTATTATTGTTGCTATTATTATTATTAATACTATTATTTTCAGAAATTTGAAAAATAGAACAATATTTAACTGTTGTAGAAATTCTATTAAAAATTATTCTCATTATTTATTTGAATTGTTAGAAAAATGAATAATAATATAATCTTTATTTAGTCCTTGATCAGAAAGTAAAGGAATGCACAGAATTTTATCTCCTCATCTAGTTTCCCTCCATAGTCAACTTGAAGCCAATTAAATTCTTCAAAAGTGTTGAATGATATTACTTATGTTTAATTATATCATTGAATTTAATTATACATAAATACCTATTTTATTTTTATTATTTTTAAACCTCTCACTTATTATTGCTATTAGGCTGCTTTTCATGTTAACAGCACTAGCAAGTTATATATGAGAAGTGTTAGGTATTAGACAGGTTGATGTGATTTAAAAAATGGTGTGGGGAGACAAAATTGCCTTTACCATGACATTTCTAAATAGAACCTACCACCTTGTGCTTTAATTAAATTGCAAATGTGTTTTTCCTTTGAGTATTAAGTATTAACAGCTGGTGAGTAGTTGGATTAGCAGAGCTATATATGGTAGGGGGAGAGGAAAGTTAACCATTTTTCCATAATGTCTCATTAATTTTCAATACTTCTTAGGTTACTTAACACACATACACACATACATATGCATACACAGTGTACTCTTAAGCTCTTCTTTCTATTGGAACAGGAATACTAGATATACAATGTGAAGTTGCCCAGAGCTATATCTCCTGTAGAAATTGGCCAATAGTTTGTGGGACCTCCCTGAGGCTTTTATTAACACACTGCTAGATCTCTATAACTGCATAGGGAGATGTTGCTGGTGGTCCAGCTGGCCAATTTATTGAAACCAGGACAAAACCCCAGTTTCTATTTAATTATCTGTGACATTGCTACAGCCCTAAGAAATTGGGTTGCCTGGTAATTTTGCTGTGTTGCTGAATCTGTTACAAGGTGAAAATGGTGAATTCAAGAAATTCATTGAGTTACAGGCCTGGAATGAAACTTTAATGCCTACTTCATTCATCTCCCTGACTTAATCCTAGGTCTGCAGTAAAGTAATCCCAAGAAGGTAGACATCTTATTTTTATCTTTAAGGAATGAGAATCTGCAATCTTATTGGGAACTCAAGTCTCACATCTCTCCATCATCCCAGCCAGAAAGTTCTTCCAGTCATCTGTGTAAGGTTTAGCCAAATCACTATTTGTTACTTCTCATTGAAAATGGATTGAACTTTCATGGGTACAAAACGTGAAGACTTAATGTCTATTACCAGAATAAAGGCTAATGTGTCCTTTAAGTTTTTCTTATAGTCTTGCTGTTTAAACTTCCATATTTGTGATGTGGGAAAGTTCCAAATCCATTCATTCTTTCCTGAACATTGTTTTTTTAAGATCTATTTATTTATTTTTGAAAGACAGTGAGAAAGAGAGAAAAAGAGCATGAATGGGGGAGGTTCAGAGAGAGAGAGGAAGAGAGAAAATACCAAGTAGGCTTTGCACTGTCAGTGCAGACCCCATCGAGAGACATGATCTTATAAACTGTGAGATCATGACCTAAGCCTAAATCAAGAATCAGATGCTTAACAAATTGAGCTACCAAGTTGCCCCTGAATACTGTCTTTTAACAGAAGCCTTTTTGTTGTTGAGATGGAGAATTATGTGACTAATCTAGGTTTCATCTCAGTGCTATTCTTGTCTTTTCTTGAAACATTACCAAATGATTCAATTGTTGAAATATTGTTTTACCTAAGTGAAACACCGGTCATAATTGTATCTACCTTTTTGACTCACCAAATTATTGGAACTTCAGTTGAATTTCCTTAAGTATCAATTACCTTGCCCAAATTGGCTCAATTCATAAACGCAGTGAGCACATCTATTTAAGTCCATTTAAAAAGTCTTTATTGTTAAGTTTGCATTGAATTGAGATGTGAAATTTGAATTGAAAAGCTAGAGCACTTAATAATAGCTACCACTTTCTATTTTGTAGAAGGGGGCACTAAAACTCAGAGTGGTTAAATAAATTGCTGAATGGCTGTGTCAGAACAAAATCCTTCTTTTACTTTATACCACAATAATATTTTCTAAAATTTAAAAGTGAAAAATACCATTTTAAATAAAGTAGTCTTTATTTTACATTTTGAAAATAAAGGCTCTCCTCACTATCTGAAAGTAGAGTGTTTCTTTTTTTTACTTTTATTTATTTATTTTGAGAAAGAGAGTGAGAGAGAGAGAGAGAGAGAGAACACACAAATGAGCAGGGGAGGGGCAGAAAGAGGGAGAGAGAGAGAATCCCAAGCAGGCTCCGCACTGCCAACACATAGCCAACGCAGGGCTCGATCCCATGAACTGTGAGATCATGACCTGAGCCAAAACCAAAAGTAGGGCACTCAACTGACAGCCACCCAGGTGCCCCAGAAAGTAGTGAGTCTATGAAATCTTTCATAAGCTGAAATGGTATAAAGAAGCAGTTATCATTAATTTATATGAACACATTTCTTAGCATTCCTTGATCCCCCCAAAATAACGTATCATAGGCTTTTCTGATACCTTAGGACACATCTTGCTAATAGATTCACAAAATAAATCAAGATGAAGCACATATGCTCACAGAAACAGTTCAGAGTCTAGCCGCTTAATGCCGAGTTCCCAGGGAGGGACACGACAGTGCCACTTTCACTGCTCAGGGAGTTTGCTGCCTCTACAACTGCTCACTGCAAAACTAACCCTGAACACTATTTTTGGTTTTCACCCCCTCTTTTCCCCCAAAAGTGCAACTTCTCTACAGATCTCTTTTGGTTAGGGGAAACAGATACTAATATAGGTCTTTTGTAAAAGCAAGGCAGCATAACATGAACTTTCAAAACATGAAATATACTTGTATTTGGGTCACTTTCAAAATGTGAAATGTACCTGTATTTGGTCTATTAAGAATATACTCCCCCCTTAATTCCCCAGGAGGCACACACACAATAACGCATCAAAAAATTATCTTTTGTGGAACAAATTTAGTTTCATTATTGGCTTCTCTGGCCATGGAAATTAAAGTGTGTAGAATTCACAACAATGTACTAAGACTTAGAAAGCATAACTAAAATAACAGCAACAATGAAAGCAACATGAAATAATGAACCAAAACCAGAGAAATGAATATGAAAATGGTGACTTGGCATATATGCAATGGTAGCATCGTTACTTCCTTCACACTATTGAATATGGGTTAAGGAGCTGAATTGGATCAAGAGAGGAGTCTGTGGGGCACCTGAGTGGCTCAGTCTGTTAAGTGGCAGACTCTTGGTTTGAGCTCAGGTTATGATCTTATGGTTTCTGTGATCCAGCCACACGTAGGGCTCTATGCTGACAGCCTGAGCCTGCTTGGGAATCTTTCCTTCTTTCTCTGACCCTCCCCCCCAGTCTCACATGCACATGACCTCTCTTTCTCACTCGCTCGCTCTCTCTCTCCCTCTCTCTCTCTTTCAAAAGTAAATAAATAAACATTAAAAAAAAGAGAGAGTTAGAGGGGTGCCTGGGTGGCTCAGTTGATTAAGCATCCGACTGTTGATTTCTGCTCAGGTCATGATCTCACAGTCAGTGGCTTCAGGCTCTGTCAGCACAGAGCCTACTTGGGATTCTCTCTCTCCCTCTCTCTCCTCTGCCCCCCCCCACACACTGTCACTCTCTCTCTCTCTCTCTCTCTCTCAAAAATACAGAAATAAACAATTTATTTTTGTTTAAATAGAAAAAAAGAGGAGTCTGAGATGCTTGCAATTAGTGAGGGAAACAAACCACTCAGGCTTGTGCTGTTCCAATGTTTTAAGTAGTGTTTTCTCCATTGTTGTTCAGTCTCATCTAAACCCTAGAATGTTACAAAGTGGGGTCCTTTCTGGCAAGTCGGAAATTAAGATGGAGAGTCACTAATTATTGAAAAACAAATTGGGCACAAACTCTGTTTTCCTGCACATTCATAAGAAGGCAGTTATTCTGACATTGAGTTAGAGCCAACAAATGGAGAGTCCAATGTTTGTAAATATTTTCTTTAACAGAAGCAGGTAAAAGAAATTGTCTATGTAAGTTTTTGAGTGGTACTGTAGGTTTTGAGGGGAGGGAAATGGTAGGATTCAATAATGTCTTACACAATTAAGGCTTGTCAGCCTAGGCAAGACCCTGACTTGTATTCAAGGTATCACAGACAGTTACACAATCTTTGCTAGTTGTTCAGCTCTTGAAATCCCCTTTGTGGCTAGGTCTTTCCTATTCTGTTAGCCCTTAGGTGTGGCTTTGAAGGTGTGGCTGTTAATTCCTGGCAGTGGGAGCATGTGGCCAGCATCTGCTTTACTCCTCCTCCCTCATGCCAAACTAACTGCCTAACATTCCTCTCTCCAGTGATTGGACCCAAAATCATTGGGAATTGGGGTGACGACTGGTCTAGTTTCTTCAAGCTGTTATGGGGCATTATGAAGATTTTAGGAATCCATCACTTGCTGACTATGGAGGAGAAAAGGCAGTGGTGGTTGGAGGTGTCTGTCTAAGGGCCTTCTGAAAAAGGAAGAGTTGTAGGGGCTGGTATCTTTGGTTGAGAACAAGTTGGAAATTGAAGGCTTGCAACCTGGAAGAGACAAAGAATAGCAATCTAGTGAATAGTTGTGGTCCAAAGACTAACATTAAAAGAGCCTCTATGGGGCGTCTGGGTGGCTCAGTCGGTTAAGCATCCTACTTCGGCTCAGGTCATGATCTCACGGTTTGTGGGTTTGAGCCCTGCATCGGGCTCTGTGCTGACAGCTCAGAGCCTGGAGCCAGCCTCAGATTCTGTGTCTCCCTCTCTCTCTGCCCCTCCCCCACTCATGCTCTGTCTCTCTCTGTATCGATAATAAATAAACATAAAAAAATTTTAAAAATTAAAAAAAAATAAAAGAGCCTCTAGAAAGAGGGGGATAAAGGGAGTAAGACTGTATCATTGACAGTTGTGGAAGATTACAGAGGGGTTATACCTTAGTGGTGAATTTAACAAATACTATAAAGATAAAAGAGAATCATTTAGCTACCAAATCAAAGTACAAACAATACTCAATATTGCATTTGCCCGTATTTATAGTGGACTTCCCTAGAGAGTTTAATCATTAACTCACTTAATTCTAACTACAATCCTTTTGGAGGAGGTCATCAAGAGAACATGACCTCCAGTTGACCTGAGAGCTGGACCCATGTAATAGGAGGCTCCTCACCCTTCTTCTGTCCTTGGAGTGTACATTCTGCCGAGTTTTCCCATAGTGGGAGCTGATATCAAGAATCCAGCCTTGAGAGAACAATGTGTAGTTGAGGCCATTGGGGCAATATGCTGACTGAACCTCACTGAGCCTTCTATGTACACTTTGAAGATTCTCACAGGCAGGTGTGGAGATCTACTTGTCTCGTGGCCACCCAAGAAAAGTCTCTTGTGTAAGTTCTTCCTTGATAAACCTGTCGCCTACCAATCTGGGGGGCCAGCCTCTTTCTTCAGTCTCTCCTAGCCCTCCATGTCTGATGTAGTTTACAAATTAACAAACACTATGTGATACGTACTAATATTATCTCCACTTTAAAAATGATGAAACTTGTTCTGTGAGGTTAAATAATTTTGTTCCACAGTCCATAAATGTAGAGCCAGCATAATATAATAGGCAGTTTGGCTTTAATGTCTACTTATTTAATCACTACAAAATAATTCATTCCACTGTTGAAAAATCACACCCCTGCATGGATTGGAGACACTATAGCTATATAATGTTTAATCTAAACTGTACCTTTAACCTTGCCAGGAAAATCTGTGTGGAACTGCTAGGTTGAAAAGAAAAATACAATGGAATGTAATGATAAAGTGACTTTATTCCTCCCACAACTGTCCTTTTAAACCTGTTATGTTTGGCTAGTTCCTCCCTGTCCCTTGGATGATATCTGGGGCAGTATCTATGACTTTTCTGCTCACTCTCTCAGACAATGAAATGTACTCTGGTTACTTTAGACACAATTAAGTCTTATTTCTGTATGACAGGATTCAGGACATGCTATTCCATAATATGTCACCTTGGCATATTGAATATTTAAGCTGAAGGAATCTGAGAAATGGCAGATGCAAGAAGGAATCTCTGATGCCCCTTGTTGCTCCAAGTAGGACATAAGACCTCCATATCCCTGAAGTAGGTCAGGAGGCCTTTAGGTGAGATGTGTCCTGCCCTGTACCCCGAGGAAAGAGGCATCCTTATTTCCAAAGAAGGAGGCTGAGAGGAATTCAAATTATTAGACCTTGCTATGTTCTCCCCAGTTTATCACCCTAGCTCATATCCTTTTGTTCTATTCCATTTTTCCACGACTTTTCACCCTTCATCAAACCTCATATTACAGTGCTGAGGTTTAACAGCTACTTTGGGTTTTCATTTCCTTGTGAAGACTCCCATGTGACATATTAAATAAATTTGTATGTTTTTCTCTTGGTAATCTGTCTTTTATTACAGAACTCCAGCTGAGAACTTAGAAGGGTAGAAAGAAAAGATTTTTCTATCCTCCCTTATGAATTTTTAGAGTATCCATTCTCATGTAATAGTGAAAACTATAAACTTTAAATATATATATATATTTTCTCCATATCTTAATTAGATGCCTGCAGTGGTTGGAGAGAGTGGTCAGTCTCTTCCATATTTCTTTTTTCCCCAATTTTTATTAGAAACTTTAACAAATGTATCATAGTTGAAAATATTGTATGGTGAACATGCATATTCATATCCCTAGATTATACCACAAAGCTTTCACTTTTCTTGCTTTATCAGATGTCCATCCCTTTACCGATACCTCTACCCATCCATCAAGCCATCTTATTTTTTGATGAATTTAAAACTAATTAACAGGCATCAGAACATTTCTAAATATATCAACATGCAGATCTTAGAATTTAATATTTACACACAGTTCTTTTCTTCTAAGGTTATTTTACATGTAATGAATTACACAAATTATAGTGTATGCTTTCAGAGTTTTGACAAATGTACACAACCTTGTAAAAAAAAAATCAAAGTACAGAATATCATCATCATCATCAAAAGTTTGGCCATGACATTTCCACTCAACTCATACCTTCCACAAGAGGCAACTATTGTTCTGATAATTTCAGATCATAGATTGCTTGAGTTTGTTTCAGAACTTTAAATTTTTTTAATTTTTGTTATTTATTTATTTTTGAGAGAGAGAGAGACAGTGTCAGCAGGGGAGGGTCAGAGAGAGAGACCCATCCAGAATCCAAAGACAGGCTCCAGGTTCTGAGCTAGCTGTCAGTAGAGAACCTGATGCGGGGCTCAAACCCACAAACCATGAGATCATGATCTGAGCCGAAGTTGGACGACTGAGCCACCCAGGCGCCCCTGTTTCAGAACTTTAAATACATGAAGTCAAATAGTATAATCTCTTTTTATTGGTGAGTGGTATTTCATTGTATGGATATATATCTGTTCATTAATACATTCACCTATTAGTAGACTCTACTGTTCCCAATGTTTAACCATTATGAATAAAGTTGCTTTGGAACATTTGAGTCTTCATGATTTTGTGTACATATATATTCCTTTTTGGGGTTAGGTACCTGATACTGGAATTACAGGAACATTGATAAGTGTATGTTTAGTTATACAAGATATTGCCAGAACTTTTTCCAAAGTGATTCCAAAGTTCAAGTATGAGAATTGTGTTTGCTCCCCATTCTCCTCAAATTTTGGTGATATCCTCCAGTTTAATCATTCAGGAAGGTATGTAATGATAGTTTATTATGGTTTTATTTTTCATTTTCTTAGTGATTAATGACATTGAACACTTTAACAAGGACTCACAGTATTTTGCTTATGTAGATTGGAATGTCGTACGAATATTCATTGGGGCAAATTGCTGGCTTATTTTTAACATCACTCGTATTTGACTCTGGTTCTGATGCTTGCTTTGGCTCTTCAGAATTTGTTTTTCCTCGCCCTTTTGTATGCTGTATAATTTTTTTATCGGAAGCTCGAAACATTGTTGTATGTGAAAGTGGATACTGAGGCAAGTATTTTTGTTTTGCTTGTAAAATTTAACTCCTTTCCCTCTGCTAGGCCTGTGAAGAGTGGGCTTCTGATAATCTCATCAGGGTTGAGCTGAGTTTTAGGACCTTTGTTGCTATGATCACTCTCATTGCCCCAGAGCCTTCAAGTTTCTCCGGTGACAACTTGGTTTTGGAAGTAGGTTAATTTGCAGAGGTTTTTGTTTGTTTGTTTTCTCATTTTCTGCTCGCTTCTTGGCTTAGGGTTTCCTTTTTGTGCTGTGGCCTAGAGGGAATCTTTCTCTTACAGTTCTCCCAGCTCTGTTCCATTATGGTATTTACTCAGTGCTCAATAGCCTGAGTGGCAGGTGAGGGTGGAGGAGTTGGTTGATGTTCGGATTTCACTTCAGTCTTGACTGGAACTGTGTCTTTGAATTTCCATCGAGCAGAATTCACAAGCGGTACTGTCCTCTTGCAGCTCTGATACCAGCAGCTTGTATTCCTGCAAATTCCCCTGGGGACAGTGCGGGGTTTGGTGTTTGATTGGTTTGCTTTGTTTTCTGTTCTTTTCTCCAATGGCCTTGGTTTTCTCTAATGTTCTAAGAGCTCCAGGTAACAGTTTTTATTGCTTTTCCCCTACAGATTAAGGTTTGTGATGGGGAAACTCTTCTCTGCCACTCCGCACAGCAGCTGGTGTCTCCCCCACCCCCACCCCCCACCACAAGAAAAGCTTCTGGTTTTTCTTCAGTCTTCTCGGTGACATCCTGGGAGGGTTCGTGGAGGAAAAGTCTGCAAAAGGTATGACCCCACAACACTCTGTCACTTCCAAGGATCTCACACTCTTATTTGCCCACAGTTGACTTTTAGATATTCTTTAAAAAGCTGTAGCTGTATCTTTTCACCAGTTTATGTTCTGAGGCATCTGTCCCAGGGAAGCAAATACTGATTATAACCTGAGGTGCCAGCGTTTATCCAGATTTCATGTTACTTGTTTGCCCTGCGATTTCTGTTCTTTGGTGGGTTCAAAAAGGGTTGTTAAACTGAATTTTGTACAGTGTTTGCCTTGTTGTACAGGTAGGGGCATATTTATAGGCCTCTGCACAACTCTGAACTGAATCTAGAAATCTCCCAATTTTATTTTAATTCTGTCTTTCTCAGCTTGATATTTCTTTCAATTGTTATGGTTAAAGTAGATTTCTTTTGTAGGTAGCATATATTTGGGTCTTACTTTCAGTTCCTGACAATATTGTGTGTGTGTGTTTGTTCTAATTGAGGAGATTAACCGTTTACATTAATGCCATTATCGATATAGTAAAGTTTAAATCTACCATCTTGTTGTTTGCTTTTTATTTGCACCATCTATTCTTCTTTTTACATTTTTCCTCATTTTCTCATTTCCACATTTTTCTGCCTCCTTTTGGATGAATCTATTATTTATGATTCCATATTGCTTTTTTGCTTATTAGATGCATGTGTTCAGGGTTGATATAACCCTTTTATGTTGCCTTAAGGTTTATAGTATGACCTTTTAAAATTTTCACCTTGACTTGCTATTGTGCTACCTCACATGCAGTGTAATGACATTATTACAGCAGTATAATTCCATTTCTCCCCTTATAGACTTTATGCTACTGCTGTCATACATTTTATTTCTCTCTATGGAACCCAAAATACATTGTTATTTTTGTTTGAACAAGCTATTACATTTTGAAGAGTTTTAAAAAATAATGACTTTCCATTCACGCCGTTACCAGTTTTGACACTGTTTATTACATCGTATACATAAAGGTTTCCATGTGGTATGATAATCTTTCTGTTTTAAAAACTGTCTTTAACATTCTTGTAGTACATGTATGCTGGCTACTAATTAATTAGGCATATTTGGGATTTTGTGTATCTTTAAAAGCATTGGGATGCTTGAGTGGCTCAGTTAAGTGTCCGACTCCTGATTTCTCAGGTCATGATCTCACAGTTTGTGGGATCAAGCCCCACATAGGTCTCTGCACTGTCAATGAAGAGCCTGCTTGGGATTCTCTCTCTCTCTCTCTCTCTCTCTCTCTCTCTCTCAAAATAAGTAAACATTTTTAAAGCCTTTATTTCTAAAAGTTACTTATGCTGGCTAAAGAATTATTGGTTGACAGGGTTTAACCTCCCCCCCCAAAAGTATTTTAAAGATGTTTCTTCAATATCTTTCATCTTGCATTGTTTTCTATAAGAAATGTTCCATCATCCTTATTTTTGCTTTTCTGTATGAATTGTGTCTTTTTGCTCTAGTTGCTTTTAAGATTTCTCTCTCTTTTTTTTAAGACCTTGAGGGGCAAAGACCATGTCTATATTGCTCCTTACTGTTTGCCTAGCATTATCATACTAACTGATGAACAGTAAGTGCTCAATAAATATTTAATAAATGGAAAGCATATAATGCTTAGCATGGTTGGTTTCCCAGGATAAGTTCATGAAAAAAGTAGGGTGAATAAGAAGCCACTGTATAAATAAAGGTTAAGTTCCATTGTGAGTGACTGAAAACATAAACTAAAAGTCTGTATCTTTTTTGCATGAAGGAAATGTAGATATAAGAAGCCCAGGCCTGGAATGGCATCTCTATGATCAATAAGAACCATTGTTTCTCCTACTTTGTTGTCTTATCTACCATTCTCAAAATGTAGTTTCTACCTCATATCCAAGATGGCTGCTTTAGCTCCAACCATCACCTCTGCATTTTAATCCATGAGAAGAAGTGAAGGGGCTAAGAAAAAAAGGGCAAAGTGAATGTAGCTTTTCTTAAAGAAGGTGCCCAGAAACTGTCACATAATACTTTCCTTTGTAAGCCATTGTTCAGAACTTAGTAACATGACCTCACCTAATTATAGGATGGGAGCTGGAAATGTAGTCTTAATCTGATAGCCATATGACCAGATAAAAATCAGAAAGATTATTACTTGTGGTAATAAAAGAGAATAGATTTTAGAAGACAACTGTCTCTGCCACAGTCACCAATGACCAATATCTGTCCTCTCAGTGGTGTGGAGAGAAGTTGAGGCCAGTAGACATCTATTAGTTAGCTATTGTCACACTGGTGCTTCAAACAAACCACTCCAAAGTTCAATGGCTTAAAATAGCAATCATTTATTCTTCTTTATGCTTCTATAGGTCAGATAATCCAGGAGGAGCTGTGAGGGACTTGGTCCCTCACTGTGGGCTGGGCTCACATCTACTCCATGTGACCCTTCCTCCTTCCCCCCATCCCCCAATCAGGTAAAAGAGTCAGCATCCACCTGAGGAAGCATTTCATTTCACTGAAATGAAAGCAGTGTTAGGGCTTTGTATTTTTTCAAAATTTGAAATAATTATATATTCACAAGAATTTGCAACAATCGTACAGAAAGAGCCCATGTACCCTTAACCTAGTTTCCCCTAATGGTCATGTTTTCATAATTATAGTACAATATTAAAACCAGAGTATGACATTGGTACAATGAGTGTATTTAGTTCTCTGTCAGTTTATCACTTTTGTAGATTCATGAAACCACTACTACAGTCAAAATACAGCACAATTTCACCACAAACCCCCTTCTTGATACACTTTTATAGTCACACTCATCCCCTAGTCCCACCATCCCTAACCCCTGCCAACGACTGATCTACTCTGCATCTCTATAATTTTGTCATTTTAAGAATATTATACAAATGGAATCATACAGTATGTGATCCTTTGAGACTGTCTTTTTTACTCATCATACTGCCCTTGAGATTCATCCAAGTTGGTGTGTTTATCAATAGTTCAATCCTGTCTGTCGCTAAGTAGTGTTCTATGGTATGGTTGTACAGCAGTTGATTTAACCATTCATCTAATGATGGACATTTTGGTTGTTTCCAGTTTTAGGATATTGCATATAAACCTGCTATGAACAATAGTGTGGAGAGTTTTGTGTGAATGCAAATTTTCATTTCTCTGGGATAAATATCCAGGGTTACAATTACTAGGTCAGATGACAAATAAAGGGTTAACTTCGAAAAAACTTCCAAACTATCTTCTAGAGTAGTACCAAGAAAGATCCAGTTCATCCGCATCCTCGTCAGCATTTAATGTTGCCGCTATGTTTTATTTTAGCTGTTCTAGTAGGTATTTGACAATTTTCTCCTTATCATTAGTTTTAAGTAATTTGTTTATAATGTGCCTCAGGGTAGTTTTGTTTCTTGTGCTTGAGGTTGTTGAACTTACTATATTTCTGTGTGTGTTTGGCCTTTATTCAAATGTTTTTGTCAATTCAGTGACTAACATACATATTTTTAAAGGCTTGAAGTTATCTCAGAGTTCACTGATGCTCTATTCTGTTTTTCCCCCAGAAAATGTTTTTCTTTTTTTTTTTTTTAATTTTATAGAGTTCCTATTGGTATGTCTTAAAACACAGTAATCTGTAAGTCTAATTGGTCCTAAATTCCATCATGTGTATTTTTTATCTTGGACATTATGTTTTCTTTTCTAAGCTTCATCTTGGGTATTTATTTTTCAATAATTTTGATGTCTCTACTTGCTCATTCATTCTATATTGTTCAATAAATAGAATATTGTTATAATTACTGTTTTGAATTCTTTTCCTACTGACTCATTTTTATATTTCAATTTCCTTTTTTATAGCAGTTTCACTGAGATAATTCAAATATCATAACATTTGCCCATTTAAAGCATATAATCCAATGGTTTTAAGTATGTTCAGAGTTAAGGGAATGTAAATGGTTTTTAGTATATTCAAAGAATTATCAGCAAAATCTAATTTTAGAATATTTTCATCATTCCAAAATAACCTTTACTTATGTCAGCATTCCGTTTGCTTCATTTAACATAATGCATTCAAGGCTCATTCATGTTGTAACTTGCATCAACTTATTCTTTCTTATTGCCAAAATAATATTTTATTATAGGGATATATTAAATTTTCTTTGTTTCAGTAGAACAGATTTTGGGTCTTCTACTTTTTAGTTTTATCAACAATGCTGTTGGGACACCTGGGTGGCTCCATCGGTTGAGTGTCCGGCTTCGGCTCAGGTCATGATCTCACAGCTTATGAGTTCAAGCCCTGCATGAGACTCTGTGCTGGCAGCTCAGAGCCTGGAGCCTGCTTCTGATTCTGTCTCTCCCTCTCTCTCTGCTTCTCCCCTGCTTGTGCTCTGTCTCTCTCTGCCTTTCAAAAATAAATAAACATTAAAAAAATAATGCTGCTATGTACAAGTTTTTATATGGACATACATATGTTTTCATTTCTAGATAGATACCTAGGAGTAGAATTGTTGGGTAATATGGTAACACGGTGTATACGTTTGAAAAACTGTCAAACTATTTTCCAAGGTGGCTGTACCATTTTCCATTTCCCTCAGCAATCCATAAAAGTTCTCATTGTTTCTACCTCCTTATCAACACTTGTTATTGTCTTTTTGGTTATGCTGTCCTAGTGGAAGTGAAGTGATAATACATCGTGGTTTTGATTTTGATTTTTGTAATCAGTGATGATGTTGAGCATCTCTTTACATGTCTATTTCCAAGGGTAAAAAAAAAATCATACATTGTTTCAATGTGCTGAGAATCATTTTTCCATATTGTAAACTGATTTTCTTAGTTGTTTCAGGGTGGAGGAAAATCCAAGTCCTTTTTATGTCCTCCTCCCAAAGAGTGGAATTACTGTAATATTAAACAAAGTGATTCTATAGATTCACAAAGGTCATCTGGAATTAAATTACCTTTGTAATTGTTTTAAGACAAACCTAACAACTCTATATATATGTCATTCACCCCAATCCACTGCAAAAAAAAAAAAAAAAACCTATCCTGATGAAAGTGATGTGAATTACAGATTTAGGACAAAAGATAAACACCAAACCCACAAAATTCACCTTAAATTCAAACTTACAAGTGCTTCTAGATGTCTCATTGACCAAAAGATGGTTACCATTTTGGAGAATATTTTTTTCACATATGTTTAATAAACTGCTAACTGTAATTTTCTTGGTTAATTACTTATATCACATACATAACATGAATATATTGGTAAGAATGACATTGAAACTATAATTGCAGGAAACTCTGGGTAAAATATTTCTCAGTGTTTTAAAGTGCTATGGGTGGAATAGTGTTCCCACCAAATTCATACGTTGAAAGCTTAACCCCTTTTGGTACCATAAAATGGAACCTTATAACGATAGGGCTTTTATAGAGGTAATTAATGTAAAGTGAGGTTGTTAGGGTGGGCCCTCAGACAATATGACTAGTATCCTTATAAGGAAAAAAATTTAAACATAGATAAAGGTATTCAGGGAAGAGAATATAAAGACATAAGGAAAAGATGGCATCTACAACCAAGGAAAGAGACCTAGAACAGATTCTTCTTTCACAGCCAGAAGGAACAAAGCCTGCTGATACCCTAATCTCAGACTCCCAGGCTCCAGAACTGGTAGGCAATAAATTACTGTTTTTTAAGCCATTTAGTCTGTGGTACTTTGTTATGCAACCCTAACAAAAATACATGATGACATCTAAAATGAATTAATTTCAAAAACCCAGCCCTAATTTCCTCTCCGTTACTTTATGCTTTATTATCACTCTCTTACCCTTGCCTGCCTTTCATTTTCGTTAGTGTTGCAGTGAACTTCAGAACAAATGTTGACTTTTCCACAATGCAGACACCATGTTAAGCCCCCATCTGCTTCTGACAGGTATTTTCTTCCCTAGACAAGAACATTTTACCCATGACAGAACCTAACACAAAGCAGTAACCTGCCAGAAGCTTTAATATGTCTATGGCAACAAGATTGGAATGCCATTTACTGCTAAAGTTCAAGTCAACAATTCTGTGGAGAGAGAACAGGATGCTAACATCCCAAATAACTCTTTTAGCCAAAGCATAAAGGAGCCATAGCCTATTTTTCTTTTATTTGTCTTTTTTGTGATGACTTTTCTTCAATGAATTTTTGAAAGCATCTGTATCAAAGGACATGCTAATACATCTTTCTTGAGTAAACTGCCAATATACTTCTGCTTACCAGAAAAAGACATAAATTTAATAAAATGGACAGATTAGAAAAGGATTTTTAAAAGAGTAAATAGGAAAACACAAATTACTTTTTGTCTCTCACATATTTGTATTTCTATTTTCAGTTCCTATGTCTGTTATCTCTTAAATGACAGTTTTTGCCAAGAATTCAAGTTAAAAGATTATAGGAAGAAATAAATGTTTTTTGTGTCTTAAACAGGTAAATATTTTATTTTTGTTTGTGTGATTTCTGAGAAGTCCATTATAATTCTTATCCTTATTCCTCTAAAGATAAGGTGTTTCTTTCTTTTTTCCCACCTTTTTTTGAAATTTCCTGTCTTTGGTATTCAGCAATATATATGTATATATGCTGTATATATGATATGACTAGCTGTGTCTTTTTGCTGTTTATTTTGTGTTGTTTTCTGAGCTTTTATGGATCTCTGGTTTGTTTTCCATCATTTTGGAAGTTTCTGGGCCATTATTAATTCAAATATTTCTTTTTCTTTGTCTTCACTAGTATTCCAATTATGCATGTAACTCATTTTGAATTCACTCTACAGTTTTTGGATATTGTGTATCTTTTTTTTCCTATTACTCCCTCCCTTCTTTTTGTTCTTTGAACTTTAGTTTGATAAGTATCTATCAGCCTTTATTCAAATTCACTCATTTTTCCTCATCAGTTTCCAGTCAATTGATGAGCCCACCAGAGGCATTTTTCTGTTTTTGTTACTGTTTAAAATTTATTTCTAGTGAGTGCCTGTGTGGCTCAGACGGTTAAACATCAGACTTTGGCTCAGGTCATGATCTCGCCATTCATGAGTTCAAGCCTCCTGTGGGACTCTGTACTGACAGCTTAGAGCCTGGAGCCTGCTTTGGCTTCTATGTCTCCCTTTCTCACTGCCCCTCCCCTACTTGTGCTCTGTTTCTGTCTCTGTCTCTGTCTCTGTCTCTCTCTCAAGATAAATAAACATAAAAATAAATAAAAATAAAATAAAACTTATTTCTAGCATTTCCTTTCAATTTTTGCTTAGAGTTTCCATTGATCTCCTTACATTGCCCGTCTGTTCTCGCACATGGTCTACTTTTTTCCATAAGATTTCTTAACATATTAGTCAGGGTTACTTTAAATTACCTGTCTAAAAATTTCAACATTTGAGTCATAGGAGTCTGGTTCTGATGCTTGCTTTCTCTCTTCAGACTGTTTTTGCTTAAAAGCTGGGGGTGATGTATTGGATAATAGGAACTGAGGTAAATTGGCCTTCAGTGTAAAGTTTTATATTAATCTGGCTAGAATTTGACTTGTGTTTAATGTTTGCTGCTGTTATATATACCAGAGCTTTCAGATTCCTCTAGTGTAATTTTCATTTGTCTCCTCTGTTGACTTTGGGTTTTCCTAAGTACTTTTCCTCAAAAACTATGCTTTTTAAACTTTTTTGAGCTGTGATCCACTGTTCTGCAAGAGTTCTGTTGGTTTGGTTGTAAAGTGGAGAGAAAAGGATGCTTTCTATAATCTACTCTCTAATTTCAGAGGACCTGGCATTTGCACTTTACAAGACTTTCTTACCCCCTTCCCCCTACTATGACATGAGAGAGGAAGTAGAAGCTGGAGGGGGGGAACTGCCTTTCATCCATGTGGAATAAGGCTCTGGTAAAGTCTTCACTCCTGGAGAAGTAGGCCTTTTATATGAAGTATGTTCTGGTCCTATTTCACAATGATTACTGTCCCTTTCTCCCATCAGAACCATAGGTGACTTCTCTTTACTGTGAAAACTTGGTGTAGTTCCTCAGGGTAAAACCCATGAAAGTGTTAAGTCTCGCCTAAGACTGTGGCCCCAGGAGTTTTCCATTTATGCTAGTATTACCCAGCCTTGAGCAATTTGTCAAAATTACCATGTAATTATTCCTACTGATGGCTTCTGCCCCAGATAAGCAGGTTTCAGTCATGACTCTGGCTTCGCCCATCTCTTCAGATTTCCAGGTGGTGATTTGACCTGTAACATCAGTTGTCTGATGTGTTCAACTAAAACCATTGTTTTTTAAATTTTGTTTAGTTTTTCTTATAAAAATGAGAGTGGTAATGTCCAAGTTCTTTTCATTTCAGCGCTGAAATCAGAGTTGAATTTAAACATTGAGAACCATGGAGGTTATTTATTTATTTTTTTGTCAAGAAGTATTTTTGCAAGTTGTAATGGCTGTGGTATTTAAGTTCAGATTAGCATACATTTAAATATAATCAGATCAAAGTGTTTCTGACACTGTAGACAAATCTACTGTGGTACAGGTTGAATATTGTGATTTTTTTTATGTCTCTAAGCATTTAGTTTTGATAATGTTAATGCAAAATATTTTAAATCCTTTTGGAAAAGTATGGCCTGTTTTATTGTGGAGATGGAAAGAAGCAAATTCATTGATTACCTCTATAATGTTGATCAATTCTGATCAGTTTTATTTTTCCTTCATTTCCTTCCTTCATTTTTAGAATAACAAAGAAATTTCCCCTAATTATCAGTAAGTACTTTATTAATATTTCACAGAATATAAAATAAATATTTTTATAACTACTTTGTAAAGAAAACAATTGTATAAAACAAATATATGCAACTTCTTTAGTTATTACTCTTTATGTATCTCTATTTGTGTTTCTGTCTCAGACAATACTGTCCCAGTTTTCCTATGTTTACAGGTTTATTATACTCATTAGAAACAACTGTGATTGAGGTATCTGTCCTTGCTTGCCAAGTACACTATTCATAATGTCCCCCTTTTCACTCAAGACTTCTTCTGGTTTGGATGATAAACTATTTGTTTACTGTCTTATTATCCGTATTAATAGTGATACTCAAACCTTCCCTGTATTACTGTGAATATCATCGCTAATAAGACAGGTACTAGTCATCAGTTTGAAACTAATAGGACACATTGGATATGTTGAAATGGAAATTATGGTGTTTCAAAACTATTTGGCAAACCAGTCAGTGTTCATTTAGATTTAGTGTGATATTTATAGGATTTTATATTTCAAAAATAAGACCTAAGCATACAAATGAAGGGTTCCTTTACTATTCACTGGCTAAAATACTTGCTTACATAAAATATCAGTGAAAATAATTCTAAAAATATCCATTTTGATTGAAAAATAAAATTTACACTAAAAAGGTATTAATCTCTATAGCCACAGTTATAACAAGCATAATAATTTATCATATGGGGTATTTCTTTTATTTTTTAATGTTTTATTTATTTTCGAGAGAGAGAGAGTGTGAGTGGAGAAGAGGAAGAGAGAGAGAGGGATACAGAATCTGAAGCAGGGCCCAGACTCTGAGCTGTCAGCACAGAGCCTGATGACACCAGGCTCAAACTCACAAACTATGAGATCATGACCTGAGCTGAAGTCAGCCAGTTAACCGACTGAGCCACCCAGGCACCCCTATCACGTGGAGTATTTAACAAGCAATATGCATTTTAAAAGCAAATATTTATTACTGAATATCTGTGATGAACATTGAAATAATACAAAATGACAAAATGAAGAATCTGAAATATAAGCTTTCTATGTATGCTACTAAAAATGATGCAGTACTTTCCTCATTTATTTTGAAATAGTTACTTTTTAAAGAAAATTTTAATACCCCTTGTATTCTAGATTACTCAGCTGTTTATCATTAATTTATCATTAGTCATTAGATTTGTTTTAGTCCAGGATTCTTCTTTGCTTAGAGATGACGAAGATGAAATATAGCAAAGTATTATCACAGTTCAGAAACCTAGGTGTGTGTAAGATATTGATCTTATTGCTCTTTGTGCACCAACAATTTCATAAGCTGAAATACAAATGAGGTTGTAAGCAAAATCTCACCATCTAAATATTCACCTGCCCAATTTCATTCTAGGCAGAAGTTTTTAAAATCCTGTTCTTTTGACTGCCCTAACGCTTATGTGGGTTTGGTAGGGGAGTTGTTATTATGGTAGCTTTCTGTACTTTTTGACTCTGTTGACCACAACCATTTGTCTCGCAAATTAAGTTCTGTACCTGCATTGATTTATCTGTTATAGCACTTGTCCTGGTTTAAATTTAATTATTTCTTCTGTATGCAGCTTGTTGTGTTGGGTTTCATGTATTTATCCATCTAAAATATATTTTGCCATATATCACTGGAACACCTGGGCCCTCTAAAATGAATGAATTAAACAAATTTATAAATAAGAAACCTATCCATTTAGCCAGGAATCTATTTCCACACTAACAGCTGTAACCACCTGCTAAATAAGATCACATTTACACCTGACTCTGAATCAAAGCACTCACAAAATAAAATGTATTCATGTTGTTCTCAATTTAATTTACCTAAAATCCAAACTTTCACAGTCATTACTTTATCAACATAGTTGTAAGCCATGTTTTTCAAGTATTTTAAAGCGAAACCATGATGTTTCTTGGAATACAGCTGCTAAATAGTGGTATAAGAAAGTGCCTGTGCTGAACGCCTTCTGTGATTGGTACATTCTAAAATATGGAGATTGGTGGTATAATGGCAAAGAGCTCAATGAGTTGTTTAATCCTGATGGGAGTTTTATGGCTTATTCTCACATACAGCTGTTGTAGGTTTGCTGTAGCATGATGATGAGGCTAAGATTATGGCTTTGATATGGTGTCCTTAGGACAGGTATGGCTTTGTTTACTTCCAGCTACTGGGAATCAAAAGCTTATTTTCTTCAAATCACAGCTACAACTTATACTATGGGGAAGCCATAGTAAGGGCTTAGATATGACCCATCCTAGAGGGACTATATAGTAGAACACTTCTTGCAGTGGGGATTTTTGTGCAATTTAGAGAAACTTGCTTCCAAGTTTGAGCTGGGAACTGTGATTTCCATCCTATGTTCTGTTTCTTGATAACAGGGGTAAAGGAAAATTGTGTAACATAATTTACATGTTAACTTTAGTTTTAATTAGAAAGCCCATAAAACAACTCAGGATAGTCCATCCTGGCCTTGATGCCTAGGCCCTTCCTTCCTGGCAACCTTCTTTCCAAGAAGGTAAATGCATTTCAGAGAGATTGCAGGTGACTGCAAAAAACTTACAAGTGTACTGTAATTGTGGTTATAATTTATAATCTCACACATAAACTGATATTCATTAATTTGTAAATACAGTAGTTGTTTTTCAAAAGTTTAATCCTATCAAACTTACCAAAAAGGTTATAGCAAGACATATGGGAAAGCTTAAAATGATATTTGTGAACTATGCATCACATTCTGACAATTATAAATCTATTGTTTCAATTTTTCACTACAGTATTTGAATTTGAGGTAGATGATTGTTGCCCATGTTTAGGCCAAAAAATAGGAGTTTTGTCAATTAATGGAAAAAGGTTTCAGGATACCACAATTTTAGAACCTGGCTCTTTCTCAAGTTTGTTTGAGACCCAGTGATAATAAATAAAAATCGAGGTGCTAGATTTTCTAAGAAATGTGAAAAAAGAACATGTTCAAAATCTGGTTTGGTAACGCTTAGCCTCACTTCAAGGGCATAATGTAATTTGCATAGAGAGGGTGGTGGCTATGAATGGTATTATATAGTCATTAAATATGGTACCAGTATATTTATAAAATTGGGAGTATGTTCAGCCCAAAATTTTAAGTAAAGTTTTGGTAGCATTATAATATATACTTTATAGTCTGTATATCATAAATTAACAGATTTATCCCTTAATTTTAAGCCATTGCCCTTACTATTTTATGGGTCTGGAAGACTATTTCATCTATCTACCAAGTTATTCAGTTCTCATCTTTTGCCTAGTTTTCATTCAAGAAGTGTTCCCTAGTCTTAAAAAATGTAAATTAAACTGCTTCTCAAAATTTTTTTTATTACTTTATAAGAGCTTGGTCATAACATTTACTAAAGATTACATACCTGTCCATTGATTTTTTTTTCTATGTACCAATAGAATATACTCTCTATAGGGGCAAGATTCATAACTTCTTGTTATTTTATTCCCAGCTCTTAGCTGGGAGCAAATTCAGTACCCATTTTAAATAATAAATATAATGGAAGAAGGGAGTGGAGGAAGAAGAAAAAAGGAAGAATCAGATTATAGGAGATTTTCATTTTCCTCATTGTGGATTTCTTTTTTTTATATACTGTGTGCTCTGCATCTGTATTTCTTGAGCTGACTGTGTTATTTCTGTCCACTTACCATCCATTTGAGACTGAGAATAAATAAAGTCTTCTGGAGTTCTCTTTGGAGTAGTTGATAAATATGTATAACTAAGAAATATGTTGAAGGTCAAAATAATTTCCTAGGCAGTACTTTGAACTTTTATCCTACCTGTTCTGTAGGAGTTGGGGTCATACTGTTTATCATTTTGGAATCATCACTGTTCTATTATTTTGTCTGATATAGCCTGATTATATTAAGTGATATCAGTGTACAGATACATTCCTAGTACTATTTCATAATAATATTTTTGTTTTTAATACATATTAGAATTTCTTGGCTTATTAATGTTTTGATTTATCATATTTAATAATGTCATTAAGTACATGATATTTTACAGAGATATCGAAATATAAGAAGAATTAAAACTATGATTAAAACAGATTAAGTTAAAATTATGAAAATGTTTAAAATATTTTATATCCTTAGTATATAATAGGAAAATTTTGTGCATTTAAAGCATTTATTTGCAGGTAGAATATGTTTACATTTATTCTATCCATATGTGTGAAAAAGATAATGCTTGCATAGGCTTCAGAAAGTAATAGACCAGAGGCTTTCTATAGGAAATGAATTAGTGGGTCCATTGTGCATGAAATCCCATTTTGTTAAAAGAAACAAGCCCATCGGTCTTTATTGATCTTGTTGCTTTTAGGTTGGTTATGCCTCCTGGTTTCCTTTTATTTAATCAAAGCTACTATGTGAATGTAAAAAGAACTCTTAAAACTCGAAATCATCAATTATCTTAAAATTAATTTCAAACTCTAACTGTCCCCATATGTCAACACATCTTCATTTGATACGTATATAATATTTGAAACAATATAATAATTAGGAAGGAAAAAAGAAATGATGTAGTATCTGATTACATAAAAACAATGAATTGGATTGACTTTTATATCCTGGAATCTACATGAGGAAGCATTCAAGTTTTGGTTACATGAAAATTAGTCACACATGCACTCACATGCAAACATACACATGCACACATTCCTTATATAACTTTTTCAGCCTTAACAGAATAAAGAGAGAGAAAATTATACTAATTTTTTAACTTTATACTCAAAATGTGATAAAAGGCATTGTTGAATGCAAAATTCTGGCTTGTTCATATTTCTGTATCTTTTTCAAACTACTGTAAAATTCTAAGAACAATCACTTTCCTGAACTCAATAAGTTGAATACATTTAACATGAAAATATAGTTTCTCCTTAACTCTTTTCTCCAACTCTGAATGTGTATATATATATGAATATGCACATACATATTTACACTAAATATTTACTCCATCATATCAGAAGAATAAAAAAGTCACCATAATGACTATTTTAAATTACATACTTGGAAGACATTATTTATCCTATTACATTCTTCAAAAGGAACAACATAATAGGAAAAAGTACAATCATAATTTGGATCCTCAGTGCAGAAAATGATCAGGAAAATACCTTTTTTTATTGGGTTGTTCCTTTTTTGTCTTAAAAACTATCTTTCAATTTTTATCATTTTATGTTTGTGTACTGATGCAGGTGTCAATGTTTTGTCACAACATGGTATTATTAATTTAACCTTTTAACAAATATATTGAAACAATTAGGAGGAGGTTAACAATTTCCATGCAAAATTCTTGGGAAATCAAAAGTGACAAATCTGACTTGGTTTTAATATGAAGACCTTGTCTTTATATTAATCATTAACTAAGTTCAATATATGTCTGTAGTATTGAATAAATTTTTTGAAGAAAGTTATAGTATATTTTAGAAATTAAGAGATTTTACTTTTAATAAATTACACACCTATTATAAATTTCCTCTGTTTCCTCACTCATTTTCGAAATATTTTTTAACTTAAATTGTTGAATGCTTTGTAAACACTATATAGAATCTTGGAAATGACCAACCAAAAGACACACATGAAAACCTATTTCAAAAATTGTATTTTACTATAAATATGAAGAACAAACTAATGGTTATCAGGAAAGGGGTGGGAGGATGGTCAATATGAGTGAAGGGTAGAGAGACATACAGGCTTCCAGTTATGTAATAAATAAGTCATAAGAACTAAAAGGGACAGCCCAGGAAATAGAGTCAATGATAGTATAACAGTATTGTATGGTGACAGATGGTAGCTATGCTTGTGAGCATTGTGTAATGCATAGAGAAATTGAGTCTTTATATTGTATACTGGAAACCAACGTAACATTGTGTGTCAACCATATGCAAATAAAATGTTACTTAAAAATATCTTTATAAATAAATCATTTAAGGTGAAATCATTTCCCTAAAGTGCAGTTAAAATAGATTTAATTCCCATTACCAATTTGAGCTGTGAATATATGTTTTTAGTCTAAGCACTGTATATAGTTTTATTTAAATATAACATTTATATAAGCATTTGCTTTAATTAGTCTGAAATTCAGTGTTAATTTTGACAAGTGGATGTTTTCAAAATATTCTCTTTATCACTATTAGTACTCCAAATATAAACATGAGAAAAGCTTTATGATATGGGCTATATTACACTATTAACTGAAATACTTGCTATATAACCATCAAGCCTGTTGTATGAAACTGGAAAATGCTTATTCTTTTTTAAAAATCCCATGCATGCCATAATTTATCCATCAAATGAGGATGCAAAAACTAGGTAACATTAAGTAATTAGAAAAAAATATTCTGAAACATAACTCTTTTTGTCAATTCATTTACTCATAAAAAATATTTAAAATATATGTTTTCCCCTTATCACTTCTGAAATTATTTCATCAATAGTGCAGAAGTTCTTTGGACAACAAATAAGATTAATTTTCACTTCATAATTTATTTTTTTTACAGAAATATCCAATATATGTGACTTAAAGGTAACACACATTTATAGATCTTAGAGAAAAAACAAAGTTTAGGTCAAAAGGTCCTGAATTTTTAAGGTATTAAACATTTTTATCTAACATTAATCTATTATAATTAAATCTGATGTCTCAATTTATGATTTTGTTGATAATTGAAAGCCTTCTTTTATAGCACTTTGTTTTACATGTACATGTTATTTGGGACTTGTCTTGTTATAAGGGACATAATCCCTTCTCCAAATGAGCTTATGTGAAAAAAGTAATTTACTGCCTCATATAATAAGGATGTAAGGGTGGCTATAGCTTCAGGCATAGGTTTATTCAGGACTCAAATGAGTCACCAGAATCCTTTTTCAAGCTTTTCAGTTCTTACCCAGAACTCCCAGGTTTAAATCATCACAGTATCCAACTGCATAACGTAGGATTTGATGGCTTACAAAGAATTCCTTCTTGATTGTCCCAAATTAGGTCACATGCCAATTTCAGAAGTTATATCTATGGCTCCAAGGATGGAATAATTTGATGAGTTTAGCATAGCTCAAAGATGACTCTCTTATCTCTTAGAAGTACACCCAGGTTTATCTACAAGACAGGGACTAAGAGGATAGTCTCCCGTGGGGTGATACCAGAATTAGATGTCTAGGAGGATAAGAGATTCCAGGAGGCAATGAAATAGCCAAGATAGTCTTGATTTTCATTTTTTACATCACTATCAGGAACTTAGGTTAAATATCAATGTCTAGTCATAAATCAGTGTATATAATTCAAGTCTCAATTATAGCATTAAATTAACTTTCCATTGATCTCCAGTGAAGACATTAAATAGGTATGCCACGTACAAGGACCAAACATGCTGTGTTTCATCATAAAAGTATTCAAGCAAATTACAAAAGTAAAGACAGAACAAGGAGTCTTCTATACTCATCTCTCAACTTCAACTTTTAAAACTCATAACAGGGGCACCTGGGTGGCTCAGTCAGTTGAGCATTGGACTCTTGATTTTGGCTCAGGTCATGATCTCACAATTCATGAATTTGAGCCCTGCATTAGGCTCCACACTGACAGTGCAGAGCCTACTTGGGATTCTCTCCTCTGCCTCTCCCCGGCTTATGCACTCTGTCTTACTCTCAAAATAAATAAATAAACTTAAAAAAAAAAAAAACTCCTAGGAAATCATGGTTCATCTCCACCCCATAGCTCTTCTTTCCTACTCCAATCTCACTGGAAAGTTTTCATGAAAAGCCACAGAATAATCTTATCCACAAACATTACATAAATTATGTAATTTGGCCTATAATGTGAAATTTTACTTTTAGGGAATTTTTAAATATTTACATAGGATTATTCAATACTCATAATTAATATTAACAAAGTTGGAAACAGACATAAATTATATACTATTTCTTCAGATTTCACTATAGTCTTTTAATAATGAGGCCATTTCTGACTTCTGATCATGAAACATTTAAACTGGAAAGATACAGCAAACAATATTAATATTTTGCCCTTGCCCTTTATGATTCTTTTTTTTTGTTGTTGTTGTAAATGGATTTGGAGTCCTAATGTCTGGAGTAAATAAGTTTTGCCAAATTCTTAGATGCTATTAAATATCTTTGAGCTAATAATTGCAGCTTAAATATATGTGCTTAGTGATGACATGAGATGTATTTTTAAATATTTATTTTGAAAAATTAATAAAAAATATTTCATCTTTATTATACGTAAAGTGGTTATTGTGCTTCAAAGATACCTAAGTTGTAATCCCATTAGCTGTGTAGTCCTAGAAAAGTCATATAAGTTCTCTGAGCCTTGGGCTAATCTTATGGAGGGATATTATGAGGATATGGAGGGATATTATGAGGATTATTTGTAAAACTAAGAATATATAAAGAAACTAGAAAAGTATCCAATTGGAAGTAGTTTATGAAACAACAAAATGTATTTCAAATTATAGTTGTTAAAATCATTAATTATTAAATAAACAATAGTTTATTTATTATATAAATATTATATAAGATTATCAAAATTCATTTTGGGATCAGATCATTCATTTAGTTCATTCACTGAGATCAATGCATTAAAACACTTATAGAACTGGGTGGAGAAAGAGGGTAGAGAAGACAGTAATGTTGAAATGATCAAAGTTCTAACCGTGCTACCATCCTTCTCATTTTCCATAAGGCTATTTAATTTGGAAATTCTTTCTAATGGAAAAATGGTAGGCATGAAACTTTTTTTGCTTTCAGCTCAGATTTTCTCAAGTTTACAGTGAAAATCAACCATAAGCAATATTTTATAAAATGAATTATTCTAAATATTTTTCAACAATAAGAAAAAGAGAAGGGGGAATATCAGTTTCTATAAGTATATTTGTATATATGATCCATGATACTTGATCAATAGGAATGCTTCATAAATATTCAGAACTGGGAGTGACCTTGAAATTTTTATTGCTACCATCTAATTTTATCAGTTTAAAATGCAAAGCTCAGAGATTAAATTGCCCTCAATCGTGTCTCTAGTATAAGGTAAAAACTGCAATCAACTAATTAACTAATGAAAATAAAACCGTTTTCTAACACATGTGCTACAACCAGTTTACAATGAGAATAACCTTGCCAGTACTACAGAGATTTTTGTTATGCACAAATGAGTTAATTGAGACTTACTTAGAAGTATGTCCTGCTCATTGGAAAATCTTAATACACATTAGAATTGAAAGTGAAGATGATGATCAAAATTAATGCAACATGGGAAACAATCCCATCACAAGAGAAATCCCCCCATTCATATACTATACCAGTGTGCATAAGGCCAGCATGTATATGTGTGGTAGATGGTTTTATCGCCACAAATTCTTCCCAACCCAATATGCATGGTACTTTGCAATGTGGCATTGCTGATACTCGCATCCTGCAGGCAAGCCTTATGATTTTCTTTGATCAACTACATGTTTGGAACGAACACTTTGTAAATTCTGGAATCTAGGCCTCAAGAGACTCCTTAGAGCCTCCACATTTACCATCTTTAACTTTGCCCTGAGATGGCTGCATACGGAAGGCCACTAGCTTAAAGGAGAATGAGAGGCATGTGGCATGCCAAGTGACAGCCAGTTCCACCTGTCAGTGTGATTATAAGCCCATCTTACATGTTCTATTCCAGCCAACTCATCAGCTGACTGGAGTCACTCAACCAATCAGCAGAATTCATGAGAAACATTTGCATTGTTGTATAAACCACTGAGGTTTATGGTAGTGTGATATATAAGAGTAGATAATACATACAAGACAGACTTGATTTTCATTCATTTTACTTTGCTTATTTTGATATGATTCTTAAAGTCTATGCATCTTAAAGCAGAAAATTACGTTTATCTCTTCTAAATATCAGTGACCTGGTGAGCTAAATACAATTCTATATTTTTACCAAAATGTTCACTTATTCAGTCTGGCATGGATATAATTCAATAATAAATACATATAATGTTATAGTTACTAAAATCACTTTTTTCAACTAAAATATAATTGAATTAAACTTAAATGTTTTTCTACTATATTGTATATCTTACACTCCATATCCTAGATTATTAATGTTAGTAATTTCCATCTTTCAATTAATGAATCAATATTGATATATTTTTCTTTCTTATTAGTCTGGGGTTTTGTTTTTAGAAGGAAAACTACAGAGTTAAAGAACTATTTCATCGCTTATCAAGATTACCTATCACTGTTGGTGTTGAACTTGATCACCTGACTGAGATAGTGTTTTTTCTAATTTCTCCATTAGAGAAATTAGTTACTTCCTTGTCACGCAACACCCGCATGCTCTTTTACACTATATGCTGAAAGACAAGTAACTATGCATACGCCAAATTTAAGGAGTCGAGAACTATGCTCTCCTACCTTGAAGGTAGAATATCCACACAAATTATTCGGAATTCTTCTTCTGTACTTGAGGTTTGTTTCCTCTGCCTCATTCATTTATTCATTCATTCATTTATTATAGTTCATCAGTAAGGACTCATGTATATTTACTTTATACTTGGGTTCTAACCCAATACCACCTTGTCCATTCTGTTGCTCAAATTTTTCCAGCTTTGGATTGTGAACTCTTTCAGTTGGCTTTTGTTTTCCTTTGATATACCCACATCAATATAAGGTTAGTTTTCATTCAGTTTTTTTGAGTACTATCTTGCTTTCTGGCACAATAAAATACTCTGAGCTTATCAGAGCTTGTATTTCCCTGCTCTAATCCTAAAATCAGCCATTTTCCAAGGAATCCTGCTTTCTTTTATTGGAGGATGTTATTAGAAACTAAGTTCTGGGTACTAGGTGTGTTTATTGTATTATTGCTTCCAGGCCCTCTCAGGTGATGGAACACGGAAATATATGTGTATGCACATGTATATGTACTATCTTGTGTACATGCACATATATATTTTATATGTAATTATCTTTTTCTATATCAAGCTAAAATGAATGCATATTGATATCTCCAACTCTAACTCATTTCCACATGGATCATCTAGCCTTTTTTCATTTCTTACAAATAACTACCACCCCAATGATGAGAAAAGTGACTCTTATCATCCATCATTCATTTACTCAGTTACAGAATATATGTATACTCATACCAGAATTGTTAACCTGTACCTATATGGGAAAATAGTTTTATCAACCAGGGTATAGTGGTTATGGATAACTGTCTTAATGAACTTATTCATTGCCTTTGGTTTTAACAGATTTATTCCAAAGTGACTTAGACTTAACTCTGCCGCTTTTCTGCTAACCCTCTTAGTTGAGGAGGAAGAAATTTCCTCTATTTTTTCAGGTCCTTCTAAATGGACTAATCAAATTTACATAAAACAGATTAATAGGAGAAAATCAGATTTAATATCATACATATGGGAAATCCACACAGATGAGAAATTCGAAAGCAAGGCAATACCACGTTTATATAACACCTTGAGCTAAGGAGAGGGGTGGGGTCTGAGGATACAAAGAAGGGGAAAACTATTAGCAAGAAGGTAGAGATGTTTAGAAAGTAATGATTGCCCTGTTATGCAGATAAGTTTCTTAGGTACATTGGAATCTAAGTTAATAGCTCTTCCTGGTATAGACTCTCCTTTCCCATGTAAATTTAGGCAGTTGAGGGGGAGGGAAAGGGCTTTTCCTGAATTTTCTGGGTTGTAATTGCTCTTAGCTCAAAGTAATCTTCATACCAAAGTAGCCCATCTCGGGTTGGCCTACCCTTGGTCCTTACAAGTTGTATCATACATTTGTAAAAGATAATTTTATCGCATACTGTATTTTACTTCATACTGAGATTCCCCAAACTCCTTACTTTTTATTATATTTTTTAATTTGGTAGACATAAAGGTTCACCCTTTGTCCTGTGGAGTTCTTTGGGCTTTAACAAATTTATAATGAAACATATCAACCTTTATAGTGCTATACAACAAAGATTTATTACCATAGAAAAAAAATCCCTTTACACATGTATAACCTTCCCTTCTCCTTTGAACTCCAAGTGACTTCTTATCTGACTACCATATCTATAGTTTTGATTTATCTAGAATCTCATATAATTGAAATCATGCAATATATAGCATTTTCACATTGGCTTTTTTCTTATAGCAATATGTACTTAACACTCATTCATGTCTCCTTTTGAATTGATAACTCATTTTTTAAGTCATTTAATCCTATTCCATCATTTAGATGTACATCCTATATGATAGAATATTACTTATTCTTGCAACTATTGAAGGCTGCTGGATAGGTAGAATTTCTTATCCCTTTTAAGGTTCTTCTAGCCAAACTAAGAATCCAACTGACATGGGACAAATTAACAGGAGAAAATAAAACTAAATTTGGGACATATGAGAAACTCATGCAGACATGTAAATTTTAAAGACAGTCAGGCAAAATAAGGTATGTATGTCTTCCTGAGCTAAGGACAAGAAGGTAGTGGTTTGAGACTTCAAAAGAATGAAACGCAATTCACATGAGGATGAAAAAGAATAAATGTTTGGTAAACAAATATTCATTGTGCAACTCAGAAACAATGGGACATAGAGCACTTTTATCAAACAGATCTTGCTAGATTCCTCCGAGGCTACCATAAATATCAAAATGTAGTTATCTGTGGAAATAGCTCTCTTCTAGGAGCAGTTATTAAAGTTCTTTTTAGGCAGTTGAGTGTAAAGACAGCTTTTTTTCCCGAATCTCCTGGGTCCTGATTGCTTTCTAACTCAAAATAATCTCTCTGCCAAAGTGGACCACTTTGGGAAGGACTGACCTTGGTCCCTTCAAGGTCATCATGATAACTTTGGTTTTGGGTGATTAAGGATAAAACTGCTGTAGGTATCATGTGACAGTTGTTAACCAAACTTTCAAATCTGTTGCATATATACCCCAAAGCATGGTTGCTGGATTGTAGGGTAATAATATATTCATGTTTCTAAGGAATTGCCAAGTTATTTTAAAGAGTGACTCTACCATTTTTGTATTCACACCAGACAAGAATGAGTGTTCCTGTCCCTCTACAATTTAGCCAGCAATTGGCTATATGGTAAAATTTTATGTTTGTTACTGTACTAGGTCTATTAGTATCTTACTATTTTAATATACAATTCTCTCATGAAAAGTAATGTGGGACATCTTTTCATTTGCATGTTTTCTTTCTGTGTATCCTCCTCAGTGAGGCATCTGCTGAATATTTTTACTCATTTTGAGTTTTTTTGTCCTCCTATTTTCGAGTTTTAAGAGTTTCTTAGTTGAGACAGGAAATAGTGAGCTTTGTGGAGGGGGAGAAATGGATTTTATTAGGTGGGAAAAGTCTGTGGTGGAGTCTATCTCCCGGAGAGTAAGTATTGCTTATTTCATAATGATTACTTTTCTCCTCTTCCAGGCAGAGCCATGAGGGCAGAGGAAGCAGGAATCTTTCTTTGCTCTTTACCATCATATGCTTATAGGGTTACTGAAAGTAAAACCCATGAAAGTAAAACCAATGAATCTGCGGGAGGTAAAACCCAAAAAGAGTGGGGGACTACATCCTTCAGGAGTTTCTCACTCTCACACTAGTCCATACTCAATTCCAACAAGTTGTGAAAATTGCCATTTAAGTGGTCTTGCCAGTTCATGGCTCCAGTAGCTTCTGCTTCAGATAAGCAGGTCTCTCCTGTGACTCTCTGGATTTGACTTTTCCTTTAGAATTTGGGGTGGTTTTTGGTGCTATCAACTCAATTCTTTGAAGAATCCAAGAAAATTTGTTGAATTTGTTTGTCTAATTAATCTTGTAAGGATAGGCTTGATAATTAGAGCCTTTGACATATTACAGCTGAAATCCAAAGACTAATATTGAAATTTTGAAGAGAAATACTCATACCCTTTACTCTACTTGAAGAAAAAACTGTAAAAATTATTGTTAGTGTATAAAACTTTTAATTTCTATTAAATTATGTAATTCTATTAAAATTGCCCAAATATCCTTTACATTCATAAGTTGGGTTATATAATTTTTATTATGTTATTTGCATTCAAACAATAAAAATAATTACCCATACAGTAATTATTAAAAGGCTGAATTTAAAGAAACATTCTTTTAAGACCAACTAGTAACAACATCTGCTTGACTAGCCAAATTGGATAAATAAATTTATTTACATCTCTTTTTAACTTAAGGAATCAATTTGTCACAGCAATGGAAGTCTACAATATGTCATTATAGTTTGTGATTTTTAATACCTTGTCTCTATGTTGTCAATGGCACTTCAGTGTTATAATTGTTTTTTTTTTTATTTTCTTAAATGTATGTCTTGTAGAAGAATTTCTGTGGAGAAGAGTTAGAAATGCATAGCTGACATCTACAGATTTATATTTTTATTATATGAAATTGTTAGTAATCAGATGTTCTAACCTTGTGCTATAACCTTTACATAAATAAATGCATGGGTTGGAAATTTTACTAAATTCTTAGAAGAAGCAGAAAGACTACAGAGGTAAATAAATTTTGCTTTAAAAAGCTTAAGCTTATAAATTACAGCCGTAAATAAGATACTACATGCTTTTCTTGTAATCCTTACTGTCATAAGTTCATAAAAATTTTTCATTAATTTAATACCTGCAAGTAGAAATAGGTTTTTTTTCACACATTTATTATTATCTATGGTAAAGTGTAAGAAGAATGAATCAGGATAACAACTTACATGAAACAATTCATATTACTGTGTGAACTAAATGAATAGAAAACAAATCTTTAATCTTTGAATATTCATATCTACTAGATAATTATAACATGGTATGTCTTTAATATATGTTGATCGAATAAGGGAATGAACTGATTGAACTGTTAGAAAACATATTCCTATTCTTCTATCATAAAACGAGAAAATTATTACAACAAACCTAGAGTTCCGAAATAAGATCATTATGAAGGTTAAAATACCCAAACTACACTATAATTATAAGAGCCTATGAAGAGTCATGTTTCTCTGGAAACCATTAAATTTGTTTTAAAAAATTACCTTTAATGCAAACAAAATGAAAACAAATATTAGATTTCAAAAACCTGGAAAATTTAAATTTTAATGGAGAATATGATCATCAAACACATGAAGATTTTCTTATGTAAAACATTATGGTGAACAATAGAAGAAAATGATTCATATGAAAAGTTGAAATTTTAAAATCTCTCAGTGACTAAGAAAGCAAATAGATTAAAAAATGAGTTAAGAAAATACTTTAGGGCATTTTCTTTAAGGTGTAAACATATTTAAATCATTATATTACTGGAAATAAAAGGAAATGTCTTCCAGTGGCCACATAATCATAGATTTCTCTGATGGTAACTATTCCCATTAGCTACTTAATGTTATTCAGTATCATACTATGTGGTCAAGTGGGAACAAAGTATGACCCTTATCTGAAATACAATTATGGTTTCTGATGTGACACTAAAATGAGAAACTCAGAGAGTTTGAAGTGAAGATGTTGGTTCATGTAGAGAAAGCTCAAATGGGAGAAAAGAAGGCACAGAATATCCTATTATAATTCTTATTTCATAACATTCTCAGTTCAGCTCCTATCTATCTGCTATTTGGTGTAATACTGTTGTAACTGATGGTATAAATTTGATTTTGATAAAGCCAATAATAACACTGATATTGATGATCACATACATGGAGAACTAACTGAATTAAAACCTCCACATGAAGTTTTTTCAACATATGCTAATTGGCCAGCAGAAGAACTAGGATTAGTTAATAGGTTAATTCAATCTAATAATTAATTGGTAACTTTCATAAAATTAAAAAATTATAATAAAAAGTGTTAAGCTTTTATATGATCATGAAAAAATTTATACCAGTAAATTGAAATGTTTCTTAACATATTTCTAAAAAACGATTATTTTCTCCAGTATCATTTTGCTTTTTACATTCTATAAATCATGCAAAAGATGACAGAAGAAAAGTAGTCATGAGCTAATTAAAATGACAAAGTATTGACCAAGAAAGAGTCAGAGCTTTAATTGTAGAGATACTGTTGATTATCTTTTTTTTTTAATTTAATTTAATTTAATTTAATTAATTTATTTATTTTTTTAAACTTTATAGTTTATTGTCAGGTTGGTTTCCATATAACACCCAGTGCTCTTCCCCACAAGTGACCTCCACCAAGACCATCACCCCCCTTTACCTTTTCCCCTTCCCCTTCCCCCCTCAGTTTGTTTTCAGGATTCAAGAGTCTCTCGTGTTTTGTCTCCCTCCCTCTCTCTAACTCTTTTTCCTCCTTCCCCTCCCCATGGTCCTCTGAGAAACCCAACAGAGGACCATGTTGATTATCTTAATAGGAAAAGGTCTGTCTTTGTCTTTGGGCATGTCCAGATATCTGGTTATTCTTGTTCAAGGTAAGGACAATGGAATTTATGATAAGCTGTATAAAGAGCCAAATTCCCCTGGTGAACTCAGTCAATTTCTTGACTAATGGTTTGCAGTTGACAAATGTTCCAATTGCACCCATGGAATTTTAACTTATGGAGGTGACCAAGTGGTAACATGGGTCAATACCATTGAAAGAAGAATTTCTTACTTATAGTTCTCCAAGGGAGGGAGCACACCATGCCTGCAGGACTACATGGGTAAGCACCAGGTTTGATCACAAAGCAGAAGAAACAAGGGGGAAAGAATGGCCTAGAACTTTATTATTGTATTTTCTATAGAACGGGTAAGGCAAAGCAAGGCATGGCAGGAAAACATCTTAAGATTGGCTAGTCTGAATAATGTGTGTGGGCTCTAGGCTAAGTGGTGATCTCTAGTAGTCTGGTTCCTGGCTCTGGGCTGATTTAAGGCAGGGGAAGTATTGGTTTGGTATGTGAGAGTTAGATAAAAGAGATGGTTGAGAAAAAGGACATAAATATGGGATTGGTTGGTATTAATATGAAAGACCTGTCAATAGGAAATTGGTATCTTGAGAATTAACTGGCTCTTGGAAGAGCAGTTACTTTCCAGCCAATTAGGCCCATCAAGGTAGCAAAGCATTATAAAACACAGAAAATAAAAACCGTGCTTAATATAGTCTAACCAGCATAGAAAGACTGGCATGATCAGGTGGCAAATAGGAACAAAATGTACCTTCTGAAAGTTTTTCCTTTGAGCTTTCCCAAAACTAAGATTCCTATAACAGATATTGATGTAGATATTGCCTGAAGCTGGACAGTCTAGCATAGCCCCTTGGGTGCTTGCATGTTGATATCTCTTAGTTCTCCAGTATTGTCCTTTACTCTTTCATGCTGCATCATATCATTAGCTTTTATTATTTTTTTAAAGTTTATTTATTTATTTTGAGAAGGAGAGAGGGTGCAAAAGAGTGCACACAAGCCAGGTAGGGACAGAGAGAAAGGGAAATGGAGAGAGAATCCCAAGCAGGCTCCATGTTTAGCACAGAACCTGAAGCAGGGCTTGATCTCATGACCCTGAGATCATGACCTGAACTGAAATCAAAAGTCAGATGCTCAGCTGAATGAGCCGCCTAGGCACCCCTCATTTGCTTTTAAATAAAGCCTTATACAAGTGTGTTTTGTGGAGTCTGGTGGGTTTTATCAAAAACGAGAAATAAAATCATTGCAGCTCCACAGCATATTAAATAATGTATAAGATAATATACGTGAACTTAAAACTATCCAATCTGAGGCTCGAAGAAAAAAATCAAAGATCATCAGTCTCATGGAAAAAAAAATTAAGCAATAAATGGAGTGACTGTGTATTTGGAGACCTAGAAGGGTAGAAGAAAGGGGGGCATGCAGAAAACAACAACAAAAACAACTTAAACACTGGTTTGAATTTTTGCAAGTTTAATGAAAAACAATAAACTAAAAACGAAGAGGCTCATTGAAACCAAAATAGGACAAACAAAATTTGAATTATGGAGAAATGGTAATAGAGAAAATCTTAGAAGAATGTAGAGATGGATTTATATGATCCTGGAAATAAAAGATAAATCTCACAGACTTCTCAGAAACAATCAAAGACATAACAAAACAGAATTGTGTCTAAAGAGTGGGAATAAAGATGCAAACCAAAACTCAACAGTTAACCTGTAATTCCAAATAACCTTTGGAAAATGAGGTGAAATGAGAATATTTTCAGAAAAAAAGAAAGCTTATAAAATTCATCATTAGCTACTTCCACTATAAGAAAGATACCCAAAGGAATAACAAGAACTAAAAAACATGTAAATATTCAGGAAAAGATATAAAAGTCATTTTTGTAATATTTGCAATTTTCAAATGGTAATTGACTATTTAAAGAAATAAAAACAGCATATTAAGTGATTTGTAACATAAGTTGAAATGACACCTCAGGACAGGAGAGGAAAACTGAGAAATACACAGTATAGTAATATTAGTATAAACTCTGTCAAGTTAAAGTTGCACCTTGCTCTGCCCTAGAAGAAAATCACAATAAAATAATGAAAGAGATATAGTAAGTAGCTCTCAAATGGAACACTAAAATCACTCAGTCCAATCAATGTTAGGAAAAAAAAGAAAAAAGAACAAAGAATGGGTAGAGAAAATCGGGAACAAATAGCAAGAGGGTAGACTGGAACCCAAAGCCAGAGACAATTAAATTAAATTTAAATGTTCTAAACACTCCAAATAAAGGGTAGATTGTCAAATTGGATAAAAAGCAAGACCTAGCAACCTGCTGTTGAGAGGACACATGCATTAAATATAAATACATAACTATGTGAAAAGTAAAAAGATGCAAAAATTATAAGATGTCAAAAATGATCCTAAAAATACTGGGGTGGGGGCTATATTAATGTCAGACCATGTATTCTTCAGAACAAAACATATTTGCAAAGAGAGAAGTTTTAATTATAAAAGTGATAATTCATTAATAAGACAAAATATAGTTAAATATGTATGTACTTCTTAAGAGTTTCAAAACATATAAACTAATGACTGATTGAACAGAAAGCAGATATATTATATCCACAATCATAGTTGAAAGTTGGAACTCCTATCTGAAGTAGACAGACTGTAAGTGCACACAGAATATTAATCTATATAAACCTTATGTTGGGCCATGAAATATCTCAATAAATTTCAAAGAATTAAAATCAAAAAATAAAAGAATAAAATAGAATAAAATAATATTCTCTGACCACTGAAAAATAGCCTAAAATATCCAAATAGTGATCAGTTAAATAATGATTATACCTAGCTCATGGGCCAAAGAACAAATCATAATAAAAATTATAAAATATTAAAAAAATTTTTTAATGTTTATTTTTTCTGAGAGAAAGAGAGCATAAGTGGGGGAGGGGCAGAGAGCAAGTGAGACACAGAATCTGAAGCAGGCTACAGGATCCGGGCTGTCAGTACAGAGCCCGACACGGGGCTGAAACTCACAAACCGAGAGATCATGACCTGAGCCAAAGTTAAACACTTAACCGACTGAGCCATTCAGGTCCCCCTAAAATATTTTTAATTGGGAAGTAAACATCAAAATTTTTTGCATTCACTTAAAAGCAGTGCTTCACGGGTAAGGGTGTGTGTGTGTATGTGTATGTGTGTGTGTACGTGTGGGGGGGGACGTGCACGTGTGTGCATGTATGTATAACATATATAATTTTTAAAATAAATATATAAAATTAAAAAATTACTTATATTAGTAAAGAAATATCTAAAATCAGTTATCTATATTTTACCTTAGAAATGCAGGATAGAAAGAGAAAACTAAACAAGTATATGAAAGGGAAGAATAATAAAATAACAGTATGAATAAAAAAGAGATAACTAATTAAAATAGTTTTAGAAACATCATTAAAATGGATAATTTTCTGGTTAGACCATTTCCTGTCACCCAGGATCTTTGGAAGATTTTAGTCTTAATTTTTATATATTTTCTGTATCTGCTCTCATGCCTATTATTTTCCTAACTGTATATTATGTTTGGGAGAAATATTCAATTTTTATAGGTCTTGATTCTCTTAAATATGTTTGAGACATTCTGATTTAAATTAATGGCAAAAAATAATAAAAAGTCACACCAACAATATCAGAAAGAAATGAATCATCTAATTGGTCCTGCAGATCTACTGAACAACTTCTTCCTACTGACTTTACTTAGAGACATGGACATAGACATGTAAATTGGTGCAGCCACTTCTGAAAGCAGTGTGGTGATTCCTCACAAAATGAAAAATAGAACTACCATATGATCCAGCAATTCCACCTCTGGGTATTTATTCTAGGGAAATAAAGTCCCTATTTTGAAAAGATATCAGTACCGCATGGTCACTGCAGCCTTATTTTCAACAGCGAGGACGTGGATGCAATCTAATTGTCCATTGATGCAGGAATGTATAAAGAAAATGTGATATGTATGGTTAATAATTACAGTGGCAATTATTCAGCCATAAAATAGAAGGAAATCCTGATATTTGCAGCAATATAAATGGACCTTTAAGGCATTAGGCTAAGTGAAATAAGTCAGAGAAAGACAAATAGTGTATGTTCTCACTTATATGTGGAATTAAAAAATAAAAGCTAAAACAACCTCAACATACCATAAATAGGAGTCAGTAAATAATTATATGTCTAAAAACTACAGTCATAAAAGATCTCCTGGATATACTATTTAGTGGAAAAAACAAAGTGCAGAACAATGTAAAACTATTTGTGTGAAATTTTTAAAAAGAAATGTATCTTTTTCTTCTATCTCCTTTGGACCCATATATAAGAAAGTACTAACAGTTGCCGGGCACCTGCCTGGCTCAGTCAGTGTATTATGTGACTCTTGATCTATGGGCTGTGAATTTGAGGTCCATGTTGGGGGTAGAATTACTTAAGAAAGTACTAATAGTTGCTACTTTTGGAGAGAGAGATTGGAGATTTGGGGATCAGCAAAGAGTGAATACTTTATTATTCTATTGATCTGAAATTCTAGAACAGATGAAATTAATGTAATATGACAGAAACTTAAGTAGATGGAAGACAAATTGGGTGGCAGTTATCTGGGAATATAAGGGAATTTGGGGGGAATGATGAATATGTTCTATATCTTAGTTAGGATGGTAGTTACTTGACTATGAGTATTTGTCAAAATATATCAAATTGTAAACCCAAAACCTTTGCATTTGACTGTGTGTCACTTATACCCAAATGAAATTGATATACAACTTATTAAGGATGTTCTATAGATTTTAAGAAATTTGATACTGTTTATAAATGTCATAAATGCCACCTTGAAGACTGATCAATTACAGAAAAATCCATAAGATAAACTATTGATTTATCACTTGTCTTATCAGGAAGCAAATTGCATTTTTATAATTTCCTAAGGATGTAGGTGTGCTTTTTTTTGTGCCCACTAATAGATGTTTTTAAGTTCCTCTGGAAACATAAGAAACACAAGAGACTATTTCAGAATCTCAGAAAAGCCTCCTACATAGAATAGTGCTTATTACTGTTTTAGATAGAACCATTACAGTGACACAATAGCAGCTCTTACAATCCATTCAAGTTGCCATCCCTTGAGAAGTTGCTATCTACTGCTCCACACTCCAGACACTTGCTTGGTCTTCTCTATTAACCCAGTCCTCTTTGTATTGGCTGCTTTTCCACCACTCTTGTCTTCCAGTACTAAGAGCTTCTTCTACATTTGCCTTTTACCTTTTGTTGTCTAGGTCTCACTTTTAAAATATCCCCAATATATAATTTGATTGTTTAAAATTATTCTTTAATATGCCTATTTATTATTGTTAACTTCTTATTTATATTTGTTTCATTCCATAGATTATAAGTCTCAATGCTGACAGCACTGTTTTCTGTATGAATTATACATATATCAATATATAGGATTTTGTAGATAATACATAACAGATACAAATAAATGTCTATGTAATGAGTAAGTTTAGGAAATAGCATAACCTATTTGTGAACATTTTCAATTTTTTTAAAATGTTTATTTTTGAGAGAGAGAGAGAGGGAGAGAGAGAGACAGAACAAGTAGTGGAGGGCCCAAGAGAAGGGGAGAGATAGAGGATCCAGAGCGGGCTCCATGCCGACAGAACGAACTCATACTGTCATGCAGGGTTCAAATTCGTGAAGAAGGAGATCATGACCTGAGCCGAAGTTGGACACTTAACCAATTGAGCCATCTAGGTGCCCTGAAAATTTTCTATTATTATGTAGCTATTTGCATAATACTGAACTGATTTCACTTTTTACATTCTCATAAGGCTTATCCTTTCTTTTTGTTTTACTTTTAATAATAACTATAAGTTATGCTGAGATACATGCACACAAATACAAACAGATGCACATAGATAAAACTCACAAGTTCCCATAGTTAAAAATGTTGTCTAGATATTATATATATCATAAAAATGTTATATAGGTTGATATATAAAATAATAGAAAGAAAATTGAGTTTCCCCAAATTAAAATCATATGTAAATGTCTTATGGAGGATTTTTTTTCAGTTAACATGTCTTATAGTTTCAATTAGAATGGAGTTTTTAGCCTGGAAGGAATCAAAATCTTTTCCAGGGGCGCCTGGGTGGCTCAGTCAGTTGAGTGTCCAGCTTCGCTCAGGTCAAGATCTCATGGTTCGTGGGTTCGAGCCCCATATCATGCTCTGTGCTGACAGCTCGCTCAGAGCCTGGAGCCTGTCTTCAGATTCTGTGTCTCCCTCTCTCTCTGACCCTCCCCTGCTCATACTGTCTCTCTTTCTCTCAAAAATAAAGAAAACATAAAAAAAATCTTTTCCAAAATATCTTTTAAAAGGATTTCTATTTGTATTAGATAATACAACACTGCAGAAACAAACTGCTATTCCTCCCACATTGTGCAATTTTATTTCAATGGAAATTATTTCTTCATTAGAATATCTTCTCTTTCTGCTAGTGTCTCACCAGCGCCTGTGAGTTTTGATGATTCATATATTCCCTCCAATCCATGGAGAAAATATATAAAAAAAAAAATTAAACATCAGAAGCAAGCTGAACTCCATATAAAGGTAACATCACTTTTGCTTAAGTAATGGTTCATTATCACTTTTCAAAGTACTTTAAAAACAGGACTCAGTAAGCAAGTCATAATTTGTATGAGGAAGGGAAGTATTGCTAAACCCTTAATGAACTGGAAACTAAGGCTGAGAGTTTGAGTCTCTAAAAAAAGAAAAAAGAAAAAATGTAATAAAACTTGATTGTATTAACAGACCTCTCAAAGCTTATATTCTTTCTGGGTATGATACAGAGCCCCACAAAATTTTGTGTAAGTGGTAGAGCTTTACATAAGGACATAGTCTTTGATTTATTTCATGCCAATTAAACTCAACAAACATTTATTGAGTCATAATATGTGTCAGACACTGTGAAAAGTGCTAGGGATAAAAAGATAAAGATGGAACGCTATTTGTTCTCAAGGGCACACAATCAAGGGATGAAGATAGTGATGTAAGTAAATCATTGGAATAAAATGTGATAAGTGCAATTTTGCAAGCATTTCCAAAATAGAATATTGACACAAATCACAAGTCATCAGCTTGAATGCATAAGGTATATTCTCAAAGAAGAAATGTTTTATATGGATCATAAAATAGGAGTAGTTTTTTTTTTTTTTTTTTTTTCCAGATGGGAGCAGAGTGAGATTGGGAGGTTGGTGAGGAAAGAAAAGTATTTCAGGAGGCAGAACAGCATGTGCTAAACTAGAAATATATTAGACAGTTAAAGGAACTGCAGAGTTTGGTCTTAATTGAAATGTAGACTATATTTGTGTAACAAAAGCAAATTAGGAAAAGGAGAAATTTTTGAGCATATCTTATATTCTAATAAGCTCTCAGCAGTGGGATCTACTAAGAACATTGAAAAATAAACAGGAGTAATATGGTCATATTTATATTCTAGCTCTTGAAGACATGAATAAGGGGCAAGAGTGGAGCTTACGTTAGTTCAGGTGGGAGATGATGAAAATATGACTTAATTTATTAGTAGTTAGGCAGGAGTTGATATTTAGAGATACTAACATAGTTAAAATTATTATGATTCAATGACCTTTGAGGTGTGGTAGGAGAAAGGAAGAAAAGAGGTCTAGGGGTCTCTTGAATTTGTGGGTTAAGTGATTAAATGGTTCATTCAAAATGGGAATATAGAAAGATGAGCAAGTTGCAAAGAAAGATTTAAGTTTGATTTTGAACGTGTTGACATGGAATCTATGCTTTAAAAGCCATTTTACTAATCGGCAGTTAGTGATTGCTGTGCATTTGTAGATGAAATGCTTGAACAGTTTATTGAATGAAAGCTTTAGAGTATTAGCTTTAGTTTCATTAGTTTAAAATATTTTAATTTGATATAGCAAATTATTTTTAGTTTGAATTATTAGTGCTCTTTAATGTAGGTATTTAGATGACTTTACCGACCCTTCCAAACAAGACTTTTACTGTGTCTACTGTTTTTATTGTTTAATTTTTCTCTTTTGATAAATTGCTATAGAAAAAAAGTTTAATGAAGGAAAATCATATTTGTCTTCAACAACTTTGAAGTCACTTGGAGCTAAATTACCTCAATTGTATTTGAAATAAAAGTAAAATTTTAGAAAACCTGAGGAGTACCTGGGTGGCTCAGTCGGTTGAGCATCTGACTCTTGATTTCAGCTCAGGTGATGATCCCAGTTCATGGGATCAGGCCCTGCATCAGCTCTGTGCTGAGCATGGAGGCTGCTTAAGATTCTCTCCCTCCTTCTGCCCCTCTCTCCTGCTTGCATGCTCTCTCTCTCTAAAATAAAATTTTTAAAAAAAATATAGAAAGCCTGATGCAAGGGAGAAAAAGGAGCATTTTGTTTCCATTAAAGTCATAAACACTAGTTTTTAAAGTTTTATATTGGAATTATCTTCTCACTTTCTTCCCAAAAGGCAATTACATTGCATCCTGTGAATGCAGAAAAGTGCTGATTTCATTAAATTAAAATGTGACATTGAAAGATTTTATATGTAAATGTGTTGCTGAATATTACTATTTTAAAAAGCAGAACTAAAGAAAGAAGTTGTCTGTATCTAATGTGGCCATGGTCCCATTGACCATAATATTAACACATCATTGAGCTGACAAAGTTAAGGAAAGGCTGAGTTCACTCCATTGCTACTGTTATTCAGCCAGACATGAGTTTCATTAAAATCATTATTGGTGAATTTTATTTATATAAATCATTGAAAGGCTTTCTCCCCATGTACACTGTAATTTCCCTAACCTACCAACACATTACAGGCAAAGAGCAATAACCTCCCTCTTGACCCAACATCTGGAGGTAAAGCACAAACCTATTTTATGCAACATTCTTTTTGACTTTTGTAATGTTTATTTATTTTTGGGAGAGAGAGAGAGAGAGAGAGAGCACACGGGGAGGGGCAGAGAGAGAGGGAGACACAGAATCCGAAGCAGGCTCCAGGCTCTGAGCTGTTAAGCACAGAGTCTGACATGGGGCTCAAACCCACAAACCATGAGGTCATGACCTGAGCCAAAACTGGTTGCTTACCTAACTGAGCCAACCAGGCACCCCAATACTAGATTCTTTTAAGATACAAAACTATGTTAGTAATGTGTCCAAAATTCTCAAAATGTCTTATTTTCCCTACGATGCATTGTATTAAGTAATTGATGCTATATTAATTGAAAAACAATCATTTGGTTCAATAAAATGTTATATTTATTTATTTATTTTTAGTTTTTAGTTTTATTTAAAGTCCAGTTAACATATAGTGTGACATTAGTGGTAGATGTATTATTTAGTGATTCATCATTTCCATACAACACCCTGTGTTCATCATAAAAAATGCCCTCATTAATACCTATCACCTGTTTAATCCATCTCTCCACCCACCTTACATCTGGTAACCAACAGTTCTCTATAGTTAATAGTCTGTTTCTTGGTTTACCTCTATTTTTTCCTTCCAAGATGATTTGATATTTTTCTTAAATTCCACATGAGTGAATTCATATTATATTTGTTTTTCTCTAACTTATTTTACTTAGCATAATACCCTCTAGCTCCACCCACATCATATCAAACAGCAAGATTTCATTCTTTTTATGTCCGAGTAATATTCCACTATATTATAAATATATGGAATATATAAATAAATGGAATATAAATATATTTATACACACACACACACACATATATATCCCACATCTTTCTTATTCATTCATCAATTGATGGATAACTGGATGGCAACATGCAAAACAATGAAATGGGACCACTTTCTTATACCATGAACAAAAATAAGGTCAAAATGGATAGAAGACCTAAATCTGAAATAGGAAACCATCAAAATTCTACAGAAGAAAACAGATAGCAACCAGTTTGACCTAGGCCATAGCACCTTCTTACTTGACATGGCTCCAGAGGCAAGGGAAACCAAAGCAAAAACAAAATACTGGGACTTGATCAAAATAAAAAACTTCTGCATAGTGAAGAAAAAAAAACTAAAAGGCAACCTATGGAATGGAAGAAGATATTTGCAAATGACATATCTGATAAAGGGTTAGTATCAAAAATATATAAAGAACGTAGCAACCTCAATACTCAAAAAACATATAATCCAGTTAAAAAATGGCAGAAGATGTGAAAAGACATTTTTCCAAAGAAGATATCCAGATGGCTAACAGACACATGAGAAGATGTTCAACATCACTAATCAGCAGGAAAATTCAAATCAAAACTACAATGAGATATCACCTCATACCTGTCAGAATGGCTAAAATTAACAACACAGAAAATAATGGGTGTTGATGAGGATGTGGAGAAAGAGGAACTATTTGTGGAAATGTAAACTGGTGCAGTCACTCTGGAAAACAGTGTGTAGATTCCTCAAAAAGTTAAAAACATAGAGACATCTGGGTGGCTCAGTCAGTTAAGCATCCAACTCTTGGTTTTGGCTCAGGTCATGATCTCACAGTTTGTGGGATCAAGCCCTATGTTGGGCTCTGCAATGACAGCACAAAACTGCTTGGGATTCACTCTCTTCCTCTCTTTCTGCCCATCCATCTCTCTCTCTCTCTTTCTCTCTCTCTTTCTCTTTCTCAAAATAAATAAGCATTTTTTGAGCTAAATATAGAATTACCCTAGACACAGCAATTGCACTCGGTATTACACAAGGACACAAAAATACTAATCTGAAGGGATACATACACTTTGATGTTTATAGCATCATTATCAAGAATAGCCAAATAGTTGGAAATAGTTTTTTTTTAATGTTTATTTTTGAGAGACAGAGAGAGGCCTAGCATGAGCAGAGGAGGGGCAGAGAGAGAGGGAGACACAGAATCTGAAGCAGGCTTCAGGCTCTGAGCTGTCAGCACAGAGCCTAACATGGAACTTTAACCCATGAACCATGAGATCATGAACTGAAGTTGGATGTTTAACTGACTGAGCTACCCAGATGCCCTTGGACAATAGCTTTAAATCTATGAATTATATGTTATATTATTGGAAAGTTACATCTGAGTAAATCAAAACAGAAATGTGATAAGTACTTTTGGGTATCATCATAGCGCTATGATTGTGACTGATGCCTTTAAGACCTGATTAATATTCTATTTAGATATGTCTGGTACTCTTGAGTCATTGTAGGACACTTAAGACTCAGTTTAAATGTCTGCAATAAGGAGACTGACTTCATTCTCCACAACCTTCCTTGAGGTGGCATTCATTCTTCCAATTAGAATTAATCTTAAAAGTGTTTCCTTTGATTTGCTTTAATACTTTGACCTACCATAAAAACATTGTAACTTGAAATGCAGTGTCTCATTTTTCAAGTATCTATTGTTTCTTTTTAACAGGTAAAATTGTTATTTTTCATAAAACATCCATTATCCTCAGATGAAATTAAATAATGGGATATCTATACAACTTTTGCAGATCTTTGAAAAGAACACAAATAAACCCATTCTTTCTTTTAACCAAAAAATATAGAACACATTTAAACTATTCTAGGTTGTAAAAGCCAAAGAAACTCAATCTACACTCATGTCAATTTGTGGCCGTCATCTTTTTCTTTCCTTCCATAAAACAATGCCTATAGTTTCTTAAGAAATCAGCAAATAAATCCATAGCCTGGAATAGAATCATAAATTGCCTTAGATTTCTTTATCTAACAACTGCTCTCACATTGTCCAAGGCATCCAATCTTCTCTTTCACAAAAGCACAAGCAAGCAAACAAAAGTTGATACAGAAATCCAACAGTCCATTAGAAATGAAAAAAGCTCACCATGCATTTTTTAGCTTCTATGATAGTTTTCAAAATAGCAGAAGCTAAAGAGAAAAAAAGTCAAAATTCCAAGACACAGATAATTTAAACAGAAAATCAACAAGGAAACAATGACTTTGAATGACACACTGGACCAGAAGGATTTAACAGATATATTCAGAACATTCCATCCTAAAACAACAGACCATGCATTCTTTCCAGTGAACAAAGAATATTCTCCAGAATAGATCACATTGTCCATGACACAAACCTTCATAAATCCAGAAGATGGAAGTCATACCATGCAACTTTTATGACCACAACACTATGAAACTAGAAGTCAACCACAAGAACAAATTTGGAAAGACCACAAATACATGGAGCTTAAATAACATGCTATTAAACAATTAATGGGCCAACCAGGAATAAAAGAAGAAATTAAAACATATATGGAAACAAATGAAAATGAAAACACTATGGTCCAAAACTTTTGGGATGCAGCAAAAGTGGTTCTAAGGGGGAAGTTTACAGCACTACAGTCCTACATCAAGAAGCAAGAAAAAAATCTTAAATAAATCTCTTGACTTTATGCCTAAAAGGAGCTAGAAAAAGAACAAATAAAACCTAAAACCAGCAGGAGGAAGGAAATAATAAAGATTAGAGCAGAAATAAATGATATAGAAACAAACCAAAAAAACAATAGAACAGATCAATGAAACAAAGAGCTGGCTCTTTGAAAAAAAATCAATAAAATTGATAAACCTTTAGTCAGACTTATCAGAAAGACAAGAGAAAGGACCAGAATAAATAAGTCACAAATGAGAGAGGAGAAATAACAACAAGCACCAAAGAAATAAAACAATTAGAATATTAGGAAAAATTGCATGCCAAAAAATTGAGCAACCTAGAGGAAATGGATAAATTCCTAGAAACACATAACCTACCAAAACTGAAACAGGAAGAAATAGAAAATTTGAGCAGACTGATAACCGAAAAAGAAATTCAATCAGTAATCAAAAAACTCCCAGCAAACAAAAGTCCAGGGCCAGATAGCTACAGAAGTGAATTTTACCAAACATTTAAAGAAGAATTAATTCTAATTCTTCTCAAATCATTCCAAAAAATAGAAAAGGAAGGATATCTTCTAAATGTATTCTGTGGGGACAGCATTGCCCTGATTCCAAAACCAGATAAAGAAACCACTTGGGACACCTGGGTGGCTCAGTTGGTTGAACTTTTGACATCAGCTCAGGTCATGATCTCATGGTTTGTGTGTTTGAGCCCCACACTGGGTTTGCTGCTGTCAGCACAGATCCACCTCAGATCTTCTGTTCTCTCTCTCTGTCCTTCTCTCACTTGCACACTCACTCTCAAAAATAAATAATACAAAAAAAAGATACACACACACACACACATACAACAGTACAGGCCAATATCTCTAATAAGCATAGATGTGAAAATGCAACAACAAATAAAAGGCATCCAAATTGGTAAGGAAGAAGTAAAACTTTCACTATTTTTGGATGAAATAATACCATATATAGAAAATCACAAAGACTACATCAATAAAACTACCACAATTGATTACTGAATTCAGTGAAGTTGCAGGATATAAAACCAAGGTACAGAAATCTGTTGCATTTCTATACACCAATAATAAAGTAGCAGAAAAAGAAATTAAGAAAACAATCCCATTTACAATTACACCAAAAATCACAGGAGACCTAGGAATAAACCTAAACAAATTAGTTATAGACCTGTACTCTGAAAACTATAAAACACTGATGAAAGAAATTGAAGATAACACAAAGAAATGGAAAGACATTCCATGCTTATGGACTAGAGGACAAATATTGTTAAAATATCTATACTACCGAAAGTAATGTACACATTTAATGCAATCCCTATCAAAATATCAACAGCATTTTTCAAAGAACTAGTACAAACAATCCCAAAATTTGTAGGGAACCACAAATGACCCTGAATAGCCAAAACACCCTTGAAAAAGAAAAGCAAAGCTGGATGTATCACAATTCTAGACTTCAGCTCATATTACAAAGCTGTAGTAATGAAAACAGTATCGTACTGGCACAAAAAATTTACACATAGATCAATGGGACAGAATAGAAAACTCAGAAATAAACTCACAAGTATATGGACAATTAATCTTCGACCAAGCAGAAGAGAATATCCAATAGGAAAAAGTCTTTTCAACAAATGGAGTTAGGAAAACTGGACAGCAACATGCAGAAGAATTAAACTGGACCACCTTCTTATACCATATACTAAAATAAATTCAAAATGGATGAAAGACCTAATTGTGAGACCTGAAACCATAGAAATCCTAGAAGAGAACATAGGCAGTAACTTCTTTGACATTGGCCTTATACCATTTTTTCTAGATATAATTCCTGAGGCAAGGAAAACAAAAGCAAAAAATAAAATTTTGGAACCACATCAAAATAAAAATCTTCTGCATAGTGAAAGAAACAGTCAACAAAACTAAGCAGCAACCTGTGGAATAGGGTAAAATATTTGCAAATGACATATCTGATGAAGAGTTAGTATCCAAAATATAAAACTTATAAAACTCAACACCCAAAAAGAAATGATCCAGTTGAAAAATGGGCAGAAGGGGTTCCAGGCTGGATGGCTCCCTTGGTAGAGCATGCAACTCTTGATATTAGAATAGTGAGTTCAAGCCCCATTTTGAAGGTAGAGTTTGCTTTAAATAATAGGCACGGGGCACCTAGGTTGCTCAGTTGGTTAAGCGTCTGTCTTTGGCTCAGGTCATGATCTCATGGTTTGTGGGTTTGAGCCCCACATTGGGCTCTGTGCTGACAGCTCAGAGCCTGGAGCCTGCTTGGGATTCTGTGTCTCCCTTTCTCTCTACCCCTCCCCCACTCACACTCTGTCTCTCTCAAAAATAAAAGAAACATTAAAAATTAAAAAAAAAAAAAGGCAGTGACATAAACAGACATTTCTCCAAAGAAGACATACAGATGGCCAGCAGACACATGAAAAGATACTCATCATCACTTATCACCAGGGAAATTCAAATCAGAACTAAAATGAGATATCACCTCACACCTGTCAGAATGGCTAAAATCAACAACGCAAGAAACAACAGGTGTTGGCAAGGATGTGGAGAAAAGGGAACCCTCTTGCAATGTTGGGGAGATGCAAACTGGTGCAGCTACTATAGAAAACAGGATGGAGTTTCCTCAAAAAGTTAAAAATAGAGCTACCCAACCATCCAGTGATCACACTTTTGGATATTTACCCAAAGAACACAAAAACACTAATGCAAATGGATACATTCACCCCTATGTTTATTGCAGCATTATTCATAATAGCCAACATATGGAAGCAGCCCAAGTGTCCATCAATTAATGAACAGATAAAAGAGTGGTGTGTGTGTGTGTGTGTATACAGGATATATATATAGGATATATATAGGATATATATAGGATATATAGGTACAATATATATATATAGGATATATATAGGATAGGATATATATATAGGATATATATATATAGGATATATATGCAGGATATAAATATATGATATATATGTGCAATTGTGAAATTATACAATGGAATATTAGTCAGCCATAAAAGTGTGAAATCTTGCCATTTCCAACAATATGGATGGAGTTAGATAGTAAGTAAAATAAGTCAGAGAAAGACAAATACCATATGATTTCACTCATGTGGAATTTAAGAACCAAAACAAACTAGCAAAGGGGAAAAAAAGAAGAGAGAAAGAGGCAAACCAAGAAACAGACTCAACTATAGAGAACAAATTGAGGGTTACCAGAGGGGAGATGGGTGGGGGAGATGTGTTAAAGAGGTGATGGGGGTTGAGGAGTATACTTGTTGTGATGAGTACAGGGTGATTAAAATAAAACTAAAAACCAAAAAATGTCTAAGGTAGTCTCTAGGGGTGAGTGGTGTATTTGTAACAATTAGTGTTTTCAACCAAATGTAAATGTCCATAAACACAGCAAGTGAAACATATTTCTTTTCACAGAAAAGCAATGAACCGTGGTCAGTTATAAATAGTCCCATCACCTTCCCATTTTCTCCCCCTACATGTCCACAGAAATATATATTTTGGTACTTATTCTGTACTTTTATGTGAATAAAAATCCTTAAAGCCATAATTTTTTTTTTTTTACTAATACTTCATAGAAGTTCAGTCAAGTAAGCAAGGCTCCCTCCATTCTTTCTCTTTATATATTTATCTTTCTTGAACTGAGTAATTAATCAATACAAAAGTACATCTTCTAAACTAACAAAGTCCACAAATATATAAACATTAAAGAATAAAGTCTGAAAGAGGCACCAGTACTACTGATACCAATATAAAAAGATACACAGATAAACTATTTGAAAACATTATATAAATGTTTATATTTGTTTTAAGCTGTCCTTAGGCAAGATACGTAATAACATTGAGATATCTGTAATCCAAAACAAGTCCTTACCAGTTGGAAAAGAATAATTAGCTTGTACAACTATCTTCTTGAATATGGAATCTAAAAAGATTTTAATGTGGATAAGAGAAAGCCAAACTCACTATTTCATAAATGTGCTCTATTTAGTATGGATATAGATTTAGATACTTAATCATTGGTGAAATAGTTGGGTCAAAGTTGAAAGAGGAAAAAAAAAACCTTTAACTTACATGTCTCTGAGGAGGAGTTGAGTAGTGTTATCTCTGATATAATTAAGAAAACATTCACTTTTGACCAATAAGGCCAATTCCAGTCAGACTGAAGAAAGATTGCCCAAAAACCCCAGAGTCCATGACATCTGGGGACAAAGTACCTGATCACAAAGTTTGTCATAAAGCAAACCAAACATGAAAAATTTAGGTATACAAATTCAAATAAAATTCAACAATTAAATGAAACTTGAGACTTCTAGGTAATTATGGCATGTCAGAAAAAGATAATAGTTGAACAGTTTAAGCATGATGAAATCCAATCGTTTGGATAAATTATGAAAATTGACCTAAATTTCTGCTTTGTACCACAGCAGCTACTTTTATGTGGGAGAACTGGATCACATCATAATGAAAAATCTAATTTCAAACTTATAATCTATCATAATTTTTACTGTATTATTTACATGTGAATCCTAGATTTTTGTGACTCACACAGAATTGATATAAATTTTACAACGTAACCAGAGCTGTAGGAGTATAAATATTTTTTTCTTTCATTTCACATTGTTGTTAATGGAAGGTAGAAAAGGTGACTGGTGCTATTTAATTTTTTTCATTTTTAAATATCCAATTATTTGAGATCTTTTACATTTTAAAACATTCTCATTCAGAAGATGGCCTAATTCATTTGAGCTGCATGAATAGCCTAGGGAAAATGATTCAGACAATCAGATATGGGAGTAAGTTCAAAGAAGCAGCTTTACAAAGGTTCTAGATGAATAAGGTCATAGCCATGCAAGGAGGCAGAGTTTAAGTATAGGCTGAAGTTAAGCCTAGAATGCACAATAGATACTGGCTCAGGCTCAGACAGTAGGCTTGCACTATGTGGATGGGACACTGTCATAAGCAGAAAAAGGGTGTCTCCTCACCCCTAGCCCCTCCCTCCTCACTGCAAGATTTGAAATTGAATTGGAGTGGCTGCTATGGCCTTCTGGGTGTCATAATGGTGTGCCCCTCATGCATAGGGGCTTGAAGGCAGGCAAGAGTAGTAGTTGGGGGTTATGGCCATATGGCCAAATAATACAAATTATTAAAATCACATGTAAAAGTCAGACTTGCTAAATTTATACCAATTCCAGGGATGGCTTCACTGATTAGTCTTTCACCAGAAAACTTTTTGTATGAATGAGATATAGTTAAACTCTAATATTACAAGAAATATGTCTTTCATTCATTTATTCCATATAGTTTCCCTTCATGCTTGGAAAAGAATGGACAGGAATCATATCTCTTTTTGACAAGCATGGTGGCTCTGGTATTCAGTTAGTGCAATTGAGGGAAACATAACTTTATTGGAAGAAGTTAGTACTAAGAAAGTACTTAGTACAATAATAGATATTCCTCTTAGAGAGCATCCTCTGTAAGTGACAAAAAAAAAAAGACTTGAATATATTTAGGGAGACAGAATTGCATTATAGCTTAGTGGTTTTGTATTTGAAAATTTAAAATTCCCTAAACTTATTTAGAAACTAAACACAAATTAGTACCATATAAACATCAGTGATACAATTTAGCACTCTCACAGACATTATGTAATTTAATCCTCAAAAAATATTTTTATAATAGGGCAGATGAAGATGTATTCTCAGAGATGATTCAATATGGTTAGACATTTGAGGTCTTTTTCTCTATATCAGAGCTCGACTAGATGAAATTTTCTTTCTTTCTTTTTTTTAGTGTTTATTTATTTTTGAAAGAAAGAAACAGCATGAACAGGGGTAGAGCAGAGAGAGAGAAGACACAGAATCCAATGCAGACTCCAGGCTCTGAGCTGTCAGCACAGAGCCCAACGCAGGGCTCAAACTCCTGAACTACAAGATCATGACCTGAGCCAAAGTTGGACACTCAACCTACTGATATACCCAGGCACCCCTAGATGAAATTTTCAAATAGAAAATCCTACAGAGAGGAAACTTTTCTAAAAATCAAAATCAAACAAGAAAATAGACAAATCATTTTCTTTGGATTTTTATTTCTAAGCATATAAAAATGCTCAGTAAATGTCAATGATGATGATTTCTAATGTATAGTTATCTAAAAGGAAGTTATTACCACATGTGGTTCCTTGTATTTTATAGAAGACCCTTTTTTCTACCCCTTAGTTTTCTTTATTTGATAATGTCACAGAAATAAAAAGAAAAAAGCTGTGCTAATTTTAGCTAACATTGCATAGAATACAGGACTCAGTGGGAAATAGATTGTTGAGGAAAGTAGCAATGAACCACTAGAATAATACATAAATTGTTCTGACATGATGATCTGTTAAGTACTCTGCAAGTAAGTTGGGTAATAAACACCGCAAACAAAATAAAATTTTCAAAATAAAAATACTAAGCAAGACAATAGGTCACTAAAGTATTAATAAACTGAATTAGCAAAATGTTCTTTGGAAAATTAAGCTTGGTATTTTGATTTTCTGGTCGTGATTTAAATTCCAGAAATTAGGCCAAGAGCAACAAACCAAGCTGATCTAATGAAATGTCATTTGGTAAAGTTCATACTGAGACTAACACATATTATATTTTAAATGTATGTTTACTCTAAAGGGAAATTAATTTTCAAAAAAAAATGATGCTGCTATTTACAGCATACAGACTTTATTTTTTAAAGGAGGAGGTCCTGGGGTACCTGGGTGGCTCAGTCAGTTGACAGTCTGACTTTGGTTTAGGTCATGATCTCACAGTTAGTGAGTTCAAGACCCGCATGGGGCTCTGTGCTGACAGCTCAGAGCCTGGAGCTTACTTCAGATTCTGTGTCTCCCTCTCTCTCTGCCCCTCCCCCACTCTTGCTCTCCCTCTCTCTCTCTCTCTCTCTCTCTCTCTCAAAAATAAATAAACATTAAAAATGTTTTAAAGGAGGAGGTCTATAGAAAAGTAGCAGAGTAAACTATTAGATAGTCCCTTTCTGTCTCAACAATAATCTCTCTTTTTGCTAGTCCCCTACTCACTCCAAAAGAGACCTAGTATAGGCTATTTGATAAAATGTGCTGGAAAATATTTATTTGCCCCATAAGCTTCAATTATTTCTAAATGGTAACCACTTCAATTGTAATAAAATAGATATAGTTGAAATATAAATTTTATCAATCATTGCAAAAAATGTGTTTGGATTTTCTAAAATCTGTGTTTAAGTTCTCTTAGTAATATGGACTTTGGATAGGTATATCCATTTCAGACATGCAAGGTGCAGGCTGCTATTTTAGTAAGTGATTTATATGAAGTTACTTCTAAAACATTTTAAATTATTTGTCTAAAATTATAATGCACATCTGTTGAAATAATTCAGGTAATAAAGACATAGCTAAAAAAAAACAATCTCAAATTCTATCAGAATTAAGTGCTGATTGCATTTTAGCTCATTCTGTTCCATTCTTTTACTTATGTCTATATTAACACAGTACTTTTTAAAAATTAGGGTACATGTAAATAATAGTTCTTACCAAATGTTATTTCATATATTTATTTCTATTTAATAATTGCATAGTATTTTGTTACATAATTATAGTGCTGTGACATTGTGTTTTTAAAATCAGACCTAATGAAGAATCATATCTCTGGGAATTTTTTCCATTTTATATAATGGTAAGATAAAAATTCTTATGTGAAATTGTGACAACAATTATGATACACATCTTGGTCATGGTGATCAATACCACAATTATTTGGAGGTAGACTACTTGAATTCTAATTCTAGCTTTACCAAATAATTGGTTGGATAGTCTTGGGTAAGTTCTTTATCATCTCTCAGTTAATAGAGATTTTCACCAGGTAAAATTGAACTGATAACAATGCTTTCTTTATGAGGTTGTTACAAAGATTCAAAAGTTTATATTTATACAATATGTAGAACATGGTCCAGTGCTTATGGAACATTTGCACTTCATACATATACACATACACAGAGCATTCTGTGTAAATCTTATCCTGTTAACTCTGGTAAAAATCTTGTCCCAAAGACTTTTTAAACATTCAAAGCTTTTTAATATATATTTTTTAATCTCTTAAAATATTTAATATACATGTCCACCAGCACTGTTGGAGAGTGTTCAGAATTCTGTATGCATATCAACATATTATTTTTTAAATACTTCTCTATTTGGTATTCTGAAAATGTCCTTTCCCCCCCTATTTTCCTGATTACAAACGAGTTTACCATTGTATCATATATTCCTTTGATATTTGAATTTATTCTCGTGTTTTCTAGGTAGGAAAGCAACACATTTGTTAAATTATTATTTTGTTTTCTTTATCATTTACAAAAGTACTTTATTTCTTTGTCTATAATTTTTTGAACAATATAAAAAGTAGACTGTATTTTGTCCTTTTTAAAAAAGTTTATGTATTTTGAGAAAGAGAGAGCATACAGACCCACATGTGCAAATGGGGGAGGGGCAGAGAGAGAATCCCAAGCAGGCCCTTCTCTTTCAGAGCAGAGCCTGACTACTAGGGACTGGAACCCATTAACCTTGAGATCATGACCTGAGCAGACACCAGGAATCCGACACTTAACCCAGGCACCCCCAAAAGTAGACTATATTTTAAAAAAGTAAATGAAAGTGTCTTATTTCACAAGGCACCTGTGTGGTTCAGTCCTTTAAGTGTTGGACTCTTGGTGTCTGCTCAGGTCATGATCTCATTGTACATGGGATGGAGCCCGGCCTTGGGCTCTGAACTGACAATGCAGAGCCTATTTGGGATTCACTTTCTCCCTCTCTCTGCCCCTCCCCCACTCATGGTTTCTCTCACACTCTCTCAAAATAAATAAACTTAAAAAAAAAGTCTCTTTCACAATTAGGGATTTTTTTGCATGCTAACAAAATATGCTTCAATTATCCATTTAGTAACTTTTCAAAGGTTTTATTTGATAACTGTAGATTCATATGTACTTAATAATATAAGGAGATCTCCTGTGCATTTCATCCAGTTTCCCACTATAGGAATATGTTGCAGAATTATAGAATATTATAACAGCTAGGATAATGATTTGATACAGTACACTGATCTTACTCATTTCTCAACTTTAACTGGACATAAGTCCAGTTTGTATATGTATCTAGTTGTATATTATTTTATCTTATGTGCATTACTGTAACCACCAGAGTCAGGAAACTGAGCAGTTCCATCACCATAAGGATCCCTAATGTACCGCCCTTTCGTAACCACAACCACCTCCTTTCCAGTCCCTTCCCTCCTAACTTCTACAAACCACTAAGCTCTCTTCTCTATTTCTAAAATTTTGTCATGTCAAAAATGACTTATAATTGGAATCCTATAGCATGTAAAATTTGGGGTCTGGCTGTTTTAGTCATCTTTCTCCAAATGAATCATCCTGTTTAGACAGGGTTTTTTTGTTGTTGTTTCTTTGTTTTTGTTTTTTATTGTTACATAGTATCCCATGGTGTTAATACACCAGTTTGCTTAACCAATCATCTATTGAAGGACATCAGAGCTATTTCCAGTTTTTCATATTACAAATTAATCTGGTATGAACATTTGTGGACAAGTTTTTATGTGAACATAAGTTTTCATTTTTCTGGGATAAATGTTTAGAAATGCAATTGCTGTGTTGTATGGTAATTGCATGTCGATATTAAACTGCAAGACTTTTTTAAAGAGTGGCTATACCACCACACATTATCACCAGCACTGTCAAAGTGATTGTTTCTCTGCATCTTGAATATTAAATTTTATTAAAGTATTTTTCAATCATTGAAACTTCTGTAATTACATTACAGAAAATTCTGTAACAAATTACATTTGTTAATTGAATGAATTTTATTCATTTTCCTTATATTAAATAATCCTGCAGTCTTCAGGTAAATATTACTGGGTTTAAATATACAATGGGTTTTATTTCCCTCAGTTTATTTTCTAGTACAAATGAACACAGGAATATAAATCTACATATGAGTTTACATTGGTATATTAGGATACTAATAAATTTAACTTATTTTGCTCTGCGCTTTAGTGTCTCCAAAGTACAAAAACCATCTCTTTATTAAACTCAAACTAACTATAAAACTGTCTGAAGTGTTATTTTGGTAGATACAATATTTCACAATTTGGAGTAATTTCTTTTCAATTTATTTAATGGATATTTTTCTATTTTAGTTGCTATTCTTTGTTGTGTATTGGATATATGGCTAGTAAAATGTATTACTTAACTATGTTTAATTTATTAAACTCAATTATGCTATCCTGGAAAATAATACATTTCATTGATATTTGAATCATGAAGGTAACTAAATCTTTAAATTTCAGGAATTTATATAAACACCAATGTTAAGTATAATGATGCTAGATAAAAAATTTGCCATTAGTGTGTTTTTTTATGTGGAATCCATTTTCTCTTATTTGGAATCCTATTATATTCATAATTAATGTAGCCTATAATTTTCTTCTTGTCATGATTTTTAAATGTCTAAAATAAATTGGAGAGCAATCTTTTTGTTGTCTGCAATAATTTAACTTAAAATTAGAATTACCAGTCCTCTACAATCTAGTTGAAAACACAAGTGTGACTCCATAGAATTCTGATATCTTTTTTCAATATTGACCCAGGCAAATGGTCTTCTTCTTGGCTTTATTTCTGCAATTTGTATTTTGTCAGAAAATAAACCATTTTCTCTAAGCTTTCAACCTAGTGACTTAGAGTTAAATGTAGAATTAATTTTCTATTTTTTCCACGGTCTTTTCTTTTTTAGTTATGCCATCTGTATGATTCATGATTAACTTTTCCTTAGTCCTCATACAACTAATATGTTAATTATTATTTTTGATATTTCCAAATGTCAAGTTTTGGATTATTAATTGATCTATATATTTTTGTATATTGACAATTTATTTTACATATTTTTAAAGGTCTTTCATTTTATCATTTCTGAGTGACTTGTTTATAATCCACTTGTTGCATGAAGAAATTATCTTATTTTTCTCATTGTCATGATTTCAATATTTACTTTAAAATAATTGTCATTCAGAATTTATTCAATAAAATAGGTGGTATGTGTATTAGTTCTTCACGGTTCTCCCAACTGTGGAATTATTAACTGATAATTTATATCCCCCATTTTAGTAGGCATATATATCACATATTTTATTCCCACAAATATATTTATTTCTTCAGGACTTTTAAATCTCTCCCAAATCTCTCTCTACCTATTATCTTGCCAATAATGCAGTTTTAATTATTTAGGCATTTAGATATGTTTTCATACTTATTATTTTTCATTTTTCTTGTTTATTTCCTATATAATTCTAGAATATGTAAATTTTAACTTTGTCAGTTTTAAAAAATATTTCAAAATGATAGCCCTGTTCTTTGAAAAGATGAACAAAATTGATAAATCTAGAACAAGAAAAATAGAGGACTCAAAATAAGAAGAGTAGACATTATAAATGATAATAGGAAATACAAATTATTATAAAAAACAATTATACACAATTATACTCCAAATAATTGGATAATGTAGGAGAAATGGTTAAGTGCCTAGCAATACACAACCTACAATGACTGAACCATAAAAATATAAAAAATCCAAAATGACCAATAATAAGATTGAATCAGCAATCAAGGGCTTCCAAACAAAGAAAAGCCCAGGACCAGAAGTTTTCACAGATGGATTCTACCAAGTATTTAAAGAATTAATTCCAATCCTTTTCAACTCTCCCAAAAAGTAGAAGATAGGGAACACTACAAAACTCACTTCACCCAGTTAGAATTACCCTAATAACAAAGCCAGATAAGGACACTAAAAGAAAAGAAAGCTGTAAACCAATATCCCTGATGAATATAGAAACAAAAATTTTCAACAAAATACTAGCAAACCAAATTCAGCAGCACATTAAAAGGACCATACACTATGATTAAGTGCAATTCATCCCGGGATACATGGATGTTACAGCATAAGCAATTCAATAAATGTGATACACTAAATTAATAGAATGAAAGTTGAAAATCATATAGTCATCTCAATAGATACAAAAAATATTGACAAATTTCAGCATCCTTTCATAGTAAATCAACAAATTGATACAGAAGGAATGCATCTCAACATAATAAAGACCAGATGTGACAAGGCCACAGCTAATACTAGGGTTAAACTAGATTTAAAGCTTTTCTTCTAAGATCAGGGACAAGACAAGAATGCTTACTCTCACCACTTTTATTGAACATAGTACTGAAAGTCCTAAGCAGAGCAATTAGCCAATTAAAAAAAAAAAAAGTTTGCGAAAGAAGTAGTTTCTTTATTGTTGTTGTTTGCAGATGGTCTTATTATCTTTAGAAAATCCTAAAGACTCCGCTAAAATAAAAACAAAAAAAAAAGCTTTTAGAACTAATAAAGGAATTCAGTAAAGTTGCAGGACACAAAATCAACATGCAAAATTCAGCTGTGTTTTATACACTAGCAATGAAATATTTGAAAAACAAAGAAAAAAATTCGATTTACAAAAGCATCCAAAACAATAACATACTTAGAAATAAATTTAACCAAAGAAGTTAAAAAGAATCTACACACTGATTATTTTAAGACATTGATCAAAGAAATTGAAGAAGACATAAGTAGAACAATGTCTTATGTTCATGGATTGGAAGAATTAATATTGTTAAAATTGTCCATACTACCCAAAGTTATCTATGAATTCAATCCAATCCCTATTAAAATTTTAATGGCATCTTTCACAGAAATAGAAAAAAATAATTTTAAGATTCATATGAAATCACAGAAGACCTAAAGTAGTCAAAGCAATCCTGGGAAAGAACAAAACTGGATGCATCACACTGTTTCAACCTATTATTATAAACATATGATAATCAATGAAGTATGATAAAAACAAATGCATAGACCAATAGAACACAATTAAGAGCCTAAAAATAAATCCACACATATATAATCTAATATTTGGCTAGAGAACCAAAAATATTAATAGGAAAAAAATCTCTTCAATAAATGGTTTTGGGAAAATTTGATATTCACAAGCAAAAAATGAAATCAGACTCCTGTCTTACACCACTGAACTCTAAATAGATTCAAGATTTCAATGTAAGATGTAAAACAGAATACCTAGAAGAAAATGTAGGGGAAAATTTCCTTGGCATTTCTCTTGGCAATGATTGTTTTTGGATATCACACTAAAAGAGCACACGATTAAAGCAAAAATAAACAAGTGGGACTACATGAAACTGAAAACAAAACAAAAAAAACTGCACATCAAAAGAAATAATAAAAAAATAAAATAAAAATACAAACCATGGGATGGGACAAAATATTTGCATGTATCTGGTAAGAGGTATTATTCAAAATATATAAGGAACTCCTACAACTCAATACCAAAAAATAATAATAATAATCTGATTGAAAAATGTACAAATGAACTGAATAGCCATTTTTTTAAAGAAAATTTTACAAATGGCTAAAAAGTACATGAAAATATGCTAAGCATCACTAATCAGGAAAATGCAAGTCAAAACCACAATGAATCACTACCTCACACATGTTACAATGACTATCATCCAAAAGACAATAAATAACAACTGTTGGAACTTTTGGTGATAATGTGGAGAAAAGGGAAAACTTGTGCTCTCTTGGTGTGGATATAAACTTGTAAAGCTGCTATGGAAAACAGTATAGAGTTTTCTCAAAAATTAAAAATGGAAATAACATATGATCTAGCAATCCTACATCTGGGTGTATATTGACAAGAAATAAAATCACTATCTTAAAGAGATATATTCACTCCAATGATTATTTAACCATTATTTACAATAAACATGACATAGAAGGAACCTAAATGTCCATTGATGGATAAATGGACAAAGAAAATGTGATATATATATATATACACACACAGTGGAATATTATTCAACCTTAAAAGCAGAAGGAAATCTTGTCATTTATGACCACATGGATGGGACTTAAGGACATTATGCTAAGTGAAATAAGCCAGACAGAGAAAGACAAATACTGTATCATCTCTCTTACATGTAGAACCAAAAGAAAACAAACTCATAAAAAGAATAGAATCGTAGTCATCAAAGGACGGTGGAGTGAGGGAAAACACTACATGTCAGTCAAAGAATACAAACTTCTAACTATAAAATGAACAAGATGTGGTAATCAAATATACAGAATGATGGCTATAGTTAACATATGTATTAAATGCTTGAAAGTTGCTAAGAGACTAAATCTTGAGGATTCTCACTACACACACATGCACTCACAATGACAATTATGTGAACTATGGAGATATTAACTGACCTTATTGTGGGAATCATCTCACATCATATATATGTACCAAATCATTGTGTGTATCTTTTTAAGTTTTTTTTTAAGTTTATTTATTTATTTTGAGAGAGGGAGAGCTGCGAGCTAGTTGGGGAGGGGTAGAGAGAGAGGAAGACAGAAAGTCTCAAGCAGGCTCTGCACCATCTGTGTGGAGCCCTATGTGGGGCTGGAACTCACCAACCCCGAGATCCTGATCTGAGCTGAAATAGGACGCTTAATCCATGTGCCCCTCATTGTGTTATGTATTTTAAAAACAATGTTAGATGTCAATTATATCTCAGTAAAGATGAAAAATATAAAGAAAGAAAAATCAGAAATATTTTGGAAAGAAAAGAGAAATATTCCAGAAACATAATTATTCCAATTTAAAGCTAAATTAATTTCTTGACAGTTAAGGAAATAAGGAAACCATGACGAGTTTTACATTTGTCATTATGTCATAAGGCAAAGCCAACATAGTTTTTGAGGAGAAACATTTTGCTGACAGGAAAACCCATGTAGAAATCCATTAAATTAATCCTTATATATCTTTATAGATTGAAGAGAAAAATGAGAGTAGATGGGTATTGTTTTTCTTTCTTCAATCTGGTTTTTCATTTTCAGTGGCAATTATAATTTTCTTAAGTATATTGATAAAATAAATAATATTAATAATTTTTCTGATCCTGATAATTTATACTGCTATTGGCCATGCATTACTATATTATTTATTTAATGTGCTGCTGAATTTCATTTTGTGATACTATATTTAGTATATTTTCAGTAATATTCATACATAAAATTGTATTTGTTTTGATTTGTGGATAATAGATATTTTTTTACCACAAATATTTTCTTCTTTTTATATCCTCTGCAATATTGTTAATGGAATTGGAATGACCCCTTCCCCCTCAAATGTGATAGAACTATCTTGGTACATTTTTGATGGGTAGTTCTTTAATAATTTGTATCCCTTAGTTAATCATGATTGAATTACGTAGGTTTTACAATCATTTTGCAATTGGAAAATTTCATTTTCCTAGAAAATTATCTATTTGCTCCATATTTATCTATGGAGTGAAACTTTGAATCTTTTAATTTCCTTTTTGTATGTATTTATTTTTATCTTAATATTTCTTTTTTGTGTGTATTTTCCTCTTTATCTGCTGAGCTAATTATGTCTTTAACTTTAAAAAATACACATATGTATTTATATGCATATTCTATTTTACTTCATTCAAATGCGTTAATGATTGCTTTCATTTTTTTAATCATTCTTTTAATTTTTGCTCAAATAACTCTTTCATGTAGAATTTTACTAACCTATTGAAACAGCAATTCTATCATTAATTTCTTTATAGCACTTAACTGTTTATGATATTTTATCTATTAACTTAATGCAAGAAATAAGTCTAAATATCTATTGAGAAGACTTTTGAAACATTAGTGTGAGGAATAAGCATTTTTCCATTATTATACTTTTATGATTTTATTATGTTAACTATATTTACCTTCAAGGAATACACTCTCAATTAAATTTTTCTTTTTGGCTACGAGGTTTTATTTTTTTCTGAAATGTTCACATGAAAGACTCCTTTTTCTGTGTAATGAAAGCAAATCATCCTTTATCTCTGAGAATATTAATTAGCATTTTTTGAGACAATTTTTATAGTAGTACAGCAAAATTGACAGGAAAATATAAAGATTTTCCATATGATCTTCTTTCCCAACTCAGGCATAACATCCCCCACTAGAGTGCTATATTTGTTACAACTGATGAACATGCATTAAAATATCAGCAAATCATAAGCACCCTAAGTTCATAGTTTAAATTATGGTTCACTACATTCTATAGGTTTGGACAAATGTATAATGATATGTATCTATCATTGTGGTATCATGCAGAGTATTTTCATTCCCCTAGAAATCCTCGCCTCTGTGTTACTCCTATTTATTCCTTCTTCCACCCAAAAACCTCTGGCAACCACTGATTAATTACTGTTTCCATACATTTTGCCTTATCCAGACTGTCACATAGTTGGAATTATACATTAAGTAGGTTTTCAGGTTGGCTTCTTTCACTTAGCAATACGCATTTAAAGTTCCTTTGTCTTTTCATGGCTTGATAGCTCATTTCAATTTAGCACTGGATACTACACCATTGTCTTTATGTACCAGTTTGTTTATTCATTCACCTACTGGAGGACATCTTTGTTGCTTTCAAGTTTGGGCAAATATGAAGAAAGCTGCTATAAGCATCCATTTGTATGTTGTTGTGTGGACCTAAATTTTCAACTCCTTTAGGTTAATACCAAGGAAGATTGGTATTACCAAGGATCACATGGTAAGAGTATATTTAGTACCATAAGATGCTACCAAAATATCTCCAAAGTGACCTGATATTTTGTGTGTTTTTATTTCTTTGGAATTGCATTTTCTTCTTTCCCTTTCTCTCTCTCTCTGTATCTCTCTGTTTAGACAGATGATGGGTAGATAGATAGATATGTAGATATACATAGATATGTAGATATACATAGATATGTAGATATACATATATACGCATACACACACAAGAGATTTTCTGCAAAATCTGGTGATTTATGATGACCAAGTAAGAGACAAGTAATAAAAATTTTATTGAAATCCATGCTCTGTATATGGGAGAGCAGTATATTTAACTAGTTGACTTTACTCTAAGGCAATCTAGCAAGCCCTTTTGTTTGGATAACCTCACCTCTCAATATCTATAGCTCTTTTCTATTGGATTGATGTTTCCCTAGAAAGAAGTTTTCCAATTCTCTAAACTGTGTGTTGGAGACTAACAACCAGCATTCTACAGCTGAGTGAGGATGTGCCTCTGGTCTTAATTTTCAGTTTGTGAAATTTTATTCCATGTTCTGATATTGAGTAGAGTGTCCTACTAATAAATAAAGAGCCTAATACAGCAGAGCCTAATACAGGAATATAGATGCTTAGAAGGTTATCTTCAGAAGAAACATAAATAAAGTGAGGGAAGTTGAATAAGGAAGCAAAATTACTATGGTTTCAGGTAAATTATAGCCTAGGCCTGATCCATAGGAGAGAAATGGGGGTTTTCTGGGACATAAACCTCACCATAGAAATATTCTGTACCTTTTTATCAGTAATAGTTTGCCTTCCTTCTTTGGGGTGGGGTGGGGGTGCGGGTAATATAACTCCCAGGCATCTTTGGGTAAGACCAGGTAAAGTCTCCAGAGAAGGGCAGAGGCAAAAGCTATTACTGCCTCAGTGAAATGAGAGGACCTGACTGGGTGGACACCTAGTATCCAAATTCTTTCTTGTTCAGTATCTCTAGGGAGTGAACTGGCTGGGTAAGGAATGTTCTAGGGTTTAAATTGTGTCTTCTACATTTTAAAGCCAATAATCCTAGCTTTTTTATGCCAATATGTGTTCAATGCAACTACACCCTGTCAAGAATCCAGTGCCTCCAATTTCTTAGTCTTTTTAGGATTCTGTGTGATTCATCTTACACATGGAATTCCCCAATTGCTGGCTTATGGTTTAATTTTCTTTGCTTTTCTAAGTCACTTATGACTTATCTGATTTCCAGTTGTAAAAGCATTGCTATCACGCTCTATCTACTTTCTTTATTTTTGTATACTCTATGTGCTTTTGTTCTTTTTATTCATTTTACTTTCAGACTGCTTTCTGAGGGAGATGTTGTAAACCTGTGATTTAATCTGTTATATTTATATAGAAGTCACAATGGTTTATTTCTGTAGCGTATTTCTATTTAAGAAGTGCTATAAGGAACATGGAATAAGAATGATAGGGGTTACCTGGGGGGCTCAGTCAGTTAAGCCTCCGACTTCGGCTCAGGTCATGATCTTGCAGTTTGTGGGTTTGAGCCCTGCATCAGGTTCTGTGCTGATAGCTCAGAGCCTGGAGCCTGTGTCAGTTTCTGCCCCTCTCCCACTTGTGCTCTCTCCCCAGCAAAAATAAAAAAACTATAAAACAATTTTTAAAAAAGAATGATAAAGATGAAGATATATATATAATGATTAAAATGTACTGAGTGCTAAACCCTATTTAAGAATTTTGTATATATTTGGGCTCCCGGGGGGCTCAGTGGGTTAAGTGTCTGACTTCGGCTCATGTCATGATCTCATGGTTCGTGGGTTCAAGCCCTGCGTTGGACTCTGTGCTGACAGCTAGCTCAGAGCCTGGAGCCTGTCTTCAAATTCTGTGTCTCCCTCTCTCTCTGACCCTCCCCTGCTCACGCTCTCTCTCTTTCTGAAAAATAAATAAAACGTTTAAAAAATTAAGAATTTTGTATATATCATTTAATCCTGACACCATCACTATACTGTAGATGTGATTATTCTGAGGCAGTTATTATTATTATTACTATTACAGTTACTATTACTATTGTGTTCAGTTGAATGAGCTGTAATGTGGAGATAATACTACTAAATATATAGGTTCTTGTGAAGATGAATTACATAATCTAGAACTTTTATTTGTGAGTTTTAATTCATTAAAGGATATGGAATAGTGCCTGGCATGTAAAATGCATATGTGGTTGGCAGCAAAACATGACATCACCAACCACCTTGTGCATATACTAATCCTCCAGAAAATTGTAAATATTTTATGTTACATTGCAGATAAAATTAAGGCTATTTGGGGACGCCTGGGTGGCTCAGTCAGTTAAGAGTCCAATTCAATTTCAGCTCATGTTATGATCTCACGAATTAGTGAGATTAAGTTACATGTCAGGCTCTGCACTGACAGCATGGAACCTGCTTGGGATTCTCCTCTCCCTCTCTCTCTGTCCCTCCCCTGATTAGGATTCTCTCTCTCTCTCTCTTTATCTCTCTCTCTCAATAAATAAATAAACAAGAAAATAAAGCTGTTAATCAGAAGATAAGTAGATTATACTGAATAACCCAGGTGAACCCAACATAATCACAAATGTTCTTTAAACATGCAAGATGGAGGCAGATGGAGGAAAGTGGTCGGAAGCAAATGTGAAGTGATGTCATGTAGGGACTCATCCTGGAATTCCTAGCTTCCAAGGTAAAAGAGACCCCAGACTAGGAGCCCCTAGAAACTAGGAAAGCTTAACAATAGGGATTATTTCCTAGAGCTTCAAGATAGGAACAGCTCTGCTGACAGCTTGATTCTTTCCAGTAAGATTTATTTCAGGCTTCTGATCTTTAGAATCTTAAGATAAATTTGTGTTCAAGCTACCAAATTAGTGGTTATTTCTTGAGTAGCAATACGAAACAAATACAGAGTATAACAAGTCTTACAATTTTAAATTTAAAGGTAAAGAAAATGAGAAAAAGAGACTTAAGTAATATTCCAAAGTCATACTGTACATTTTAGAGTGATATTATAAACCCAGATTGTCTCAATTCCAAACTATTCTGTTCTTGTAACTACTGTGCTAAAATTTTTAATGCTTGTTACGCTATAAGAAAAATCAAGAGAAAACACAGTTCAAAATTTCCTGCAGTTTTAAAATCGTGTATTATAGTGAAATAATCCCTTCATATATCAAATAAACCGTTTTAATTCCAAGAAATCAAAAGGAATTAAATTCTGAACTCTAATTTGTAGGTCCATTTCTGGCAAATAAAATTAATGATAAAATAGATCAAAGACCATAGCATGTTTATGGATATGTTATTGTATTAGATATACTTATCATACTTCAGTACAAAGAAGAATTTTTATTTTAATTCCTGACATTATTTACAAACTATAATATTCATATACAAGTTCAATAAATTCAGAGTTAAGCTGAGTATATTCAAAGTGCCAGTGTTTAGACATATTTATATAAATACAAATATAAACAGATTTTTAAATTTCTAGTGTAACACAGTGCTCACAGTATATATTGAATAAGTGTAGAAAACTAAACACATTATTATTCTTTTTTAATGTGAGGAAGAGGAAATTTGAAGTTTCTATTTACTCAATCTGTGCTTTGTTGAAATTCAGTCAGGTATAAAATGAGCCTGTGTGCTTTGAAAAACAGGACTATTTTAGAGAAAAGAGTGAGCTTAAGCATAAAGGAGTACCCTAGTGCATAGTACTAGATAAACACCTGTTGAATAAATTTAAAATAATACCTGCGCTAAGGACTGATTTGAGTCCCCTCGAAATTCATGTTATTGAAGCCCTACCCCAATGTGATTGAGAGGTGGCCTTTGGAATTCAGATGAGGGGTGGACCCTCATGATGAGAATAGTGTTCTTTTGAAAAGAGACACCAGACTTTCACGCTTCACAGAATACATGATACTCTATTGGAAAACCTGAAAGATGCCACCAAAAAATTGCTAGAGCTGATACATGAATTCAGCAAAGTCACAGGATATAAAATCAACATACGGAAGTCAGTTTCATTTCTATGCAACAGACTTAAGCAACAGAAAGAGATATCAAAGAATTGATCGCATTTATAAGTGCACAAAAACCATAAGATACCTAGGAATAAACCTAACCAAAGAGGTAAAAGACCTGTATGCTGAAAACTATAAAAGGCTTATGAAAGAAACTGAAGAAGACACAAAGAATTGGAAAAATATTCCATGCTGATGGATTAGAAGAAAAAATATTGTTAAAATGTTAATGCCACCCAAAACAATCTACACATTCAATGCAATGTGAGCCCCGGCCACCCCACTGGGGACGCGCCCCCCTGCCCCACAACGTTCTAGCGTGCTCCCGGGCCAGGCATGTGGGCACCCAAAACAAGCTATCAAAATAATAGCTTCACAGAGCTAGAACCAAAAAATCCCCAAATTTGTATGGAACCACAAAACACCCAGAATAGCCAAAGTAATGTTGAAAAAGAAAACCAAAGCTGGAGGCATCACAATTCCAAACTTTAAGGTGTATTAAGCTTTAATCATCAAGATAGTATGGTATTGGCACAAAATAAAAGACACATAGATCAATGAAATAGAATAGAGAACCCAGAAATGGACCCACAAATATATGGCCAACTAATCTTTAGCAAAGCAGAAAGAGTATCTAATAGAAAAAATATGGTCTCTTTAGCAAATGATGCTAGGAGAACCTGACAGTGACATGCAGAAGAATGAAACTGGACCACCATAGACAAAAATAAGTTCAAAATGGATGAAAGATCTAAATGTGATAGAACAGCATCAAAATCCTACAGGAAAAAACTGGCAGCAACCTCTTTGACCTAGGCTGCAGCAACTTCTTACTTGACATGGCTCCAGAGGCAAGGGAAATGAAAGCAAAAATGAATTATTGGGACTTCATAAAGGTAAAAATTTTCTTCACAGTGAAGGAAAACAATCAACAAAATTAAAAGACAACCTATGGAATGGTAGAAGATATTTGCAAATGACATATCAGATAAAGGGTTAGTATCCAAAATCTATAAAGAACTTATGAAACTCAGCACCCCAAAAAACAAATAATCCAGTGAATAAATGGGCAGAATACATGAATAGACACTTTTCCAAAGAAGACATCTAGATGGCCAACAGACACATGAAAAGATGCTCCACATCACTTATCACCAGGGAAATACAAATCAAAACCACAATGAGATACCACCTTACCTGACACCTGTCACAATGGCTAAAATAAACAATTCAGGCAACAACGATGTTGGCAAGGTTGTGGAGAAAGGGGAACCCTTTTGCAATGTTGGTGGGAAAGCAACCTGGAGCAGCTGCTCTGGAAAACAGTATGGAAGTTCCTCAAAAAATTAAAAATAGAACTACTCTATGACCCAGCCACTGCACTACTAGGTGTTTATCCAAAGGACACAAAAATGCTGATTTAAAGGGGCACATGCACCCCAATGACTATAGTAGTGTTATCAATAATAGCCAAATTATGGAAAGAGCACAAATGTCCATTGACTGATGAATGGATAAAGAATATGTGCTATATATATATATGCTATATGTATGTGTATATATATATATATATATGTATATGTATACACACACATACACACACACATACACAATGAAATACTACTTGGCAATGAAAAAGAACAAAATCTTGCCATTTGCAACAATGTGGATGTAACTAAAGTGTATTATGCAAGCAAAATGTCAGTCAGAGAAAGACAGATATCATGTGATTCTGCTCATGTGGTAATTTGAGAAACTGAACAGATAAACAAGGGGAAGGGAAGGAAAAATAAGATAAAAAACAGACAGGTAGGCAAGCCATAAAAGACTCTTAAATACAGAGAACAAACTGAAGGTTGCTGGAGGGGAAAAGGGTGGGTGGATGGGCTAAATGGGTGATGGGCATTAATGAGGGGACTTTTCAGGATGAGCACTGGGTGTTATATGTAAGATATAAATCACTGGATTCTACTCCTGGAGCATGACTACACTGTATATTAACTAACTTGAATTTAAATTAAAAAAGGAAAAAAAGGACACTAGAGAACTTGCTTTCTTCCTCTTTGCCATGTGAGAAAAAGCCAAGAAGAGGTTTTCACCAAAACCCAGCTATGTGGGCACACTGATGTCTCAGACTTCTATCCTCCAGAACTGTGAGAAAGTGAATTTATGTTGTTTAAGCCACCCAGTCTATGGTATTTTGTTATGGCAGCCTGAGCTAAGATACACAAAGAACTTAGGCATTAAAGGAGAACATGTATATTAGTAAGATTATTTTATGTACTTGAACGAAGAAAAGATAATATGAATCAGAAAAAAATAAATTCCAAGTGAAAAATGTTAGTAACTGGATTTTATTACTGTAATAAAAATTAACCAATAGAATAATATTGACTATATAGCTGTATATTAAAATTATGTCTAGACATATATCTAAGGGACATAACATCAATGTTTTAGAGCTAAATATTTGTTGTGAATCAAGCCTATGTTATCCTCCCATTTATCATAATGTTAAGTATGGATATAACTTAATCTGTTTTATGAGCTCTCAAATAATTGTAGCAGATTCTGCATTTTCTACCTCTTCACAGACAAAAATGTGTGAAACAAACTATGAGTAACAATTTGATAAGAAAAATAGGTTTGGAGAAGTTAAGATGGCAGAGTACTAGGAGGATCTTATTCTTGCTTCCTCCCATGAAACACAGCTAGATAAATATCAAATCATTCTGAGCATCCAGCAAATCAATCTGAGGACTGAGAGAACAGACTTCGTAATTAGAGGGAAAAGAGACCACATCCCGGAAGCTAGGTGCAGAGACATGATTTGGGGGAGAAAAGAATCACCAGTGCTGCAGAGGGGAGGGAGCTCTGATCAGGGAGAAAAGAGAGAGAAGATGCAAGACACAGGGCATTGCACAAGAAAAACACTTTCCCAAAACTATTGATGGGGAAAGTGAGAGGGCCTGATAATTGCAAATTTTTACAAGCAGCAGAGCTCAAAATCAGAAGTGTTAGAAGTCTGTGTCATCAGGAAGATGGAGCTTGTTAGCATAGAGGTGCTCCTGTGGAGAAGGAGGGCAGAGCCCCGGAGCAAACAGTGTGGTCTGAGAATCCCCTGGGTCACACTGGGAGAGACAGTTACTTTTCTTGGAATGTATTTGGTGATATGGCACTGCCTCTCTGGGGACAAAACAGCCAGTGGGCACCATTGAGCTTCCCCATTCATTAACATAGTAGAGGCACACGCTGAGGGCAGCTAACCTGGGTGTTGGCTTTTTACATTACTTTACCATAAACTACAAGACCCTGCGTGTTCATGCACCTGGCCTTCTGAGACAAACCAACACCAGCCACAGAACAGTGAGAACTTTCCCCAGAGGATCAGCACATGTCCGTACTGCAGTGGGTCACTAAAATTTGGAGTTTTGAAACCCAGGTGTCCTACTTGACATCAAACACAGGAGAACTGTGCCACTGGGCGAGCAGACAGCTTAGACACAGACAAAGTGAAGGTAGGGATCTGAGGGAAGGCTGGGACAAATGAGGAGAGATGGTTCACTTTTAAGTGAGGATTTTCTGGTGGGAGCAAACTCCCTTCTCCAGGGAGAGAAGTTGGAGCTGGCGCCTTTTTACCCTTGTCCATCACCACAGACATACTTCAATGAGTAGCAGAGCACATTCAGTTGAGGCCTTAGCCGCTTACATGAGTCCTACCCCACTGCACTCTACAAGTGTTGATGTTGTTGTTGTTGTTGTTTTACTAGAGCAAGTATGCCTGAAAAAGCAGCAGTGGGCCCCTCACCCAGAAGATCAGCACAAACCCTTCACACCCACCAAATCTATAGTGCTGCAAAGCTTCAGCTTTAAGTGAAATAGGATGTAGCCTCTTTTATCAAGCCAACCCAAACACACCTATTTAAAGATTACCACACACCGGGCAAGGTCCAAACACTCCTCACTACAGGCAAGGAGAAACCTTGCAAAGGACTGACCTTAAGGAAAGACAGCCAAAACATAATAGCAAACTGCACACAGCATACACCAGAAATATCTCTCAAAGTGTCAGGCCCTGGACATTATATGATCTCTTTTATTATAGTCATTACTCTCAGGAGCAGAAATATAGCAGACTTTCTTAACACAGAGAAGACAGAGGCCTAGACAAAATGCCAAGATGGAGGAGGAATCCATCCTAAATGAAAGAACAAGAAGAGGTCACAACTAGAGATCTATTCAAAACAGATATAAGTAATATACCTGAACCAGAATTTAAAATAACAATCACAAGGATACTAGCTGGTCTTGAGGAAAGCATAGAAGACACCAGGGAATCCATTGTCCCAGAGATAGAAGACATAAAACTCAGTCAGGCCAAAATAAAAAATGTTACAACCAAGATGCAAAACCTACCGGATGTACCACAAGGATAGAAGAGGCAAAGAAACAAATAAATGATATAGAAGATAAAATTATGGAAAATAATGAAGATGAAAAGAAGAAGGAAATAAAAATATTAGATCATAAATGTAGACTTAAAGAACACAGCAACTCTGTAATGCATGATAACATTTATATAATAGGAGTCC
>CM053567.1:145750771-145895663 GCA_028646485.1 Cryptoprocta ferox
CCTCACGCCTGTCAGAGTGGCTAAAATGAGCAAATCAGGAGACTATAGATGCTGGTGAGGATGTGGAGAAATGGGCACCCTCCTCCACTGTTGGTGGGAATGTAAACTGGTACAGCTGTTCTGGAAAACAGTGTGGAGGTTCCTCAAAAAATTAACAATAGAACTCCCCTATGACCCAGCAATAGCACTGCTAGGGATTTACCCAAGGGATACAGAAGTGCTGATGCATAGGGGCACATGTACCCCAATGTTTATAGCGGCACTTTCAACAATAGCCAAATCATGGAAAGAGCCATGTCCATCAACTGATGAATGGATCAAGAAGATGTGGTTTATCTATGGATAACCACAATGGAATACTCCATGGCAATGAGAAAGAATGAAATCTGGCAATTTGTAGCAAAGTAGATGGACCTCGCAGGTGTATGCTAAGCGATGTACGTCTGGAAGAGAAGGACAGATACCATATGTTCTCACTCATAAGTCTAGCAGGAGAAACTTAACAGAGGACCATGGGGAAGGGAAGGGGTAAAAGAGTTAGGTAGAGGGATGGAGGCAAATCATGAGAGACTCTTGAATCCTGAAAACAAACTGAGGGCTGAACGGGGAGGGGGAAAGGGGAAAGGGGGTGTTGGACATGGAGGATGGCACTTGTGGGGAAGAGCACTGGGTGTTATATGGAAACAACTTGACAAGAAACTATAAAAAAAAGAAAAGAAAACTAAAGTACAAAAAAATAAGCAAAAATGTACAAAAAAGTCATTTTTTCAAGTGTATACATAAAAATGGTGAAATGGGATTCAAATCTGGTGGGCATCAGAATCTTTGTACTTATTATAAACATGAATTAAAATAACATCCAGAGCTTCATTGGATAAAGTCCCTTCTAGATTTTTTTTAAAGAATTTTTGATAGGTAATACTGTGTTTTGGAAACACATTGGGAGGCCCAAAACCTCTGGTGGTCTAGTCTTATTCATGTAAAATCTGACCAGTGTGTTTGAGTATAGTCAGCTTGATTGTTCTTACAATATTTGACCTAATGATTTTGTAGCCATTAATGCCAGATCCATTATTCCATTAGTGATTACAAAATGGTGAATTTTTAAAATTTATTTTGCATTTGTTAGATAAAATTCTTTCATAAAGAAAAAAATCCCACATCAACTACAAGAATAAAAGAACAAATGGGGTACCTGAGTGGCTCAGTCGGTTAAGTGTCTGACTCTGGATTTCTGCTCGGGTCATGGTCTTGGTGGTTTGTGGCATCGAGCCCTGCATCAATCTCTGTGCTGACAATTTGGAGCCTGCTTGGGATTCTCTCTCTCTTGTGCTTCTCTACCACTTGTGCTCACATGCGTGCACACTCTCTCGCTCTTAAAATAAACAAACAACAAAAAAAAATTTTTAAAAAGGATAATAGAACCATATTTTACACTTATTTAGTAGGTTTTGTCAGTTTAGATACTTTTCTTCTTTCCATCATCTAACTCCCCTTGGAAGAAAATATTAAGCTAAAGTACTACCTCTTCAGGGAAACTTTCTCTGACTTCTCACCTAAGCCCTATTTGTTATTCTTTCTCTATATTCCATTTTATCGTCATCCTAACTATATCTATTTTTTTTCTTAGCCTCCCTTCTTAAAAGATACACTCCGTGAAGACAGGAAATAAAAATACAAAAAAGAAAGATATTATTTCTCAGGTGAGACCTACTTACTAGAGGCAATTCCACTCAATCCTTTCCCTATGATGCTTTTAGTAAAGCATTTACAGGTCAAATATTCCCTGTATCTGTGTAGGATAAAGAGAGTCATCTTTGCAGTTTGTACCAGTCATGTGCCTAAAGGGAAAGAAGCAGTGCAAAATGTGGAAGCTCAGAAGATGTAGGTAAGATGAAAAAAGGTATCATTTCAATTTGTGGTTGGAAATCAAAATCCTGAAGTTAGTAATATATGTCATATTTAAGTGGATCCGTGGCTTAAATCTTCTTACAAAACATATACGAGTTCTACAGTCCATGGTAATTTTAGGGATAATTATTGAAAATGCTTCAACTCCTTCATTAAATAAAACCTAACTCCATTTTATTCATTGTCTCTAGAATAGATTCATTGGCTCTAGAATAGACCGATGTTTAAAAAAAAAGTCATCTATCATTACAGCACACTTTTTTAAATATTTGATATTTGGTATTATTTATTAGAGTCAATATAGATAACAACTCAAAAATTATTTATAGAAGAAAAATATTCTGTTTATGTTTCCACTATATGTGTGTATTTTTTTAATGAATTGTAAAACCTATTCTCTTGTTTCACAGAATAGATGTAGAGTTTTAATGTAATGCTTTCTTCCCTCTTATTATCCAACTGTGAAAACATGTGTTTTTCTTATTCAAAGAATGGAGGATGAAGAAACTTTGTTTAACATATAGTGATTACATAGTAAACCATTCTGCATCCATTTAAACAAAACAGTGAAGTTGCCAAGTCATTTCCCAAAGACAACCAGAGTCGTTAAATTAGAAACAGATGGGGCAGACATAGACTCATCATATGCCACCACTAGAGAAGGAGACAAATGAGGAGATTAGTTCAGAAGAGTGGTTGATCCAAAACAGAAAGGGAATTCCAGAAAGGATAGCTTACTTTTAAATAGAGAAGGGAAAGTTGTTATGAAAACAAGTATGGGGCCATGTGCATTACAGGTGCCTTGCTTAGGATGGAGGTTTTCCAGGCAGTAAAGTTGTTTCTACACTTCAGCAATGACATTTTTATCACTTTTGTCCTCAAACAGAAGTTATAATGGAGCTTCTAACCTTACCAAAATCTACAAAAATAACTAAAACTTAATATATATTTAGTACACCATTTACATTTATTTTAGTTTGGTTCTTTGCCTTGCTTTATATTAGGGAGTTTATACAAATTTAAAAGTGAATTTGTTACTTTCTATTTTATTTATAATAAATATAAAGTTATATTTCCTTATATTATGCTAGTAAGCATAATGTGGTATATACTTTGGGTGTTAATTTTCCATACTCCAAGTAGTTGCTGCTTAAAGTAAATTATATCATCCATTATATCACAACCTAACACCACTATTAGTCACCTTGTAACAGAAACTAGCTGACAACGGATTTATGAACAACACATTCTTTAAGATGCACTTTAGGACCTCAGTCTTTGAAAGGAACATCGCATTTCCATCACTCTTCGAGATTATTCTAACACTGAACAATTGCAAATTTCCTCAGGTTAATCTTATATTATTTGCTTCCTCAAATATGTAATGCATGCTTAAGGATGTGCCATGTACTATGCTCTATCTACATTTCTCATTGTTCTTGAACTTTAACAGTTCATGAAAAGAGGCCAATATTATCCAATAGGCAATTTGATAAGCACTGGGGAATATATTAAACTACATTAATACAAGAAGATAATAACAACAGCTAGTTCTTTTGTTAAGTGCTTACTGTGTGCTCAGCATGATTATTAGGCTTAACATCTATTAACCTATTTAATTCTTATAATATGCTCTGTCAGTTGACTGAAACAGAGTTTAAACTTCCCTGCTTATATAGAAAGTGTCAGAACTGGGATTCAAAAGTTTTCAGTTTGGCTTCAGACACTGAGATCATAAACTATGTTATATTCTACTCATTCCTTAGAAATCAGTGAAAAGCTTTGGTCTACTATTTTGAATTTAACACTACAGTGGGCTGTTGTCCACACACAAAAATAGAGTAAGGACTGACCAAAACATAAGTCACAACCTTGAAAATATATTTCAGTGATTAAAAAAAAATTCAAGGACCTGAGGCTTTTGGGTGGCTCAGTCGGTTGAGCATCTGTCTCTTCATTTTAACTCAGGTTATGATCCCAGCGTCGTGGGATCAAGCCCTGCATCTGGCTATATGCTGAGCATGGAGACTGCTTAGGATTCTCTATTTCCCTCTCTTTTTCTCCCTCTGACCATCTCCCCAGCTCATGCACTCTCCTCTCTCTCTCTCTCTCTCTCTGTCTCTCTCTCTCTCTCTCTCTCTCTCTCTCTCTCTCTTGAAAAAAATTCAAGGACTTGACTTACTACATAAAGTCTTAAAAAACAAATGGAGCATTGGAATTAAAAATGTGTCTTATATCAAGTAAGTTAGACAAACTCAGGTATTCCTATTACTTCTGATGTCAAAGAATAAAAAGAAAGCACCAGGAAAAAAACAGAAAGTTTAATAACTCATCTCTAGTGAAGCAATTCTTTGAGAGTTTATTGATAGGAAAAGGCAGGGTTTTTTTTTTTAAGTGCTAGAAAAGGACACAATAGTCAAATTGTAATACTAATTATGGATTGGAAACTCACATTAAGATAGGATAAAATGGGTGCACAGGTCTGTATTCATTTGATTAAAATAAATTCCATTATTTATTGATCAGGAAAATGTCTCCAGACATGTCTAGTAACAGTATGATATACTGAGTTAACTCAGAGTTCAGTCTCTTATCAGATTCAATTGGTTAGATCCAGGTGTGATGAAATACAACATTTTTATATCATTTAGGCAAGTGCTATTGCAATCATAATATTTCCTTTCATGCTCTCACAGCATTACAGATATAACTTACATACCCTTAATTTGAGGTAATTGTTTTTCACTGTTGGGATGTTTTAATGACCATTATTTATTTATACAAGAAATTGTTTTAACTTCTCTGTGCTTCTGAAGACACGGGACTGCTGGAATTTCCTGCGATTGTATAATTGGTATTTACCCCTAATTTATTAACTCATTTTTCATTCAACCATTCTTTCACTCAACGCTTGAAAACATGGTGTTAAAAACTGTGAAGCTCCCAATGCATGATATTGTTTTTGCCTTCTAGTTTATTTTATTCAATACTTTTATCCACCATTTAGAAAGAAGGATAGTAAAACCTGCGAGTGGAGGGAGACATGATTTCTTCATTTAGTCTTTTTTAAAAAAAAGATTAAAAACAACTAATATTTTATTTAGGTTGACTAACCATTTCCACCAGTGGTCTTGACTGTATTTTGACTTCATTGTAATGACTCAGATATGAAGGGGCAGTAGAGTACTGTAACTGGTAGGACATGAATTTTGGATTCATGTTTGGTAGACCAGTTTTCTTATTTGCCTCCTGAAAAATAAAAAATATTATTGCCTGTGATTTTTAATGAATTACATCATATAAAATATAAGTTGCTTTTTGTGATAGAATATAGAGATCATAAAGGTTGATCCCAGTGAATATCATCAAAAGCAAGACATATAACCGTAATTGGCAAAAACAACCACTACCCTAAAATATACAGTTGATATATTATAGTACATACATTATGAGACCTTCCATGATATGCACAGCACAATTGCTGGTTTAAAATTTTTTTAATGTTTATTTATTTTTGAGAGAGAGAGAGAGAGAGTGAATCGGGCGGGGGGCAAATAGAAAGGGAGACACAGAATTTGAAGTAGGTTCCAGGCTCTGAGCTGACAGCACAGAGCCTGACATGGGGCTCAAAGTCATGGACCACAAGATCATGACCGAAGCCGAAGTTGGATGCTTAAACAACTGAGCCACCAGACTCCTTGACAATTGCTGGCTTTAGATTGTCATAATCGGTCATATGCTTAGACACGATATTAGAACATATTGATTTATTCTGAGAATCTAGAGGATTGGCTCAAGAGAGCTTCTTGAACAAAAATATGAAGTAGAAATTAGAAGATATAAAAGAATATTAAAATTCTCTCATAAAGGGCCCCAAATGACTGCTCAAAATAAGATGATAAGGACCTCTGATTCAAGGCGGGCACTGGAGCACTTGTTTAATAGCTCTTTTAAACAATAATGGTGACAACAAGGAAAATATTAAGAAAAAAAGGTGGGAAGAGGAAGGAAATGGAAAGAGAGAAAGGGGAAGTTAAGGAAGAGGCAGAGAGAAAATTGAATACTAAGTTTCACCCAGGAATTAATAATTACCTTCACATCTGACTCAACCCTGACTCAGTGCCTCGCAGTTTCTTGAGAGAGAAAACTGCAGGTTGACATGTCCTGCTATTTTTTAGAGTATCCAAATGCAGGAAAGATATCTAGAACTGCACAACTGTAGAGAAAAACAAGCATTCCAAACTTTTATCCTTTAATACATGTAAGGATAAGATGAACAAGGTCCAATACACATGTAATAGGAGTTCAAAGAGGACTGAATCAAGCTCACGGTAAGATCAAATCAAATCAATAAAAAATAAATAAGTAAATAAAGTCTGGAATAAAGTCTTTGTTCTTTGATTCAAAAGGTTCTGTGAAATACTAAGCAATGAATGTTGTAAAAATTTATATGGAACTAAACACTTAATGTTATAAAACTCAATCTTAAAAATTAATAGAGATAAAAGGGAAGCTAATATGACTCAGATACTATCAACACTAGGTGCTAGAAGACCATAAAACAATTTTTATCAAGTTCTGCTGAGTGATTTTGAACCTAGAATGTATAGCCAATTAAGCTTTAAGAATTATAAAATTTCTGACTTGCAAGTTTTATTACAATGCATTTTCTATGTATTCTTTCAAACCTAAATTAATCAGATGTACCTTCTTGTAAAATAAACAAGGAATAGTAAAATTAAAAATACAAGAGCTAGAAAGTAATAAAATGAAATTAGAAGAGGATATCAAGGTGCTCTGTGAAGAATGATTTCAGAAGAAATTATAAATCATCTCATAAGCTTAATAGACAATCTGGAAGTACAAATAAGTAATATATTAATGAAATGAGGGTACATAAGTCTTCTGATACATTAAAATGTGTATTTTAAAAACAAAGTCCAAACTTCGGAAAGAAATGTAGAATAAATAGGTCATGGTGATTGATAGTGATGTTCAGGTCAACTTTATCCTTATTGATATTCTTCCTACTTGGTCTATCAATTACTGAAAGAAGGAGGTGGAAGTCTCATTTATAATAATGGATTAATATATTTCTCCTTGAAGTTCTATCAGTTTCACCTCATAGATTTGGACACTGTTGTTAGGTGCATACACATTTAGGATTGTTATGCTTTGGAGAACTGATTTTGTAAAACCCGCCTTTATTGCTGAAAAATTTCCTTTTTCTGAAGTCTGCTTCGCTTGAAACAAATATAATTTACTCTAAGTCATTTTTGATTAAGGTTAACATGATATACCTTTTTTTAATCTCTTTTATTCTGTCTGCATCTCGATAAATAAAGTGATGGTTTTTAGACAACATACGGTTAAGTCTTTTTTAATTTTTTTAATCCACTGTGACAGTCTGTCTTTATTTGGTATATGTAGACCATTTTTTTCTTGTTTCTCTCTCTTCTCTAGTTATACTTGAGTGTTGTACTAATTTGCTTAGGCTATCATAAGAAAATACCACAAACTGGGTGGCTTAAGCAACAGATTTGTTTTCTCACAGTTCTGGAGGCTAGAAATGTCAAGATCAAGATATGGGTAGGGTTGGTTTAGTATGAGGCCTCTCTCCTTTTTAAAACCAGTTTTTTGCTGTGTTCTCATATCTTGTCTTCTGTGCACATGCATCCTTGTGCTGTGTTCTCATATCTTGTCATCTGTGCACATGTGTCCAAATTCTTTTGTCTTATAAGGACACTACTCAGATTGGAAGAGGGCCCATCCTAACAGTGTCATATTAACTTATTCATCTTTTTAAAGGCCCTTTCTCCAAATGCAGTCACATTTTGAGTTACTGCGGTATAGACTTCAACATATAAATTTGGGGGATGGTGCATAATTCAGCCTATTGAGAACATATTATGTTTAATTTTCTCCCCTACTTTGATATAAATTGTTCCTTTAAAACATGTTAATAGTTGCTCTGGAGTTTAAAATCTATTTTTTAAGTAATCTAAATTTACCTTCAAAAGCATTACAGTGCTTCACTTGAGTGAAGGTAACTTCTAACAAAGCATTCTCAATTCCTCCCTCCCATCCATTATGACAATGTCGTCATTTATGTCACTTGTCCATATGCTATAATAACCTAACACATTGTTATTATTATTACCTTAAATAAACCTTTATATTTTAGGTCAATTATCAACAGTCAAAATAGACTTTATTTTACTTTCATTTCATTTACTTTTATTTCTTTTGTAATATTATTCCTTTCTTAATGTAAATAAAGTTTCTGATTTATATAAATTACTTCTTTAAAACATCTTTTATCACTGGCTGCAGGGAACATCTACTGGTGAAATGTATTTCAGCTTTTATTTCTCTGAGAATATTTATCCTTCAGTGTTAAAGAAAAATCCCGTTGTAAATAGGATTCTAGGTCAGTAGTGTTTTCAACACTTTTAATATTTCACTCTACTCTCTTCTTGCCTGCATAATTTCTGATGAGAAATATACTATAATTCTTATCTTTGTTCATCTATAGGTAATCTTGTGTTTTTGCAATGTACTTTTAGATACAACACTAAGCCACTATCCAAAAAAGTTGTACTTATTAAATTTAAAACTTCTATGTGAAAGACATGGTTTAGAGAAACAAGAGTTAAGCCATAGAATGGGAGAAAATATTTGAAAAGCACAGAGTTAATACTTATATCCACAATATATAAAGAACTGTTATTACTCAATGATGCAAAACAGCACAATTAGAAAAATGGGTAAAAAATCTGAACATATTACCAAAGAAGATATACAAATAGAAAATAAGCATATAAAAAGATACCCAACATTATTTATAATTAGAGACTCACAAATTTAAACAATGTAATTTACTAATAAAATGGCTAATATTGAATAAGCTGATAATACCAATTTCTGGTGAGAATTCAGAGTGACAGAAATCTTTATTCATTGATTGTGGTAATTCTAAATAGTAAAGACATTTTAAACAACATTAGCAGTTTCTTACAAAACTAATTAAGTAATTAAGTAATTGATTTCCTTTATATTTATCCATTTAAAAATGTATGTACACATGAAAATCTTCACATGAATGTAATTTTCAGCTTTATTCATAGTTACCCCAAATTGGAGCAACCAATAAACTGTTCATTAAGTAGATGGGTAAAAACATCTGTGGTATATCTGTACAATGGAATATTATTCCTTAATAAATACAAATGAGCTATTAAGCTATATGAGACATAGACATATCTTAATGTGTATTTATAAATGTATATTTATAAATAAAACAATTGAAACGACTATATACTGTTTGATCCCATTTATATGGACATTCTGATAATGGCAAAACTACAGAGATGGTGAACAGATTAGTGGTTGATAGTGGAAATAGGTAAGGGTTAAATATGTGAAGCATAGACCTTTTAGGGTAATAAAATTATTCTGAATGATACTGTAATAGTCAATATGTCACACGCTATTTGTTAAAACTTACAGAATTTTAGAGCATAAAGAGTGAGCCTTAATGTATGTAAATTTAAAAAATAGTTAGGATTTGGGGGTAACCCTGTTTGGCGTGAAGAAGGGGACAACACTCTGTTTTAAATGTTGAGACACACTTAAGAGGGTGAGGAAGGAGGCGCTACACTAGACAAATTTAGAAATGAGTGAGGTTTTTTATCTAGTTAATAAAGCTATTACCCATCATGTATTGGTTTCTGATACTGCTATTCACATGTACTGGACATGTGTGTACTGAAATGGAACAAGTACGACACGGATGGCAGATGGTGGGAGCCAGATTTCTCACTGTTGGCTGCGGAGTTTACAGATAAGACATGAGAGGCTAGTCTGACGAAATAGTGTTGGAAGTATCAGAAGGAAACCATGTTTAATCTAATATACGTATGGATGGTTGCATATGGAAATATTTATACGTGTGTGCAGGCACACAGGGTAGTACATGCACATACACCTCCTTGTTCTGTCACCTGAAAGGGCCTGAAAGCCACAACAGTGAGGTAGCAACAAACACACCTAGAGTCCAGAGATCCATTTCTGATAACATTCTCCAATGAGAGGGAGCAGGACACTTTGGGCAAATGACTGGTTTTAGGACTAAAGCAGAAAAATACACACGATGAGCCTGGTGTATCTTACACTGCCACAAAGCAAGATAATACTCAAAACAACAACAAAAACCCCACTATGATGTTGTGGGTACATCAAAGGAAAACAAAAGGCAACTGAAAGGCCCCAGTGCCAAAGCTGGATCACTTTAAGCAACAAAGTGAATAAAGTAGTATTAAAGTTTAAAATAAATATCCATGAGTCCAAACTGATATAAATGCTTGAGTAATTAAATGGGGAGAAAACAAATAAATCTCATGAGCAAAAGAATTCCAGAAAACGTATGTAGCTATTTTGCCCTCCAATTAGATAATATGAGTTCTCTATGAAGTGTAGTCACCTGGGTCAGAGAATTGGGTCAAGGGTTAGGTACAGAAGTAAACTCAAGTGAGAAAGTTCCTAAGGATTCCCACATCAGGAAAGTTTTAGTCTTTAACTTAACAGAGGAAACCTCCAGGGAACACTGAGAGTTCTCAGCTCTTAAGTCCCCACAGGAACTATTTCTAAGATGAAAGAGCATTCCAAATTTAAGAAAGTATTTTGCTGGTAAATGCTTCACAAGTGGCTCCTCAAGGGAAAACAGTGCATATAAATCTTACTAATATCAAGACTATGTGAAACTAAATTTACAAATAAAACTAAAATATGTAACACTTTTCCTTGTAAATTCCACATAGCCAATGGATACACTTAGAAAAGTATCATAGAGGAGTGCCTGAGTGGCTCAGTCAGTTAAGCATTGGACTTCTACTCAGATCATAATCTTGCAGCTCCTGAGGGTTCTGTGCTGACAGCTCAGAGCCTGGAGCCTGCTTCAGATTCTGTGTCTCCTTCTCTCTCTGCCCCTCCACTGTTCGCACTCTCTCTTTCTCATAAATAAATAAACATCAAAAATTTTTTTAAAAAGTATGATAGAATGCTTTTGTTGATTCTTTGCAACATTCTTCTATCCACAGCTGGCCTGTGGTTGCATTTGATGAATAAGTTTAGTTCTGATATGAATGTTGATATTTGTGTTTACATGAGCAAAAACGACGAGTAAAACAACAAAAGCGTATGTTTGAACTTCCCCCATTCTCAACTGCAATGAGTGCTTAGTTTAATAGGATGACTGTTTTTGAATACTGGAATTATACATCTTGGGTGTTGTTTCGGGGGTGTTTTCTTTTCTTCTTTTTTTTTTTGGCTATTCACAAAGTAATAACTGAAAAATACATATTTTTTATTTTTTATGTTTTTATTTATATTTGACAGAGAGAAAGAGAGAGTCTGTGGGGGAGGGGCAGAGAGAGGGAGACAGAATCTGAAGGGGGCTCTGTGCTGACTAGTAGAGAACTCAATGAGATGTAGGACTCAAACTCACAAACCAAACCATGAGATCATGACCTGAGCCAAACTCAGACGCTTAACCAACTGAGCCACCCAGGTGCCCCTAAAGAACATATTTTTAAGTTTAGCTTACATCATTAATATATTTCATCATTTCCTAGTCTGAACAATCAACAAAACATTATAATGAATTTTAAAATTTATAACATTTGCTTATTTCCATGGTTTAAATACTTCTACCATGGCCAAAGAGGCATCCTTTGTGTAGAACTGGGAAAACATGAATAGTAACATAGCATCATACAGCATTTAAACCATTCTCGTACATTAGGTATAATCTTGAGAACATAGATAATAATAAAATATATTAAAATACAGAAGTGAGGAGTTCTGAGTATTTAATATTTTAATATAATTTATTTAACTATAAGCTTACATGATTGGATTTTTAATGATTGTGTTGTAACTACCAGCTTTCAAATTTCATGAAAAAATATAACAATTCACCCTCTTAAGCTGGCTCTAGTACACCACTGGCTCCATCAAACAAATGTGTAAAACTATTGGATTTGTGTGTGTATGTGTGTGTGTGTGTGTGTGTGTGTGTGTGAGTTTAGATCAATATTTTATTTTATGTATTTAATTTTATTTTTTCCGGAATCCAAGTCAACATATCTTAAGCATTCTGCTTAAAGTTCTCAGTGGAATAATGAGCCTTCTCTTCATGTCTAATTTTATTGTCTTTTTCTGTCTTTAGCCTTACATAATAAATCAGTAAAGAGTGTTCAAATTTCATCAGCCAATTCACAATTTGAACTCAACCAAACTAGTTCTGGACCTTCCTAGACCAATCTTTAACTTGGTATTGATAAAATATTGCTTTTATTTATTTGCCTTTTATTGCATAAAATTAATACAACATAAAATTAACCATTAAACCTTTTTAAAATAAGTTTATTCATTTATTTTGAGAGAGACAGAGACAGCATGACTGGGGGAGGGGGGCAGAGAGAGAAGGAGAATGAGAAAATCCCAAGCAGACTCCACACTGTCAGTGCAGAGCCCAATATGGGGCTGGAACTCATGAAACCTTGAGATCATGACTTGAGCAGAAACCAAGAGTCAGACACTTAACCAACTGAGCCACCCAGTCATCCCAACCCTTAAAAATTTTAAAGTATATGATTCAGAGTTGTTGGGTGCATTCTCTATGTTGCAACCACCACTAGGATATTTTTCTCACCCTGCAAAGAAACCCTATACCAATTAAGCAGACTTACTGTTCCCCCTTCCTCCCCCTACCCCCTGCACCCCTCCATCCATCGGCAATCACTAATCAGCTTTCTATCTCTATCAGTTTATCTACTCAGAATATTTAATACAAATGAAACTATACAATATGTGAAATTTTAGGTCTGATTTCTTTCACTGAGTTAAATGTTTTCAAGGTTCATTGACATTGCAGCATGTATCTATACTTCATTCTATTATATGACTGAATAATATTCCATTGTATGGATCTACAACATTTTGTCCACCCATTCATCTGTCAATAATATTTGGGTTGTTTCCACTATTTGACTATTGCAAATAGTGCTGTTATAAAGATTTTTGTGTAAGTATTTTAATATTTGTTTTCAATTCCTTGAATGCAAACTTAGGAGTGAAATTATTGGGTCATATGGTAATTCTATGTTTAACTTAAGAAAAAAAAATGCCAAACTGTTGTCCACAGTGGCTATACAATTTTATATACTCAAAAGCAATGTACAAAAGTTACAGTTTCTCCACATCCTAACCAATGTTTATGTTCCTTTAAAAAAATTATATCCATCCTAGCCATTGTGAAATGGTATCTCATTGAGGTTTTGATTTGCTTTTCCTTAATGACTAAGATGTGAACATCTTTCACGTGCTTATTGGCAATTTGTAGATCTTTGGGGTACTGTCTATTCAAGTTATTTATCCAAATTGAGCATTCGTTTTTGTTACTGAGTTGTAAGACTTCTTTATATATTTTGGATATTAGACCTTTAATAGATTTAAGATTGGATAACATATTCTCCCATTCTTTGGGATGTCTTTTCACTTTCTTTAGTGTCATTTGAAGAGCAGTTTTGTTTTCAATAATAATTTCATTATCTCATTTTTTCTTCTCTTTTTCTGCTTGTGACTTTGGTCTCATATAAGAACACTTTACTAAGTTCTAGATCATGAAGATATACTTCTATACTTTCTTCTAAAGATTTTATAGTTTTAGCTCTCACAGTTATATCTTAGATCCATTTTTAAATAATTTTTGTATGTGATATGAGGTAGGGGTCATCTTCATTCTTTTGCTAGCTTTGGATTTACCTTGCCTTTCTTCTTTTAGTTCCCTAAATTGTACAGTTAGGCTATTGATTTGAAACCCTTTTCTATTTTTTTCCAGTATAAATATAGCTCTACATCCCCAAATGAACACTGTCATGCATCCCAAAAGTTTTGGTGTGTTGTATTTTTGTTTTTATTTCTCTTAATGAATTTTCTTATCTCTCTTGTGATTTCTCCTTTGGCCCATTAGTTAAGATTGAGTCTCAAGTGTAATCCAAGCTTATTCCAAGTGTGATTCTTTGCCCCAGATGGCTGTAACCAATATGTGTTAGTTTAAATGCTTCTGGCAAAAGCTACTGGGGAAGTCATCCCTGTCCTGGGAATGCTTCAAGTCAAGTGAAACAAATATTTTGTACTGGTCATTGAGAAAGGTGCCAAATGAATGGAGACTCAAACACATTTCTTTGAGAATAAGAACCATATTGCTTTTTCTAGTTCTACCAATTTGCACAAGAAGTACAGCTACTGATTTTTAAAATTTTGAGGAATCTCCATTCTGATTTCCAAGGTGGCTACACCAATTTACATCCCCACCAAGGGTGCTCAAGGGTTTCCTTCTCTCCACATCTTTTGTCTTTTGGATGAGAAACATTCTAACAGGTGTGAGATGATACCTCATTGTGTTTTTGACTTAAATTTCCCTGATGATTAAGTAATGTTGAATACTTTCTCATGTGTCTGTTGGCCATTCGTATGGTTTTTTTTTTGGAAAAAATGTACATTCAGGTCATCTCCTCATTTTTAAATCATATTGGTTTGTTTGCTACTAGGTTATATGGGTTCCTTATATGCTTTGGATATTAACACCTTGTTAGATATATGATTTGCAAATATTATCTCCCACTTCATGAGTTGCCTTTCATCTTATTAGTTGCTTTGGGGAAAGATGGATAGGATTTCTTATTCTATCATTTTCAGTGATGCCACTGTAAAAATACTATTTCACTCTAAAAATACTATTTTGATAGCAGTACGCCACCCTGAATCTAATTTCTCAGTTTGCTTGCATTTCCATTTGTTGCCCCTCTCTCTCTTTCTCTCCTTCAGTGAAGGACCTGATGGCAGAGAAGAACACATTATTTTAGTTTGTTTGCAGAGCAACTAGTCAAAAGTCAAAATGCAAAACAGTTGGGAAAGGAAACTTTGATAGCTATATTTATATCCTGAAGGATATGACCTAGCCACAAATAAATGGATAGGATAAACTAGATGCAAGGATACAGCCAGAGAGAAAAAGTAAATTATTTCTAAAATTATTCAAACCCAGGAATGTAACTTCAGTCTTCTCTCCTTGCAAATGGCAATATAAGATAGTTAATTTTCGAAGCAAACAAATCACCTTAATTGAACACAGTTTTCATTTTAAAACAAGTTGTAGAGCTTAAGGCTGAAGTCCTTCAGAGAAAATAGCCTTATGATTTATATCAGCACTGCTCGAACTCAAAGCAATTTGTGAGGTTGCATATGAATAATGCAGGGTGAGAACAGCACAGGAGGAAACCATTGAAAGAAAGTAAATGAAGTCCCTTTTAAAATGGAATATATAGGAAACTATTTAATTTGAATTATTCACCAACACTTGTGATATTAGAGGAAGAACCATAGATCAGTGAATATTTCCATTTTTAAGATGGGCCATGCTGTTCCTTTCATATATTAAAAAAAAATCCCAGAGACCAAAAATGGTAAGCGAATGAGAAGTGCATTACAGCCAATGAATATGCACGAATGTGCTAGAGTTTACCTGACAATAAGGGAAGAATGACCTGTTGAACTCTGTGACATACATCTGTAGCTGTTGACTCAAGATCCACAGAGGCAGTTTCTGCCAGCCTAAGGGAGTTTTCAATGATCAGCAGAAAATACACCTTTCAGACATGTTTTAACTATTTCTGAGAGTTGTATGTTTTGGAGAAATTCCAAGTACCTGAGTAGTATCTTAGTTCCTTTACATATGGGGTAAGGATGAATGTTGTTTCTTTTCTCTTTTACATAATCCAAAATGCCGTAGGGTCGAGTAGTTTAATATATAATTACTTCAAAAGCGTAAAATGAGAAAGTGAAAGGGTAGATCATTCAATAATGTGGTAATAACTGCACAATTAAAATATCATATAAAACATTTGATATTTACTCCATTACAATCAAATATAAAACCTTACCAATTTCATATCAATTAATCCTATTTAACGTTGCATATTATTTTTACCCTTAGCGGCTCCTTAGTAATATACTATGTGTATTGACACTGTTTTAGAATCACAGAGTTGAAAAGTCACCTGATCTATAGAAGTTTAAAATCAATAGTCATTTAAATTTGATACTTTAAGAATTCTAAATAATCTGGGAAAACAGCCAGCTGACCAATATTAAAGTAAATGATGAGGCTTAGTATTTGTATGGAATGTCTCTAACTAGAACTCAAAGAACCATGGCTAAAATGATTTAATTCAAAGAGATGCTAGACCATGTTTTGTAAGGAGGTGTGAAAACAGCCTAAAACCATATAGTTTATCCAAATATTTCTGTAAATCAATAGCTGCTGAGAGGCCATAATGTTGCATGACTGGGAAAAAATATAACTGTATTTTATCCTTTTGAGCAATATCATAGAGAATAACATAAATGTGTATAATGCAAGTTAAATGATAGAAATGAGAAACATTCAAATCATTTACTAGCTAGTGTCTTTATATTCAGGCTGAGACAATATTTGATTTCAGATTCTGGTGAACACTACTGATCAATAAAAATAAACGGAGTTCTTTCACTTTGAATGTACAAGTCTGGTCTGTTAGGATAAACTAATTTGATTTGGCTGCTTTTAGCATCAACTTTAATTTCAGGCATGCCTTGTAAGTGGCTAATGTTTGGTTAGCATTCTGTATGAGAACTTCTTCCTCATGTTCATATTTTACGATCTCTGCATATACCTTGGTACACTATGCCAATTCACTAGAAACTGTATTTTGTTTACCTGGACCTGGACATTTGGAGGTGGCAGGGGATAGGAATGGGCAGTGGGGAGAATTTATAGAGGACTAGTCCAAAAGGACCATTATATTTTAGAGCATCCCAGAATGTGTTCTAATGACCTGAGAGGATTCTAGATTCTCTTAGACCTAGTTACAAAGACAGTCTCAGATGTTATAAAAGTTCTTTAATCACCCATTTTTTTCTGAAAGTGACTTCAGTGCTGTGATAATTTCCATTAACATGCATGCCTCACATCTTTCTTTGTCCCATAATAACTCTTGAATAGGTCACCTACGAGTTAGGGAGAAGGCTACAGAGAAGTGATATTTATACCCAATTTCCATCAGCTTGATATTAGTATTAAAACAAAGTTCTGGCTAGGTCAACTGGCTTTCTTGTAGCTGTTTAGCCTGGCAATTCCCTATCAGTTCTGTCTCCTATTATGTCAAAGTGAAAGAAACCATGTTTAATGATAAGAATCTAAGAATCTACATCTATCTGTCTATCTTTCCATCTACACACACACACACACACACACACACACATTTATTTAGGCATAAATTAATATACATATTTATCTATAATAGACTTAGACATAGAACAAAAGAGCTTTTTAAATAGGTAAGATTCTTCATATAAGGTAGGTTATATAATGAAAGCATAATCCTTTTTATATATAGTGAGCAGAAGTCATCTTTATTTGTTGTTGTTGTTGTTTTAGAGAATGAGAGAGCATGAGTGGAAAAGAGGGGCAAGGGAGAGAGAGAGAGAGAGAGAGAGAGAGAGAGATCTAAAGAAGGATCCACAAAGCCCACATGGGGCTTGATCCCACGACCCTGGGATCATGACCTGAGCTAAAATCAAGAGTCGGATACTCAAACATCTGAGCCACCCAGGCGCCCCTGTAGAAGACATCTTTTTATACATAATACTATATATTAGAGTGGCAATTAAATTTATAAAATCATCAAATAATAGAGAATTTATGATATCTGGATATGCTATAAAAATTAAGAGCCCAATATACTCTGGTTTCTCTTCAAATTGTATACATCTTTAACTTCTACTAAAAATTTCCATGCAGAGGAACAATTCTACATCTTAAGTTGATTAAGGCTTTGTTTTAATACAGCTTAAAAAAAATGAGCCCAGGCACTAGAAGCTGATTGTCAGATTTAAATTCCAACTCCACAACATACTAGCTTTATGATCCTGTGAAAATCACTAATATCTGTAAAATATGGTAATCATTATACTTAACGTTAGGGTCATTATTGAGATGAAATAAAATAATCAGAGGTTATCATTGTGCCTAGAACATAATAAGTGCTCAAGAAATAGTAGACTTTTAGCATTAGCTTCTATTTCTGGTATTGAAAATATACAATAATACTTTACATTTTCAACAAGAATACTGATTTCCTAAATACTGTCTTGAAAATTATTGGGAAGTTCTGCCTACATTGTAATCAACTTGCTTTGTTTTATTGATTGCAATTATGCTTTCCGCATCAGTCAATTATGGCTCAATAAAGCTACATGACAGAACACCTCCAAACTAAATGACTTATTACAGCTGTCATTTGTTCTTTTTCATACATCTGCAGTTCACATGTGTATCAGGTCATCTTGGCTAGACTTACCTGGGAGGCCTGGTTTATGCTGGGGGGCAACTCGCCTTGGCTCCTCCCTCTGCATTAGCCTCAGGTCTGCTCTATGAAAGGATATTCTGAGCCCCAAGTTGAAGGGAAAACTTCTCAGGGCCAGGACAAAGTCACAACGGCCCCACTGCACAAACATAGTTTGAACCTGAAATTGAATCACATTTGTTAGTATCCCCTGGCTAATGCAAGCACGCCATGGGGCCAAACCAACATAACAGGGCAGGGAAGCACACTTCTACGAAAGTGAGAAGAACAATGATATCTTTAAACAGTATTCTAATCTACTGTACTCTCTTAATTTGAAAACTATATAGTGGATCAATTAAAATGTGAACATTTAGAAAATATGTGTTCATAGCTATTAATATGATTCTAATATTAATCCCTAATTTTTAAATAATCATTATCTCATAAATGTACCCTAAGTTTTTAATAATCAGTATCTCAGAAAAATGTTCACATCAGTCCTTCCAGGCAAGTGAGATAAAATTGTGTACATTTTCTCCACAATATTTAGTAATTATTAGGACAGAAATCTTAGGATCTATATTAGCCTGCTTAAGCTTCCAAAACAAATACCAGAGCCTGGGGCCCTTAAAAAACAAACATTTTATTTTTCACAGTTCTGAAGGCTAGAGGTCCAAGATCAAGGGACTGGTGGAGTTGGTTTCTTCTAGGGCTTCCCTTCTTGCTTACAAATGGGTACCTTCATGCTGTGGCTTCACATGGTCATCCCTGTGTGCACACATGTCTAGGGTCTGTGCACATGCCCAGATTGCTTCTTCTATACAGATACCAGTCATACTGGATGGAGGCCCACTGTAAAACAAAGCAAAACACAACATCATTGTACTTTAATCATGTCTTTAAAGACCTTAACTCCAAATATAGTTACATTCTGAGGTACTACATGTTATGCCTTAATTCATCATATGAACTTTGAAGAGACACACTTTAGACCAAAACAGGATTTTTAAAAAATGTATTTTAGATGTTAGGCAACTCAAAAGGCTGCTCCTTAAGGGAAAGGTATACATCCCAAGGGTCAGAGCAGTAGAGTGAGAAGAGTAGTGAACGGTACTGAGATTGGGCTTCAGAACTATGCAGTCCAAATACAGGCACTAATTAGTAGATTCCTGTGGACTCATAATCATATTTTTAAAAAGTATAAGTAAATGCCACTAAGTGATTTGGGAAAAAAACGTGGTTCCTGGGTGACACAGTCAGTTATGCATCCAACTATTGATTTCATCTCAGGTCATGATCTCACGGTTCATGGAATCAAGTCCCCTGATGGGCTTTGTGCTGACAGCACAGAACCTGCTTGGGAGTCTCTCTCTCTCTCTCTCTCTCTCTCTCACTCTCTCTCTCTGCCTCTTCCTCTCTTGTGCACACATGCTCTCTCTCTCTCTCTCTCTCTCTCTCTCTCAAAATAAATAAATAAACTTTAAAAAATAAGATCTTTATAATTAGGGAAGTTACTTAAATGGCTTTTTTGGGACAGGCCATTTATACTACCATTAATTGTTTTCAAGGTTTATTAATCTAATTTTTCCTAGTTTCCAAAGATTGGAAAGCATGATCAGTGATTGCAATTTTTTAAACAAAAGGAATAAATGCAAAGTAAAGTAGTATTACTTTCAGGCATTCTCATTCTTACTTAGGGTAAAATTACTTAGGTTTTATTCATTCTTGCTTAGGTAATATTTATTTTTCTTTTTGAGCTATGTTTCACTTATTATCCCTTTGCTGAATTTAATGTTTTAAATGTGTAACTGATTCAGTTCATGTTCAGAGAGTGATCTCTATGGCCAAGGCAAAATGCCCCATCATAGAATGTATGTCCTGCTGTCATTTTTAATTTCTTCCAAGATTTAATATGTTTTCAAATTTAACCACTCTATGAAACCTGTGGGTTTTCCTCTCTCATTTTCTTGTTCTGAATGGGAAATGGCTTTCCAAACCTGTCCTATACACAAGTCACAAAAAGGATAGTTTTTTCTACATTCCTCCATCCTTCTATTCTCCCTTCCTTTCTCTCCCTTTCTCTCTGTTTCCTTCTTCCTTCTTTTCTGTCTCTATACATTGTAACAGACAAATCAAGAGGCCTGTGAAATGTCAGGAAGTAGATAAGGGAATAAAGAAATTTGAGATCAGAAATTATATATTAATATTATTACTTATTTAGATTACTAAAGAATTAAATAAGTATGGCACAACTTTCTGCTTTTGTTATAATCCTATCTGAAAGGAACCATTGAAAGGAACATTCTTGTAAATCCAATTCAGTAAAATATTTTAGATACTTAGGAGTCAACATTAAACATTTTAGCAAATGATTTAAAATATACTTCACCTAAAGTAACCCTGGTTTTAAAGACTCTTTTGGGAAATTATAATAATGAACCATACTTTTTTTCTTCTCTCTCCTTAAGGGATTTCTTATTAGAGTTTAGGAAGTTAAATCTTAAGCTGTAAGATAAAATATATCAAGCTTTGTAGGATATTTGCTCTTAGAGATAATAAATTATTAATGACTTCCTTATAGTGTGGTCTCCTCATGTAGTCCATATTCTCTTCTCAGTGTTATATCATCTATTCAAAACAAAGCAAAACTGTAACTACAGGGAAAGAAAAGAAATGTGTGTAGATATTTAACACCTATTGAGGCATAAAGATCCTACATGCTAATTTTTTTGCTCATTTGGCATGTCTACAAAGTGCCTCACATATATGTTGGGCCTTAATTGATTATTAAAGAATCTGATCAGTCTGAAACTTTCCTGTTTCTACTCTTCCTTTAATAATGGCTCTACTGTGTCCAACATTATACAGATTTATAACTCAGAAAGTCTGACAGGAAAAATTCAGCTGAAGACACCATGAATCAGTTCTACGTACTTTCTTCTTTTTAGCCTAAAACAAACAGAAAAAAAAAAGGAAAAAAAGAAGAGAAGCAAATTACGCTAGTAATTGAAGACATGTGTTTGTTTCTGAATTAGAGTAATTAATCCTAGCTTCCAAAAAAAAAAAAAAATAGAAAAACTTCTCTTGGCTTACATAAGAAAGACTTAGTGCTTAATTGCACAGCCTGACACAAGTCATGTGGCTTTCCTGGGTCACTCTTATGTAAGCGGTGACTTGGGAAGCCAACAGTCTTTCATTTTGTTACTCCGTTGTTCCCTAGGGCCTCTAAGCCATACTGTCAGTGATTCCCTACTTCAGGGTGACTGGAGAGCCAAAGAGATCTGTTAGGCTCTTCAGCATATTTTAAGGGCCAGGCCTGAAAGTAATATAATCCTTTCCCCAAAATTTTCTTGGCAAGATGTTAGTCACAGGGCCTACTTATTTGCAAGAGAATCTGACAAATGAAAAGCAGTACATACTTTGGTACAGTCATAATCTATGCCAGTTTGGGCAGGTAAGAAAACAACAAAAGTGTGTAATGGAGATGGAGGTTAAAAAGATCAATAATAAGTATCGACTAAATGCTTTAATATATCAATAGAGGCAGAAGTGATTGGTTTTAGGGCTCGGAAGAATCTTACATTCAACAAAACCAAATTCTTTATTATACAAATGAGGAAATTGATGCCCACTCATTCATTTCTTCTTTCTTTCATTTAACATTCATTTGCTTTGTGTATGTGAGGCTAGGCTCTCTGTTTATGTATTGGGAATGATATAACATTTAAAGAAGTACAGAGACTTTGGGGAGTATCTTGAATTAACAAGGCACTAAAAGGGTGTATGTATAGGGTGCTGTGGAGCATAACAGTAAGAACACACACATACACACACACACACGCACACACACACACACCTATTTATGAGGTTTTAATGACTTAAAGACTGATTCATTAATTCACTAAAACTCATTACATGGTTAGCCATAGCCAAAATCATATTACATTGGATTACATTGGATTTTGTGATTTACTGGTTAAAACAGCTTTCTTTGTTCAGTTCCACAGTTGCTTTGACAGTTTATCCAAATGATCAAAACATTGTAAAGTTATTGAGTACAAAGCACTATATCTGCCATAAATATCATGAGGTGGAACATTTCAAAAGCATTTATTGAGATTTAGGAGTAGAGAAGCAGTATCTTTTTCTTAGTAGTCTTGAGTTAAGTGTATGTTAAAATCTATTATTTGGTTACACCAGGGTTTCTTTATAGATTATGACAAACAGGCTATTCAATAAGAGTCATGAGAGGCAATTCTAGAAGTGAAACAGCAGTGGGACATCATCATTATATTACATTACAAGTTACAGTGAACTCATAAGAAGTGAAATCTGTAGGGAGAAGATGGTCCATACAGCCAGACAAATTCAATTCTGAACTCTGTGCTGTATGGGTTGTGTACTCTTAGAGTTCTGTACTAATTTTCCCTGTTTAAGGAATGGAACTAAAAATTCGTTCCATGTGGTGTTTTTGTAGAAATCAAATGGCCAATTTCTACAGTTGTTCTAAGTACATATACTTAACATTATGACATCTCTAAAATTAGAATCAGTACTACCATAGATAGCACGCTGTAGTGTAATTGGTAATGTTTATTTTTCTTTCTGAGGGATACATGAATTAATGATGTGTCTTGCAATTGATAGATGTGCTGAAGTAGAAAATATGCAGTTTACCCTAGTACTAAATGGTGGCATCAGTCTTAGTTTCCTTTTATTTTTTTTTCTGGTTTCTCCATGCCACAAATTATTCAGTCATATAGAAACATGTCAAATAGAGTAAATGAGCATTCAGGAGAACTACCTAGATGTTTAATATTAAGAATAAAATTTTAGAAAATTAAAAAAATAGAAAACAGCACCAATGTTTGGAGTTGAATTCTGGAGGAGACAAAAAGTCAGTTTGTATTATATAATTATTTATATAAAGGAGATAGTAGTAGATATCTCATTGAAGGATGTAATAGAAATGGTAGCAGCTTAGTATTAAAGACTCCTTGACCATCTCAGGGAAGATTCATACTGTGCCACCACGAATGGACTTCTTTTCTCAGCTAGTGTGTGTGTGTGTGTGTGTGTGTGTGTGATGACACCATACATCTGTATGCCTAAAGCTTATTCCCCAACACCTTGGTATTGTATTCCGCATGATTTTAAGAGTATTCTTGAAACTCTAAAGTAATTGTACTATAAGGGGAAAATTCACCTTTTATTTAAAGTTAAAAGTAAACGCCTGGGTGGTTTAGTCAGTGAAGCATCTGACTCTGGATTTTTGCTCAGATCATAATCTCATGATTCATGAGATTAAGCCCTGCATTGGGCTCTGTGCTGGCAGCATGGAGCCTGCTTGGGATTGTGATTCTCTCTCTCTCTCTCTCTGTCTCTCTCTCTCAAAATAAATAAACAAAAAAACCATTAAAACTAAATGCATACTATAGTGGCATTATTTTTCCAACTTGCTTAAAGTGTTTTAATCAGAGAACAATTTATTTAAAGAAAATTTACTCAGAAATCTAATATTTAACACAGATAAAAATAGAGCTACTCCAAAAACGAGATGGCATGATACAGTGTCATCTCTCTGGTTCCTCCCTTACAATCATTCTCCCTCGAGACCCAGGACTCAGAGGGAGCTGGCTCTTTGGAACAGCCAGGACACAATTTGCAAACTACTTCCATCAAGTGTGGGTGTGTAAAGTGTGACACTGCATGCTATCCTGTAGAGATGGAACTCTGTATTGGAATTTGGGAACAAAGTGAGCACCGTTCTAATATTTTATCCCTTCTTTATGATGATTTCATCTATTTCTAATTTCAATAAAGATTCTATTGCTGCATGCACTCAGAAACAAGATAACATGTGAAAATGTTTTAGAATATTGTGCCAGTTAAAAATTATTATTGATTGCTCATTCACTATAAATACAGATATACTCTATTTTGATAATTCAGAAGAAAATATGTTGACTCCACAGCTCAATAACAAAATAAATAACAAAAGAACAAGAAAAATCATTCATTGTCAGACTATACTTTGATAAAGTTGATGATTCTAAAACTGTGCTCTTGAATTTAAGGATGGTATTAATTCTTTAAAGCCTTGAAGGCAATAACCATTTTACACTAAATAGATAGTGATTCTCTCTCTAAAGTGTTAGCTACAATTCCTCAATATCCAGAGACTTTTAAAAAAATATGGCTTTATTTTAGTGGTGAGATTTCTTTGTAAAACAATAACCAGTACACATTAAACCCTAATAGAAAATCAACCTTTTTCCTGGATTTTTATTTTGCATTAGTACATGCCAAGCTACACACAATTAGTTTTCTTCCTTCTGTCTGCAATTTGGGATTACTAACAGTGTATCATTTTGTAACTTATCTTGTAGGTGTTTACTAACATTATTCAATATCTACCTTCAGTCATTATTCATTATTCAATATCTAATGTGTAAAAGAACATATTTCTGCTTAACAGCTCTTTGTTAACACTAAGCATACAAATAACATAAAAGAAACTAAATTGATCATGTTGTAGAAGCTACACTAGTGACAGCCAAAATAATGAAAATTTTTATAGTTTGTATAATACATATTATCAAAAATGTTTTATGAAAGTCTAATGTAAAGTATTGATTTTTTGAAAGTAGTGTTTGATCTATATTAAACAATATGATGTGGTATACATATACAAATATAAGCATATATAAACATATATAAATAAATATAAATAATTTAAAACCATATACACTATCTGGAGATATTTTAAATTAGAAAAATAATTTCCTGTTACCTTCATATTTTAGAATAAAAGCAATTTTCCCTTTACTGAAATATATCTGACATAAACCTTGTGTAACATTTGATATGATTTCTTTATATATTGTAACACAATTGTGGTTGTAGCATTAACGTTCTATCATGGCACACAATCATCATTTTTTAGTGGGAATAATTCAGAACTAATGTCTTAGCAAGTTTGATGACTAGAATACAATACTATTGTCTATATTTACTGTACTGTACCTTAGGTCTCCAGGATTAATCTCCTAGTTGAGAGTTTGGACCCTGAAACAACATCTCTCCTATTCTTCCACCCCCCAAGCTCCTGGAAACCATTTTGCTCCGTTTTTACAAGTCTGGCTTTTTTGGATTTCTCACTTACTAATACCATGGAGTATTTGCCTTTTTCTGTCAGATTTATCTCACTTAGTATGATGTCCTCAAGATCATTCTATGTTGTCACAAATGTCAGAATTTTCTTCTTTCTCGTGGCTGAATAATATTATACACACACACACACACACACACACACATTTTCTTTATCCATTCATACTTAGATAAACAGGTGGTTTCCATTTCTTGGCTATTGTGAAACAATGCTGCAATAAATATGGGAGTGCAGATATTCTTCGAGAGATTTCACTTCCTTCAGTTATATATCTAAAAGTGGGATTGCTGAATTATATGATAGGTATTCCTTTAATCTTCTTCATTATAGTAAAATTAGATAAACATGTGCATGCATGTATACATATAGTGAAAGAAATACACTTTTTTCTTTTTTATTCTTAATCTTAGAAATTCTCAGATAATGATGATAGGGAGCTGTGGTTAATAGATTTAGTAATATGTTTCTATATTAGTGAAAACTTATTTATAAAAATTATGTGAAATAAAAGTAACATCTTTATATTTAGTACTGTTAAATTGACTACCATTAAAATCAATAATTTAAGAATTTACATGCATATTTACATATACATAAATAAGGTAGAGACACAAGAGAAGAGCATTAACAACTTGGAAGGAATAATTATGCATACACATACATATTAAACAAGCTTTTTTAATGGATTTCAAAGTTTATAAACATAGGGACTGTTTGGGGTTAAAAAAGAGGCATTGAAATAGAATATTATAAAATTGAAAATATATGAGGAAGTATTTAGAGATTTCCCAAATTATAGGATATGATAAAGTTGCTTTCTTCTCTTTATATGTGGTATTCATTAGCAATATGTATTTTCACATGTTAAGTATGGAAAAGATCTTTTTCCTTCTTTGTCCTCCTAACCACAAAACTTAAATATGAATGGTTTGATATGAACACGTGGTCCTATGTTCCCAGGGATTTTTTTTATTTACTTCTCTTACTATTTGAAATCTTTTACAGAATTTAAATCTAAATAATATTTATTGAGGAATGCATTGCTCTAAAATTAGATGAGAATTTTTCAGACACCAAAATGATGAATCCTTTATCTTTGGTAAAATGCTATGCTATGTAAACAAATTAACATGAAAAAAAAAAGTCAACATGAATCAGTTCTAAATATTATGTTACTTAAAGGCAATAGCTTCAAATACTATTTTTCTGGGATGAAGAGCAAGCCAGCTTTTTTTTCTGCTGTGAAGAATTTTATTATTGTCCCTTACACACTGTAAGCGATTCCTCTCTGATGCAACTACATTCTTGTGGAAAAGCTGACTTAAGGCACAACAGTCTTTGTTATACCTCATGTACTTCATGTAGCTAAAAAAGTGTCAGTAGCAACTTCCTATTCTTGGAATACATGTGAAGAGGTCATTAAAATGAATTATGTTGAATTATCCTGAAGAGGGCAGAGAAACCTTAAGGGTTGTGTGCTGCCTACCTAAATCTTGACCCAGAATAACTACTTTATGTGTTTTCCAAGTAGCATCTATTGATACATGGGATTTGGGGGAGGGGGGTAGTTGGTAAAAATACACCACACTGACACCTGATGGTAGACTTCCACCTTTCAGAAGTGCCGGAAAATACATATCTATTGTTAAGACACCCAGTCTACGGTATTTTGTTATGGGTAGCCTTAGCAGACTAAGACAAAAGGTTATATACTATACTAGACAAAAAGCAGACTAACTCAATAATTAAGACAATTATATATTCAATTAAGAACTTACTTGCTACTCCCGGAGGCAGAGTGCAGAATAGTGGCCAGCTCAGACTCCAGTGTCCCAGACACAGCTAGCGGTGAGCATGCAGAGCAGGAGCCCACAGCTGAACAGCTAGTGCAAATTGCAGCCCAGAATATGGAGGATGAGCCCTGGGTCAACTATAAGCCAGCGGCCCAGAAGAGCATCTAGGAGATTCAGGAGCTGGACAAGGATGTAGCTGTATCTGCTGACCCCACCATCCCCTATGTTGTTGTGACCTGCTTGACCCTGGTGTGTACTCTGGCCCTATGCCCCCTGGACCTGGACATGACAGGTGAACTGGAGAATTTTCAAGAAACAGTCCTTTGTGTGGAAGTAGGGCATTCTTTCCAAACGAGCCAGGAGCTTATGTCCAGCATGTACATCCAGCACCCTTAGAGGGAAGGCGTCAATATTGACAAGACCAACTACTTGCTGGGGAACTACGGGCCCAGGCAGAGGAGTACAAGTTCCGGATCCATGAAGGAGGTGCCCAAGGGTAGGCTGGCTTGCAGCAGGTACAAGTCCTGCTTCACAGATGTTGACAAGACTGACCATCTGTTCTGGGAGTGGAATCTCACCATCAAAAAGGAATAGAAGGACTGAGCCCTGGCCCCTGGCCCGGGAGGTGGGCAGGCCTTCGGACAGACGGATGGACCTGTCTGATGTACCCCACCTCTCCCACCACCACTCCCCATCACACACCCTCACCAAAGTGCTGATGGGTCTGCCCAGCCAGCCCTAGTCATCCCTCCCGCCCCGCCTGAGGCCCCAGCCTCCTTGGTGGTCTGGCCTTACTGCTTCTGCTGTACTGGAGGAGGTACAGGAGGGGAGGGAGACTTTAGCTCAGGCTTCACCTGCCATACCCCATTGTGTTCCCCCACCTGTCCTAAGGCTCTGTTTTATTTCCAAGGAAATCTCATGGGGGTGCTCAGGCCTCTGTGGACATTTGCAGTTGCCTTGAATTCTGTTCTATCTCTTTTCCTGGGGTACGGGTAGGGAGGGGTGCATGATTCGAGGCCTCTCAGAGATGTGCCACCTGTCCCTGGTATGTTCGTCCATCGCTGCACCTAACCGTCTAACTTATGTCTTCACATGTGGAACGTGTGGTGTGGGGGCCATCACTAACCTCTAACCCCCCGTGTCTGCATGAGCACATAGTCTCTCTCTCGATCCCTGTCCATCTGGAATCCCCTTGGCCTGAGTACGTGTGTGGGATGTGCTACTACTGCTCTCCTGCCTACCAGCGTCTAACAAGCCCCCTCCCCAGGCCAGGGCTGTGGGGAAGGCTACAGTGACTTGGGGAAAGCCAAATTGCCACCTGGGAGGCTAGGTGTCCTCATACCTCTGCCTTCCTCATCCCAGTGGGCAGTGCCAGAGCCCACGACTAGAGCTGACATCCTCCTTCTGGCAAAGCCTGCAGCTGAGCCCTATTTGTTCCATCTGGGCCTGCTGGCCTGGAGCGTGTGTCCCTGGCCTGTCAGTATTAATTGCCCCCATATGTGCAGTCTCTGGGTCCTCTGGCCTGCCACTTCTTCCCCCAAGCTTGATTCCACCTTTCCCAGCAGGCACTCCCCAGATTCAGCCAGATCAACTGTGGGACCAAACATGCATAGTCGGAGCCCTCCCCTGTGCCTCCCCTCTCTTTCCCTCCACTTGCCTTCACTTGCCTAGAATGCTTAGGAGTCTGACCCTGCTTCTCGTTTTCTGACCAAGAAATAAACTCTCATGAAGGAAAAAAAAAGTGAAGGAAAAAAAAAGGAGAAGGAGAAGAGACAGAAGAGGAGGAGGAGGAGGAGGAAGAAAGAAGAAGGGGTGGGAGTGGAAGAAGGGAAAAGGGAAAGGGAAGTGGAAGGAGAAAGAAGAAAGAATTTACTTAACCTCACATCAGAATAATGGCTGTTGCAAATGTTTGTTAAGTATTTATTTATACCACAGAACTTATAAAAAAACTAATTTAGATCAAAGTAAATACACTCATGCATACACACACTTTTTTTTTCTTTTTCCAATTTTTTATTTCATTCCAGTTAGTCAACATACAGTGTAATATTAGTTTCAGGAGTAGAATTTAATGATTCATCTATTACATAGGGCACCCAATATTCATCACAATTCCCTCTTTAATACCTGTCACCTGTTTAACCTATCACCTGCCCACCTCCCATCTGGGAACCTTCAGTTTATTTTCTATAGTTAAGAGTCTATTTCTTGGTTTACTTCTCTTTTTATACCCCTCTGTGTTCATTTGTTTTGTTTCTTAAAGTCCACATATGGGTGAGTTCATCTGGTATTTGTTTTTCTCTGACTTATTTCTCTTAGTATAATATTTTCTAGCTAAATCCACTTTGTTACAAATGGCAAGATTTCATTCTTTTTTATGGCTGAGTAATATTCCAGTGTGTGTGTGTGTGTGTGTGTGTGTGTGTGTGTGTATACCACATATTCTTTATCCATTCATCATTTGATGGACATTTGGGCTCTTTCCATACTTTAGCTATTGTAAATAGTGCTGCTATAAACCTCAGGATGCATATATCACTTTGAATCAGTATTTTTGTATCCTTTAGGTAAATACCTAGTAGTGCAATTGCTGGGTCATAGAGTAGTTCTATTTTTAACTTTTAGGAGAACTTGGGGTGCCTAGGTGGCTCAGTAGGTTGGGCATCCAACTTCAGCTCAGGTCATGATTTCATGGTTCTTGAGTTTGAGCTCCATATTGGGCTCTCTACTGTCAGGTCACAGTCCACTTCAGATCATCTGTCCCCCTGTCTGTCTGCACCTCCCCTGTTTCCACTCTCTCTCAGAAATAAATAAACATTAAAATAAAAGAAGAAACTCCATACTGTTTTCCAGAGTGACTGCACGAGGTTGCAGTCCCACCAACAGTGTAAGAGGTTCCCTTTACTCTACATCCTCACCAACACTTGTTCCCTGTGCTGTTAATTTTAGGTGTGAGATGATATTTCTTTGTAGTTCTGATTTGTATTTCCCTGGTTATGAGTGATGTTGAGCTCTTTTCATGTGTCTATTAGCCATCTCTAAATCTTTTTTGGAAAAATATCTATTCATGTCTTCCACCCAGTTTTTAACTGGATAATTTGTCTTTTGGGTATTGAGTTTGATAAATTCCTTTTAGATTTTTGGATACTAGTCCTTTATCATATATGTCATTTTCTAATCTCTTTTCCCACTATTGCCTAAAAGGTTGCCTTTTAGTTTTGTTGATTGTTTTCTTTGCTGTGCAGAAGATTTTTATCTTAATGAAGTCCCAATAGTTTATATTTACTTTTGTTTCTCTTGCCTTAGGGGACATATCTAGTAAGAAGTTTCTGTAGACTATGTCAAAGAGGTTGCTGCCTGTTTCTCCTCTAGGACTGTGATGGTTAACTGTCTCACACATAGGTCTTTCAATCATTTGAATTTAAGTTTGTATATGCTATATGAAAGTGGTCCAGTTTCATTCTTCCGCATGTTGCTTTCTAGTTTTCCCAATACCATTTGTTGGAGAGACTTTTTCCATTGGATATTCTTTCCTGCTTTGTTTAAGATTAGTTAACCATACAGTTGTGTGTCCATTTCTTTTTTTTTTCTTTTTTTTACTGTTTATTTTTGAGAGAGAGAGGGACAGAATGTGAGTGGGAGCAGAGAGAGAAGGGGACACAAATTGGAAGCAGGCTCAAGGTTTTGGGCTGTCAGCACAAAGCCTGATGAGGGGCTGGACCTCTTGACCCATGAGATCACGACCTGAGCTGATGTGAGATGCTTAACCGACTGAGCCACACAGGAGTCCTGTTGTGGGTCCATTTCTAGGTTTTCTACCCTGTTTTATTGATCTATGTTTTTGTGCTAGTACCATACTATTTTGATCACTACTGCTTTGGAATAAAACTTGAAAGTCTGGAATTGTGATGCCTTGAGATTTGCTTTTCTTTTTCAAGATTTTCAAGATTGCTTTGGCTATTCTGGGTCTTTTGTGGTTCCATACAATTTTTAGGATTGTTCTAGCTTGTGAAAAATGTTGGTGGTATTTTGATAGAGTTTGCCTTGAATTTGTAGAGTGCTTTGGGTAACAGACATTTTAACAGTATGTGTTTTTCCAGTCAATGAGCATGGAATGTTTTTCCATTTCTTTGTGTCGTCTTCAATATATTTCATAAGTGTTCTATGGTTTTCAGAGTACAGATCTTTTACCCCTTTGTAAGTTTATTCCTAAGTATCTTATTATTTTTGGTGTAATTGTAAATGGAGTCGATTCCTTGATTTCTCTTTTTGGTGCTTCATTATTTGTGTATAGCAATGCAACAGATTTCTCTATGTTGATTTTCTATCCTTGATTTTGTTGAATTCATGTATCAGTTCTAGCAATTTTTTGGTAGAGCCTTGTGTTTTCTACCTAGAGTATCATGTTGTCTTCAAGTAGTGAGAGTTTGACTTCCTTGCTGATTTGGATGCCTTTTATTTCTTTTTGTTGTCTGATTGCTGAGGGCAGGAAGTACTATGTCAAATTAACAATGGTTGGAGTGGACATCCCTGTCTTATTCCTGACCATAGAAGACAACTCTCCATTTTTCCTCATTGAAGATGATATTAGCTGTGTGATTTTCCTGTATGACCTTTAATATGTTGAAGTATGTTCCCTCTGTCCCTACATTGTTGAGGGTTTTTATCATAGATTAATGATGTACTTTGCAAATGCTTTTTCTGCATCTATTGAAAGGATCATATGGTTCTTATGCTTCATTTTATTAATGTGGTGTATCACATTGATTGATTTGCTAATATTGAACCATGCTTGCAGTCCAGGAATAAATCCCACTTGATCATGATGAATGGTTCTTTTAATGTACTGTTGGATTCGATTTGTGAGTATTTTGTTGAGAAGTTTTGCATCCATGCTCATCAGAGATATTGGTCTGTAGTTATCTTTTTTAGTGGAGTCTTCTTCTGTTTTTGGAATTAGGCTAATGTTGGCCTCAATGAATTTGGAAGTTTCGTTACATTTATATCTTTTGTAATAGTTTGGGATGTATAAGTATTACCTCTTCTTTAGATATATGGTAGAATTCCCTTGTGAAACCATCTGGCCCGAGACTTTTGTTTGCTGAGAGATTTTTGACTGCTGGTTGCATTTCTTTGCTGGTTATTGGTCTGCTCAAATTCTATATTTTTTACTGTTTCAATCTGGTGGTTTATATGTTTCCAGGAATTTATCCATTTCTTCCAAGCTGTCCAGTATGTTGGCAGATAATTTTTCATAATATTCTCTTATAGTTGCTTATATTTCTGTGGTGTTGATTGTCCTTTTTCCTCTCATTCGTGATTTTATTTATGTGGGTCCTTTCTCTTTTCTTTATATGTCTCTCTAGGGGTTAATCAAAGTTAGGGGTTTTTTAATTTATTAATTTAGGGGTTTATTAATTTTTTTAAAGAATAAGTTTCTGGTTTTATTGATCTGTTCTGCTTTTTAGTTTCTAATTTTTTGTTTGTTTATTTGTTTCTATTCTAACATTTATTATTTTCCTTCTCCTACTGGATTTAGGTTTTGCTTTTTTTTTTTCTTTTTCTAGCTCCTTTAGGTATAAGGTTAGGTTGTTGATTTGAGATTTTTCTTAGTTCTTGAGGTAGTTCTGTTTCCCTATATACTTTCTATGGTTGGTCTTACAATTTCCCCAAACATTTGGACACTTTTTTAAAATTTTCATTTGTTTCCATGTATTTTTAAAAATTTCTTCTCTGATATCCTGGTTGACTCATTCATTTTTAGCAGCGTGTTGTTCAATCTGCATGCATTTGTGTTCTTTTCAAGTTTTTTTTTTCTTGTAGTTGACTTCAAGTTTCATAACATTGTGTTCTGGAAATATGCATGGTATGATCTCAGTCATTTCATACTTGTTAAGTCCAGATTTGTGACCTAGTATGTGACCGTGCTGGGGAATGTCCTATGTGCACTCAGAAAGAATGTGTATTCTGCTGCTTTAGGATGAAATGTTCTGAACATATTTGTTAAGTTCATCTGGTCCAGCATGTCATTCAAGATCATCTGTCCATTGCTGTAAGTGGGATGTTAAAACCCCCTATTATTATTGTATTATTATCAATGAGTTCATTTATGGCTGTTATTTATTGTTTTACATTTTTGGTGCTTCATTTTGGGGGCATAAATATTTATAATTGTTAGATCTTCTTATTGGACAGTCCCCTTTATAGTGCCCTTTTCATTTCTTACTGTAAACTTCAGTTTAAAATCTAGTTTGTCTGACATAAATTTGGCCGCTCTGGCTTCCTTTTGACTTCAATCTGCATGATATATATTTCTCCATCCTCTCCCTTTGAATGTGCAAGTGTTTTTAGGTCTAAAATGAGTCTCTTTGTAGGCAGCATATATATGGGTCTTGATTTTTGTTTGTTTGTTTGTTTTTATCTATTCTGACACCTTATGTCTTTGGATTGGAGTATTTCGTACATTTACATTCAAAGTAATTTTTGATAGATATATATTTTATGTCACTTTATTACTTATTTGTCATTGTTTCTGGAGATTTGTTCTGTTCCTTTCTAGTGTTTGTCAGTTTTGGTCTTTCATTCCCACTCAGAGAATCACCTTTGATATTTCTTGCAGAACTGGTTTAGTGGTTATGAACACCTTTAGTTTTTGTTTATCTGGGAAACTCTTTTTCTTTCCTTCTATTCTGAATAATAATCTTTCTGGAAGAAGTATTCTTGGCTGCAGATTTTTCCCTTGGGTATGTTGGATATATCATGCTACTCCCTTTTGGCCTACCAAGTTTCTGTGGAGAGATCTGCAACTAGCCTTATGGGTCTTCTCTTGTAAGTTAGGGACTTCCCTTGTCCTGCTGCTTGTGTGTGTGTGTGTGTGTGTGTGTGCTTTCTTTATCACTACATTTTGCAAATTTGGCTAAAATATGTCTTATAGTTACCTAGCCTGCTTTTGTTGATTTTGATGGGTGTTCTCTGTGCCTCCTGAATTTTTATACCTATTTCCTCCCCCAGATTAGGGAAGTTTTCAGCTATTCTTTCCTCAAATAAACCTTCTACCCTCTTTCTCTTCTTGTAGGATTCCAATGGTACCAATATATTGTTTATTCATGAAGTCACCAAGCAACTTAAATCTACTCTCATGATCCATAATTATTCTTTCTCTTTTTTGTTCAGCTTCATTATTTTCCATTATTCTATCTTCTGTATCACTTATTTGTTCCTCTGCTTCTTTCATCCCTGTGGTAATTATATTCACTCAGTTTTTTTAATTTATTTTTTAATGTTTTTTTTTTAAATTTATTTTTGAGTGAGAGACAGCGTGAGCAGGGGAGGGTGAGAGAGAGAGGGACACACAGAATTGGAAGCAGGCTCCAGGCTCTAAGCTGTCAGCACAGAGCCTGACGCAGGGCTCAAACCCATGAACCGCGAGATCATGACCTGAGCCAAAGCCGGATGCTCAACCAACTGAGCCACCCAGGCACCCCGATATTCACTCAGTTTTGAATCACAGTTATTGTATTTTTCATTTCTGACTTTTTTTTAACTCTTTTATCTCTGTGGTAAGGGTCTCCCTGATGTCTTCCATCGTTTTCTCAAGCCCAGTGAGTATCCTTGATTGTTGCTTTAAATTTTCCATCAGGCACATTACTTGTATATATTTTGATTAGATCTCTGGCTGTGACCTTTTCTTGTTCTTTCTTTTGGGATAGATTGCTCGATCTTGGCATTCTGTCTAAGTCTCTTCTTCTCTGTTTTAGAAAATCCTGTTATGTTTTCTGCTTCTAAGAGTAATGGCTTTATGAAGAAGAGGTCATATATTGTCCAGGGCCTGGCACTTCAGGGAGTATCTCTGGTGTGTTCTATGTACACTTTGCTGCTGTGTTTTGACTAATCTATCTATCACACCAGTCACCTGCAGAGTCTCTCTTTGCCTGCAATGGGCAGTGTTTGAACCTTGGCCAGAGTGTGGAAAGTTTTAACTAGGTGTGATCTGGTCTACTTGTTAAATGAGACCTGATGCTACTTCCAATAGAAATGAAGCCTTGCAGAACTCTCTAGTCAATAGATGTGGTGTGTATGGGGATTTGTGCTGATTTTCTGAAGTAAGGGCCAACTGTGCTGGTCCTTAGGCACACTTGTCCAAGAGAAGCAATACCAGTAGAATGCAGGGGGTCAGAACTTATTGTAAGCAGGTTAGGCAACCAGTGTTGGCACTGTACTGTTTACTGAAGTTGGTTTATGCTGAGAGACTAGGGAGGGAAATCGTCCTAGCCAGCTCCCTTTTCCCTCGAGAGGGGTCTCCTTGCTTGCTGTTCTCAGGGAAGCACTCTCAGAAGAGCAAATAATTACCCCCTTGTGTGTCCAGGCATTTTTCAGATCACTGTTTTCATGCCATCTGCCTCTGGGTTCCTTGGCTGCCTGGAGCAGCACTGTGTGCTTTGGGCTCTAACCTAGTCAAGCCTGCTGACTTTTGACACTCAAAACTCTAGGGACCTGGTGTGACAGAACCTGCAATGGTCTTCTGGGGGAGGGTCTCACCACACTGGGACTGATGAAGGTTTGACTGAAAATGTCAGTTGTGCCAGAGTCCAGAGGCTTGGGATTTGGAGCAAAACAGGCTAAACAGCCAATGTCCCAGTTAGCTGCCCTGAGCAGGTGTCTATATGCCTATGCTGAGGGGCAAGGAAGGGAAATGGCACCAGCAGGCTCTCTTGTCACTGGAGAGACATCTCTGCAAATGCCACCTCTGCAGGAAGAGGGAACACTCTCCCTGTGTGGCTTTAGGTGATCCTTAGATTGTGCTATCTGCCCCAGGATTGCTTGCCTGCCTTCTCTCCAGGAGTAGGGCAGCACCCTCAGGGCTCTGTCCCAGCATCACCCTCTGACCTTTGAGCCCCACTGGTTGCAAAATCTCACAAAAATCAGCCTCTGTCATTTTACCAGCCAGTTTCTTTAGGGAAGACTCCTTTTTCATTCCCCTGTGCACTCCACTCTTCCCTCCACCCCTCTACACATTCTTGCACACAATAGTTTTATGTTACCACCTAGCAAAGAAAAGCCTCAGAGTAAAAAGTCAAAATGTGTATTAAAATAGAAAATTCTGAACTTATTGAGTTTATATGAAAGATTATCTTTGTATTGATATCTTTAAAGAAGGAATTTAAAATATAGAATCTTTGTGGAACTCACATTGAAGCAGGGCATCAATTTAATTGAACCTATAAATATAACTTAAATTCTTACTTAGAAATAATTAGGGGAAATTTATTTATTTATTTAGTGGAAATTCATTTTTATATTAAAAACATTTTAATATATAAACATAAATATTTAAACATTATGGAAGAAATATTTTTTCCCAGAATAATGCATGAGTTAAGCATATTTTGTTGTGTGATTGACTTATATGTGATATCTTTCAGGAAATATGGTTGCCATGAAATCGATTCATCATTAAGACATAAATTTAAAAACTTAAGACATAAATTTAAAAACTTTACCACATGAATTGCCCTTCTCAATGGCAGCAATATAAGGGAAACAAGAATGAGAAAAAAAGTGTGAGAACTTAGGAAATTAGAAATTAGATATAGCCATTGTGTACTCCACATACCACATATTCAAACTTTGTTCTTTATAATAATTTTGGTAACACTCAATATAGATCTGATCAATGTGAAAATTACAAAATGGTCCTTTTTGTAAATAGGATCCATATAGTAATTCACTCTAATTATGGGCTGCCTAAAGGATACAAATTCAGTAGTACTCAGTGGTCCCGCAGCATCCAAAGGCAGCTTCAGGTTTAGGACTGATCTAGCCCCAAAGGACTTTAATTATTAGAAAGGCCAAATTATTATTCTAGGTGTTATCTAATATATTTGGAAAAGTGTACTTATAGTCTTGAGAAATAGAGGTTCTAGTTTATAGATAATTTAGTTATTCATCTAAAGTTCTGCTAATATACAGCATAAAAATGGTGGCTTAAAACTAAATATTCATTCTTTGACTTTGTATTATGTGAGTGGGAATTATCTAATGAAACAGGATTCAGTCTCACTTGAAATTACCTTTGAGTTGCTGCACTCCAGTAGGGGATCTCTTTTTGAGAAATTATTTCTCCCAGTAAAAACAAACAATATGCATATTTATTAATCTGTTGAAGATAATTTATCCTAAAATAGTTAGATGCATTCTAACATGGCCCTTTTGTTGCTTTGTAAGTAAACAATTGTATTCACTTTCTATTTCTGTATAACAACTAGACCCCAAATTTTTCATCTTAAAAAACACACATATATTAATTCACAGTTTCTGGGAGCAAATTTCTGGGCACACCTTAACTGAATTCTCTACTTCAGGTATTCTTATGGACTGCAATAAAAATATTGGCTAGGCCAAAGTCATCTCAGAGTTTAACTGGACAGAATGTTAGCAGGAATCAGTTCCTAGCAATTTGTTGGACTGATTCTTCCCTCAGCTCCTTGCTAAGTGGGCCTCTCCAATATGGCAGCTTACTCATTAAAGCATGTAAGCCAAAAAGGCAATAGAGTGAGTCTGCTAGCAAGAGATAAAAACAACAATCATACCTAAACTAATCATGAAAGTTATGGCTTATAGCCATAGTGGTAGTCTGTTAGAAGTAGCTATGCCTGGCCCACACTTAAGGAGAGTGTCATACACAAGTGGGTGGATATCAAGAGGTGGGCATCACTGAGGACCATTTTTGAAATCTACCTACCCTAAAATTTATTTAGTTTATTGATTTTCTTTCACATGTTGATCATTTGCATAACATTTATAGACATTAAAATAATCCTACTTCATCACTGACATTGTTATTGAGTCATTTAAATTAATTAAATATATTGGGTAGCATTTACATCCAAAATAAATTTAGTGTAGAATTTTTTCAGCAAAGTAATATATTAGCAGTTTTACAAAGGGCTTTAAACTAAGAAACTGTCTCTAGCACAGGGAACTAAATGAAATAGTTCTTTTATATTTTAAGTCATTTAACTCATTCATTAAGTGACAAAACTGGACTTGAACTCAAGCAATAAGACTTGTTTCTAGAAAATGACAAATACTGCCTGTATTTAATAACAGCAGTAACTTCTTATGTGCTCAGTTGAGTTTCTGGTTAATTACAATATCCATATAATATAGGAGCTATTACTGTGTCAATAAAACTGATGCAGGGAGAGAACAAAGAACGTTCCAAAGCCAGACAGCCAGTAAAATATAGTAGAAAACACAGAAAAATCTAAAATTAGAAGACCTCTACCACTGAATTAAAAATGAAATTATTATAATTATTCTAATTCAGCATTTAAGTAATAAAAACAATAGATGTGATAGATTGGATTATTCTGTTTTTAAAACATAACTTTTCTAGGGACAACTGGGTGTCTCAGTTAGTTGAGCATCTGACTCTTGATTTTGGCTCAGGTCATGATCTCAGGTTCATGGGGATCTATCTGTGTTGAGAATGGAGGCTGCCCAAGGTTCTCTCTTTCTCTCCGTTTGCCCCTCTCCCCCGGCTTTTCTCTGTCTAAAAGAAATAAAATGATAAAAAATAACATAACTTCCTGAATTGTTAACACAAAGATTCAAATAAGACAAACATTGACACATATAACTTGACCTGATTCAATAATACCAAGATAGCTTATGAATAATTAACACTTTAAATCAGTAGAAGCCACTGTTAATCTGTTTTCATTATGTCTACAGAATTTGCTAATATCAAGTATATTTTGGATATATAAGCAAAATCTTTAAGTTAGGAACTGAAAGTAATTCAATATCTTACATTTCATGATTTTTATACTATTTTGTAACCTTTTATTTTATTATAATTTGAACATACAGAAATCAGTTATACACTGCTTGAGACTTAGTTGGAGATATTTTCTTTTACCACAAAAAACCTCAGAGCACATTTTCTAAGAACAAGTGTGTTTTCTTATATAGCTAAAATATTAAAATTTAAAGATTTATTATTTACAGAATTCTATTATTTAATTGATGACTTACTGCAATGAACTGTCAATTATTAGTTATGTCAACAATATAATATACATTTTGTTTTATCTTTGTCCCCAATCTACTCTAGTGTGATATATTGCAATTAATGATTATTCCTTTATTCTCCTTTAATCTGAAACATTATTGTTTCATGGACTTTAAAGACTATGTTCCATTTGCCTTACAAAGTTATTTTGTGGAATGCCACGCAATTTGACTTTGTCTAGTGTTTCTTCACTGTTAGATTTGAGATTTGCATTTTTAGCAGTAATACTACAAAATTGATGTGTATCTCTCAGTGCATGATATCAGTATGTACATGTTGGTGATATCTCAACATTGGCAGTATTAAATATCTCATACATCTAGTAGTAAATTCTAGGACATTCCACTATAAACTTATTTTTTTCTTCATATTTAATAATTTTCTACATACTTATGCATTGTTTTCTGTGTTGTCTATCATTTGATGAGAGAATAGTGTTTAGAGTTTCAAAATAATATTATTGAATTTGTCTACTTCACCCTTTTGTCAATTATCACTTAATATTTATATTTACTTTTTTAATGATAATTTTTAAGTGAAGTATAGTGGGCACAATTATGATTTCTGTGTCTCTCTGAAAAACTGTCCTTCTATCATTATGAAATATTAGTCTTTAGCTATGATATACTCTTTGTCCTCAAAGATATTTTGCCTGTTCTTATTATAACCATTCCAGAGCACTTATTCATAATGTTGGCATAGTATTTCTATTTTTATTCTCTTACTTTATACTGTGTTTTTATATTTAAAGAAAGCTACCAGGAGAAATTTAGTAGGGTTTGGCTTTTAATTTTATCCTACTAAAAAATTACTTCATTACAATTAACTCATTACATTTATATTACATTTAAATATGTTTGGGTATGTTGATCATTTTTCTAGATATTTTCTCATTGTTTTGTTGGCTTTTGTTCCTTTTTACTTGTCTCCAGCACTTTTGGGGATTAGTTTTTTTTTTCCTACTCCCATTTTAATTCTTATCTTCACTTTTTATCTATTGTCTTTGCATTACTTTTTCTAGTTGCTTTAGGAATTACACCACATATCCTTAACTATCATATTCTACTTCCAGTCAGTGTTTTATTTCCTCAGTTAAAATCTAAGGACCTTATTAACAATATTATTCCACTCCCCTGATCTTCGTGCTATTGTTACTATGTATATATTGACTCTACCTACATTAAAGACCCACACTATATAGTTAATTGCTTTTCTTCCCTATCATTATATATTTTAAGCTATTAAAAGTTAAAAGGTTATGATTCTAGAATGTTTCGTATCATTAATACATGTGATTCCTTATCATCTGTTCCATTTCTCTTCAGAATGAACCTTTAGATTCATAAGATAATTATCTGAGATCTTCCTTAATATATTGTTTCCTACTGGTTATATTTAAAATCATAATAATTTATAAATTTTAAGTCTTTGTAAGAAAGCATTGATTCAAAAAATATACCTTCCAAGCATAGCAACACATCTCCTTGTCTATTTTGGCATATGATTAGAATATAAATTTCCTAGCCCTTTAGCATTACTACTAAACCATTTTCTCGACAGTGGTCAACACAAAGTATGTTAAGACTCAAATTGAAAGTTTCAATTTTTTTTACATACAGTTATTTGAAGCCCTTTTTCTCTGATATAACAGTGATTGTTGAATATTTCAACAAAAGAATCCTCTTTATTTGAAATAACATCTTATTAACTACAAATATATAAAAAGCACCATTGTATTCCATACTGTTATGAGTTAAAACATAATACAATGATTATTTAACATCATGCATTGAGAATAAGAAAGCTGTTTTGATATATGTAAAACCGACATCTAGGGTTTAGATAAAAATTCCAGTTATATCTCTTTTGTCTAATTTTTTGCAATATACCAATAAAATGTTTATATCCACAAACTATTTGTAAGTAACAGACTGTTTTTGAATATTTTACTTTGTCATCTCTTTCTGTAGCAGATTGTTATTTTCAAAAAGCAGCCAAAGAAAATACTTTTAGTCCCAAACAACTCCACTCCCCCCAAAGTAGTGGAATTAATTTCCCATTTCCTTGAAAATAAATAAACTAGACTTGATGGCTGCCTCAATGACTACAATGTAGTGGAGGTAATAATGTATAATTCTGGATTGAGGTCAGAAAAAGTGGGATGGGTTCCAGCTGGCATTCACTGTGTTTCTGGAATATTAGTCTTGAAACCCAGTCACCATGCCCTTCTTAGTCCATACAGAGTCCTACAGAAAACTGACATGGCCAGCTTACAACCAAGATCTAACTAGCATTATGAATGAACAAAGCTGCAGCTGAATTTAGCCCCCACATTTCAATTCTTCTTTATGAAGCCTATAGAATATGAATCCAAAGTCATTCTTGCTGTTTCTTGTCTTAGTTCCCGTATCACAGAATTATTGAAACAACAACAAAAAGGAGGGTTTTTTGTTTTGTTTTGTTTTGTTTTACTATGTTGGGGATGATTTGGTAATGCGTTTGCAGTCATAAAAACTTAAATACATTTTGGTTCCCAGAGGAGACAGTGCCATAAAAAAAAACTAAAAACATGTCAGGGGTTCTGAAGAGATTAAGTGAAATGTGATAACCCTTGAGGAGATCGTCAGTGAGCACTTAGATGAAAGTGAAAAACATATTACTGGAGATTAAGAAGTGTTCCTTGTATGTGATGGCTAAAAATTTAACAATACTGTTGACTGTGGTAACATGGAAAGTAAAAAAAAAAAAAGGAATTAAATAAAACCTAATGATCTAACCAACAAGAACAGACAGCAGGTGGGAAATGCTGCTTGGCTTTTTCTTGCTACTTATAAGGATAGTAGGAGAGGGATCAGATAAGGTAAAGAGAGATTTATTAAATAGAAAAGAACCAAGAAATGATAGGTTTGAAAACAAAACTGTACCCTTCCCAGTCTCTTCAGTATTTCCAGATTAAGAAAAGACTTCAGTGCTAATATCAAATCCAGGATAGGACTATTAGATTCTTTTTTAAGATCCTAGAAAGAAATGGGGAGGTTGTGCTTCAGAATATCATTCACTGAGGCAAAGAAAGGCCCTCTAAAAATCTTAAAGGTGTGACTTTCAGTTAAATAAAATCCCTGTAAGAATTTAACTGGGTGCCTGGGTGGCTCAGTCGGTTAAGTGTTCAACTTCAGCTCAGGTCATAATCTTATGAGTTCATGAATTCAAGCCCCACATCAGGATCTCTGCTGTCAGCAAAGAGCCCTCTTTGGGTCCCCTGCCCATTCCACTCCAAATAAATAAACATTAAAATGTCTTTAAAATAAAAAAAAAAAGAGTTTAAGTTTCAAATCCCAGAGCATCTGTAAAGGAAGCCAAAATAAAAAAAGAGCTTATTTTGATAAGACTTGTAGGTATAGGAATTCTATCAGCTGGTTATAAATCAATTAATAAGAAATCCCAAATATAGTTTTAAATAATTGGATTAGAGAGAGTACAATGGGAATAGGTATTTGAACCCCCAGAGCTCAAAGAGTAAGAAACAAGTTGGGAAAATAGCTTAGTTGCAAAATGACTTACTCTTTTATGGAAAAGGAAGTATGACTCAGATGATAGACCTTAAGCCCAGAGGATGGAGCCAAGAGCTACAATGAGTCATTTGCAGGCAAGAGGACTGATCATTAGTCAAGAAACTGCCAACATATCCATCTGAGTATACCATGCATATGGAAGAGAGTTCATTGTTGTTGCCAGAGGGTGGAATGTGGAAGATAGTATTTTCTGAAAAGGGTCACAGCAATATTTCTGGCTCCTCTTGCATAAAATTGATATTCTCCATTAAGAAGTAGAATCCATTTCTCCTCTCCTTGAAGCTAGGAAGGACTTTGTAACTGTCCAATGAAGATATTATGGTGAAACTGTGTTACTTCAGGCTAGTCTAACAAAGGCAGTATATTTCCACTTGGCCACCCATTTCTCTCTCTGTGACATCTGCCTTAGAACCCAGTTATCATGTTATGAAGAAGCCCAAATTAGCCAATGTGAAGACATTGCCTGGCAAAGTCCATCTGCAGAGTAACTATGACTCTCAGCTAATACCCATTATCAACCATTAGGCCTGTGAGGAGATAAGACATTATATGATTCCAGCCCCTAATTTTTATGTCATGTACCTGAGGCTCCAGATATTATGGATGAGAGACAGGCTGTCCCTGTTGTGCCTTGTACAGATCCATGATTCACAGAATGTTCTAGCATAATAAATTCATTTGACATGGCTTGGTTATTGGGTAATTTGTGACTCAGTCAAAATAACAAATTACTTCAACAGTATAATCCAGAAACTTGGAAGAAAGAATAGAATGTGAAAAGTTTTTTTCGCCCCAGCTTTGTTGAGATATAATTGACATGTAACATTGGCTAAACTATGGTATATATCATGTTGATGTGATACATTTATATATTACAAAATGTTTGCCACCATAGTATTAGCTAATATCTTCATCCTGTCATGTCCTTCTTTTTATGTGCATGATGAGAACATTCAATATATATTCTCTTAGTAACTTTCAAGTGTATAATGCAGTATTATTAGCTATAATCATAAGGTATACATTAGATATCGAGAATTTGTTAATCCAATAACTGGAAGTTTATATTCTTTCACCAATATCTCCTCATTTCCCACTTCCTCCATCCCTTGGTAACCACCACTCTCTTCTTGCTTTCTCTGAATTTAACTTTTTAAGATTCCACACATGAATGTTACTATGCAGTGTTAGTCTTTCTCTGTTAGACTTATTTCACTTCACATAATGCCCTCAACTTTTAATCTAGATGCAAATGGCAGGATTTCCTTCTTTCTTCAGGACCTAATATCTCAGTGTGTGTTTGTGCATGTGTGTATGTATCTCATATATATTTCACATCTTTGTACCTTCAACCCTTGACAGACACAGCTTGTCTTCATATCTTGGTTATTGTTAGGGATGTTGGAGTGAACATAAAGGTGCATATATCTCTTCAAATCAATTGATAGCAACGTATGAAACTGCTTACATTTCTTATTTAAGTGTTTAACTTGGAACAAATAAATAGTTCCCTCAGGCAGCCAAAACTTTTATTGTAAAAACTTTGTCTTAAACTATATATTACCCTTTTCTAGCATTTCAGGGTTGCAAAAATATTTTTTCTATAATTACTTAATTCAAAATTAATTTTAAAATCAATCTATGGACCGGTACCTGTAGTTGTAAGCATGGTAATATTACTAAAATTCATTGTATCAAAAATAACAATAAGTATATATAATTACATTATTATATTTGGGAAATTCTTATTTATATTATATTTATATTAACAATTAAAAGTGGCATTCTGTTCCATTTCAAATATTATATTCATCTCTTATATTAAGAGAACCAGCAATTTTAGATATGAAATGGTAAATTCTGCCATGCATTTCATATATATTAATGAATAAAATTGAAAATTTACAAATAAAAGCTGATGTCTGAAAGAGTGTCAAATTCTACTGGATTATTAAATGTTCTTTTGGAAAGCACTAACAATCTTCTCAAAAACCATTAGTACTACTTGAAATATGTACTAATTGCCTAACTATATTTTCATCCCAGCCTTCCCATCATTTACTTTTTGTTCTATTCTTTATTGCTCTTGGATGAGCACTGTCATCCCAGACAGATCTCTCAGCTTGCTGATATCTGATCTAAATAGTAGAATATTTCTATTATGTGTGTCCCACTTCTTTTATACTGTAATGTCTCTGCTTTATTTACCTGTGTGAATATAAAAAATAAAATCAAGCAATCTGGAAAGATTCATACTGCTGTCCCATATAAGACCTAGGTCACATAATCTTGTTCTATAAAATAATAAGATTTTATATCTGTATTTATCTCCTGGTTGTATTTTGAGACTATGCTAATGGTATGTTCTTAGCAGCCAGGAATCCTAATCTTTATCTTCAAATTTCAGCAAATCTGGATTTGATAAAGTATTCTCCCAGTTGTATAGTTTTCTCTTACATATTTTATTATTTCATGTAATACAAAATTGTTCAATAAATTTAAGTGCTAGAATAAAATTGTATGAGTCACCATTTAAGGTATTATTAGAAATATATCTTACCTAAAAAGAGACAAACTTTATTTTATAAGGTATTTAATGTATTTAATTTGCTATATTTACACACATGCATATTCATACATATCCACATATAAAAATATTTTGCTAATTATCTGAACATGCTTTGCTTCAGAATGACTGGGTAACATATTAAGAATTTATCAGGGTTCCTGGTGGCTCAGTCAATTAAGCGCCCAACTTAGGCTCAGGTCACAATCTCATGGTTAGTGGGTTCAAGTCCTGTGTTGGGCTCTGCACTGACAGGTTGGAGCCTGGAGCCTGCTTCAGATTCTGTGTCTTCCTCTCTCTGTCCCTTTCCTGCTTGAGTTCTCTCTCTCTCTCCCTCTCTCAAAAATAAATAAACATTAAAAGAAATATAAAAAATAATTTATTGAAGTACAAATGCATTAAGAATATTTATTTTTCTACTAAAATGTGGTAAAACTAAGAAGCAGGGAAGCTTTAATGTAACATGTAGAATGGAAGTTTTCAGAATTTTCAAGAGATGTAAAAGTGATAAAGTATTCCCATAAAGTGATATTTTACCTTTCTTACTTATTCTATTACACAAGAATTAAAGAATGCTCTGAACATATGAACCAAGCTAATATATCTAAGCCTTGGCCAGCATTTGCATATGATGTGTGCACATGCAAATACATATGTACTTGGGCAACAGTTATATATTTTTACATAAATTGGTATGTGCAAATTATACTAAAAGTTACAGAGCAAAAGTCACATTATTCCTAAAGTTCACATTTATTGGAATTTCAAATTATATATAATATATATGTATATATATATATATAGCAAGTTACCTTATATTTTAAAATCTGAAGGAAGAAAAATAGTCCTCCAAAGTCATTGTATGAAGAATTTGGTGGTCTCTAAGACTTTAGTGTTTATTCTTTAAGTAAATACTAATACTTAGAAAAATGAAAGAACCATTAAAACATATTTTCAAACCATTTTAAATTTTATGCCTGACGTCAGGCTTTCTTATTGTTTGCAGTGCTTATCATTTCAAAAAGCATAAAGGGAAACTGAGCACATGTTAGAAGACATAAAATAATATGAAGATGTCTTCCCCATTTTTTATCCATCTATTTTTAATTTTCTATAAAAAGCGAACATCCATGTGTTTCAAAATCCAAAAATATACCAAGATCTGAAAGGGATAGTTTCACTTAGCGCATTATCTCCTACCCATTTATTCTCTCTCCATCCCCTATCCATTATCTGATCCTTTTGTCTAGCTGCTTAGTGTCTACATACCCAACCCCTCACCACTCTAGTGAAATATCTTTATGTTTTGATTGCATTCTTCCTTAGATTTTTATACACATATAAGCACATCTGCATGTATACCTTCACCTCCCCTGCTCCACAAAAGATTGCTTATATTCATATTGTTCTGTCCCTCATTTTTTCAAAACAGTGCATCTTAGAGATCTCCCCATATCTGCATATAGCCAGCTCTTTCCTTTTTTTCACTTCTCTTTGGCATTTCTTTGGTTGGTTGTATTATAATTTATCAACAGGTCTCTTGGTTGATGGTTATTTGGAATAGTGTCAGTTGGGTGTTCTGACAAATAATGCTGTAGTGATTGGCTTTGAACATATTCCCCGAAGTATTTTTTTGCAGTTTGATAAACCACTATAATGGTTAGTTTTATGTTTAAACTTGCCTAGACTATGATGTCCATTGGTTTGTTCAAACACCGAACAGGATGTTGTTGTGAAAATATTTTTTAGGTGTGATTAACATTGTAAACAGTCAACTCTGATTAAAGCAAATTACTCTTAATAATATGGCTGGGGCTATTCCATTCAGTGGAAAGCCGTAAGAGCAAAGATGGAGGTCCCCCACAGAAGAAAGAAATTCTGTCTCTAGACTACCGTCACACTCAAGACAGCAATATCTTTTTTTTTTTTCTGGAATTGCTAGCCTGCTCTGATGATTTAAGAATTGATAAATTTCTCCATCTCTCCCTATCTCTGTCCTCCCTTTCCTTCCTTCCCTCTCCCTATCCCCTTCCCTCTTTCTCTATCTGTCTCGGTCTATATTTATACCTATACCATCTACCTATCTATCTATCAACTCTCTACTTATGTATCTATCTATCCTTCCTATTGGTTTCGTTTCTCTAGAGAACCTTGATAAATACAACCACTCAGCCAGATTTAGGATTGCTAATTCTCTTTAACTATTAAGGTTTCCATTCAAGTTAAAGCATAAAGATTTTTTTTTTATTTCAAGACTACTACGTTAGTTGAATTTTTTAAAGTTTTTGTTTATTTATTTATTTATTTTTATTTTTGAGAGAGACACAGAGTGTGATGGGAGGAGGGTCAGAGAGAGAGGGAGACATAGAATCCAAAGTAAGCTCCAGGCTCTGAGCTGTCAGCACAGAGACCAACATGGGGCTCGAACCCACAAACTGTGAGATCATAACCTGAGCTGAAGTCTGCCGCTTAACTGACTGAGACCCCCAGGCACCCCTAGTTGAATTTTTTTAAAAAACAATGATACTTCTGTAATAGGAGGCTGAATGATGATTTTATTTCCTAGTCTGCTTAGGTTTAACTGACTGCATTACCAATATGCCGTCATGAACTCTGTAACTTCCTAAAGGAAACACATGAGCTCCTGTCTGTGTGTGTTATAACATATGTGCTTGATTGTTCAGGTGGATTCTAAATCATAGAAATTATATTCCCAAAGAGAAACTGATATACAGGTGCTCAAGAAATTGCTTAAGTGAAGTCACTTCCTCATCTTCATTCAAACTCTATCCCAAAACCCAAACATGTCTAATTCAATATGATTTTTGGAAGATCATTTGAAGATTTTGTGAATCTGTTTATCTGATACAGATTATAATAGGGCCTCCTGGTGTCATTTTATGGTAGTGCCAGCTTTGGTCTGAAGCAGAGGGAGGAAATTATAAGCAGGCTCATCTTCTAATTATAATCATTTCTAATTTATTCTTCTGTTTCACAGCTGGTGTACATCCCAAGAGTGTCTGAAAACGGGATAGTACAATAGACAGGATGTTTCTTTCCAAGGAAAATAATAATACATTTTAAAGACAAGTAATACAATTTACAGTACCATCATAAAGAACAAGAAAAAAGTATGAAGGGAAAGCCCTATTTATCTACTAATCATTTAAATCAAATTTAAAATGTTAAAATATTTTTTATGAATATATGACACTGAAATACAAAAAGAAAAATTATTAGTCACAATGGATACACTGTTAATCCAAGATCATATTGTTTTTGGCAGCCAAGAAGAAATGAATTATAAAAGCTTAGAAAGGCATGAAAGTACCATTTTAGGACTCATCTGTCACTTGTATTAAAACAATTTCAACTATGTATGTATGCTGGCTCCAAGACAGCAGTTTGATATTGTTTGGAGTACACAAGGTTCAAGTACACCTCTAATTGTTGGGACTAAACTGGATTCTTGGAGGCCTGGATTTCAAATGAGGAACGTTACTGTTTTATCATTTTAATCAAAATTATTGGAAAGATCATACAATTTCAACCAGGACATGAAAAAAATATTAACTGGTTGCCTATATGCTTATAACTGCAAAGGAATCATATCCAACTAGTTTGCATTTAAAAATTTAAATTCTTATATAAAAATAAAAGAAAAATTAAAATCAATTGAAATCGTTTTCTAGAGTTCATAATAGTAATATATTGTATTTGAAAAAATATATTTCCACTCATAACATTTTCACTGATATGATTCAGTTGTTTCTTCCAAAACCCTTTTTGATATATGTCATGACCTAATTGGCTTTTGAGTAAAATAAGTAAATTATTTGGGTCCCAAAAGATTTACCAACTTAGTTGGTAACAATACATTAATAGTATAAATTTCTTTTAAAAAGCAGTATAAATTTCTTTTTTCTATATATGTCTTTTCTTTCTTTATGCTCTTGTTGTTAACAATGGAAGCCAAAATTTTATTCTGCCTAACCACAACTTCCGTGTGAAGAAAATATTATTCAGTCAAAATTACAAGTGGAAATTTGGAAATTATAGCACTATCATTATAGCTATTCAAATTAAAGTGTACCCATTTAACCAGTTACCTGTCAAGAAAGGTAAGCCAACTGCACAAAATAGGTTTAGTGGTAAACCATTTTTGAATCAAGTTTGCCAATTCCTTTAGAATCAAAATAGCAACACTTTCTGTAATCTGCCCTTCATTGAAACGGACGTTCCCACAACTCATGAGGAGTAAAGGAGTGAGAGAGAATAGAAAGCACTTCAAACCTGCACCAAATTTTAAGTTAGTATTTTAATACACACAATTTTATACTGTAATTTTGTCTTATGTTTACTTTAATGAAAGACTAATTTTTCATTTGTACCCTGAGGCAACATAGTTGTGAAATTTCTAACTTTATTACTCAAATAAGTAAAATCAGATGTAAGATTAACTTACATTATTGGTCCTCAGCTTTCCAAATTATTTTTAGTTTGAATATAATAAAATTGTAAAAGACTAATAATTAAAATATATCAAACATGACAAATTAGTGCATTTAACACACGCAGAAGTATTTTTCCAAAGTACAACACGCTTAAAACCAATATACTTTGTGCTCTAAATATATACATTGCTTAAAATATATGGAAAATATTATTAAAGCCATGTGATTATAAAGTTAATAAATGTAAACTAACTCATTTTATTTATAATTTACCATCTATGACAAATTTCTTATCCCAATTATTTTGTTATATATTGTATTATCACAATACTAATATAAGATTTTTTAAATTAAGACTTTATTGTTTTAGAGCAGTTTTAGGTTTACAACAAAACAGAGGAAGGTACAAAGATTTCCCTTTTACTCCCTACCACTACACCTACTTAGCCTGCCCTGTTGTTAACATCCCCCACCAGATTGGTACATTGTCACAATTGATGAACTTGATTGACACATCATAATCTTCCAAATTCAGTTACTTTAGGGTTTCACTGTTGGGTTTGGGCAAATGTATAATAACATGGATCTGTCATTATGGTATCACACAGAGTATTTTTACAGTCTTAAAAATCATCCTTTCTGCAACTTCCCACCTTCCACCCCAGCAACCCCTGGCTACTCCTGATCTTTTTTAGGATCTTCATAGTTTTACCTTTTCCAGAATGTCATATAGTTGGAATTATACACTATGTATCCTTTTAAGATTGACTTCTTTTACTTATTTAATATGCACTTAAATTTCCTCCATATATTTTTCATGTCTTGAATCCTCATTTCTTTTTACTACTGAATAATATTCCATTGTCTGCATGGGCCACAGTATATTTATCCAGTCATCTAGTGAAAGACATCTGTATTGCTTCCAGGGTTGGGTGTTTGTGAACAAAGCTGCTATACACACCCGTGTGCGTTCTTGTATGCACATACATTTTCAACTCCTCTGGAGTTGAAAGTAAAATAGCAATACGTACGCAAAATGTCTGTTTAGGTTTATAGGAAACCACCAAAATGTCTTCCAAAGTGACTGTACAATTTTGCATTCCCACCAGCAATGAACAAGTGTTCCTCTTGCCAACATCCTGACCAGCATTTGGTGCTGTCAGTGTTATGGATTTCAACCATTCTAATAGGTGTGGAATGCTACCTTATTATTGTTTTACTTTGCATTTTCCTAATGACAAATGATGTGGAGCATCTTTTCATCTGCTTATTTGCCATCTCTATATCTTTTTCAGTGAGGTGTGTGTTAATATTTTTGGCCCATTTAAAAAAATATGTTTGTTTTCTTATTAATGATTTTTAAGAATTCTTGTATATTTTGGATCAGTTCTTTATCAGATGTGTCTTTAGCAAATATTCCAGTCTGTCACTTGTATTCTAATTCTCTTGACATTGTTTTTGGCAGAGCAGAAGGTTTTAATTTGATTGATGTTTAGCTTATCAATTATTTATTTCATGGATCATGCCTTTGGTGTTTTTCCTAAAAAATCATTGTCATATATAAGCAAACCATATCTAGGTTTGTTCCTGTATTATCTTCTAGGAGTTTTACAGCTTTGCACTTTACATTTAGTTCTGAGATCTGTTTTGGTTTCATATTTATGAAGGACATAGGTCTGTGTCTAGATCCTTTTTTTTTTTTTTTGCATTGTTCTAGCACTGTTTCTTGAACACAGTATTTTTCCTCCATGATATTATATTTACTCCTTTATCAAAGATCAGTTGACTGTGTTTTGTGGGCCTATTTCTGGTCATTCTATAGGTTCCATCGATCTATTTGTCTATTTTGTTGTTGTTGCTAATTCCACACTGTCCTGATTATTGTAGCTTTATAATAAGTTTTTAAGTCAGGTAGTGTCAAAGTCCTCCAATTTTATTCTTATCCTTCAATATTGTGTTTGCTAGTCAGGGTGTTATTTTTCTCCATATAAACTTTAGAATCAGTTTGTCAATGTCCGCAAAATATCTTCATGAGATTTTGATTGGGATTGCACTGACTATTTATCAGTTTGGGGAAAACTGACAACTTGACAATACTGTGTCTTCTTATCCATGAACGTGGAGTATTTCTCCATTTATATAGGACTTTTTGTTCCGTTCACCAGAGTTTTGTACTTTATATCATATAGCTCTTGTACATATTTTGTTGGATATACACCTAAGTATTTCATTGGAGAGGGTGCTAATGTAAATGGCATTGTGTTGTTAAATATTTTTAAAACAATTGAATAAAATTAACTTTAAATATATTTTTAAATATATGAAATGAGAGAAATGAGAGAGAGTAAATGGGAGAGAGAGACAGAGGAGCAGAGCAGAGAGGAATTTAAGTATGTATGTATGTTTGAGGTCATTCAGCCAATATGTGGTATCATAAAATTTCAAATTCAAAACTCATTTTATTCTAGAGTTGACACAATAAAATAGTTCATAAGAATGCTTAAATGCTTAAAAATAACAACAACAACTTAGAATTCATTATACTGCGAGTTAGTACCACTATAGAGGCCATTACTGTAATACTGTATCACACAGGATGATTTAATCAAAAATTAGGATTGGTTTGGCTCCACCAAATAAGTAGCAATCACTTATATAAAATGTGAAAGCACGTGTCTCTATTAGGAAAGTCATAGGGCTCTACACAATTGTCATTTACTGAGTTTCTGTATTTAGTATTCATTCGCTTATTTTGCATTAACTTTGCTAACTCCCTATTTTGAAAACTGGGGTAAAGAGTTATATTCTGACCAACTGGCCATTAAACCAATGTTGTTTAAAAATTAGCAAAGTATGTCTATCTTTAATGTTAGAAACAAACTACTTTTTTTTAACTTATAACACAATGATCTTAGAAAATATAGATTTCTGAGAATAATTAAAACTTACATCAGTCTATCTATAAACATAGATAAAGGATACAAATGTTTCTTGGTTTTCTCTTTTAGCTGTAAATTGTTTTATCTTTAAAACTAACTGTGTAACTGACAGAAATCTACTTTCTACCACATTGTATATATACATATGTCACTTGGTGAGAATTCTAATGTCAGTGCTAGAGATTTCTTGTTAAAAAAGCAATAAGATTTGAAGAAGCCAAATAACAGTTCTAAAACTGTAATCTATATTAATTAAAATTTAGAATTGAATATATCAGTTAGACAAAAGGTAAGTAATAACTAAACAATTGGTAAATAAGGCCAAATTAAATAAATTATTCAGAAGGTAACATAAAACATTACAAATTGGAAACTGAAAAGGAAGTAAAATGAAGGAAGAGTAAGAATATATAAAATGCATCTAAATAAAATGGAAGAAAGGTACAATAAAGAACATAAAATACAGGGAATATTTAATTACAAAATGACTAGAAGTATACAGATATAATGAAAGCTATGAATCTACACATAGAAGAAGTACAATATGTATTAGATAGGTGAAATAAAAGGCAATTAATATCTAGGAACATGTTGGTAAAATCACAGAGTGCTTAAGATAGGAAAAGTATTCTAAAAGACCCTAGGAAAAAAAACCCACAAATATTTACAAAGAACATCAACTAAATTGTTTCTAAAACTACCAACCATTGCAACAGCCAAAAAAAAAAAAAAGGATAAAATTAAATTTCTTAAATTTCTGGATGAAAATGACCATTAGCATTGACATCTAAACAAAATCAAGCTTTGATAACAGTATGTATTTGCAATCAAAGAAAATACTTCAGGAAAAAAATTGAGTTATGTGTCTACTAACAGAATTTTGCTGAAGAAATACATACGGAATATGCTTTAGAAACTGGAAATTAATCTCTGATGGAAGGTCTGAACTGTGAGAAATATTAATGATTACATAAGATAGAAAAGATATGAGTACCTTTAAGCAATAAGCTCCAAACTATGTTTTTTTTTTAAAAGGACAAAGAACATTGAAAAGAAGATCATCAGATTTTAAGCTTTCAAAGGTTTGTATTTTGTATACCTACATATTATATAATAGAGGGAAATTTTTAGCCTAATCTGAAAATAGAAATAGAATACACATTATATAAGCTAGTAGAAAGAAAGAAATGGAATGAGGGGAGAAAAAATTCAGTACTTTACTCCAAAGACATTAAAGAGTGAACATTACACACATAGAATGCAAAAACAAAATAAGAGATTTTAAATATTGTAAGAAAGAGTGGAAGGAAATGATGTAAAGATACCTGGTCTATATATACTAATAACATGAGAATTTCAACGTTGCTAGAAATATTATACATCACCACTTACAGTTAAAAAACTTATCAACTAACTAGAATGTGAAAATTCATTTTATTCACCAAAAGTTTCAATACAATAAATCAGAAATGGTCATTTCTCCAAAGGAAAGATAACTGGCCAATGCTTCAGCAAAATAAGAGACTTAAGTAAGCTTTTCCACAGATATCTAGATCAAATCAATTAAAAAACAGTAATAATATCAAAAACTTACATAGCCCATTAAAATACCCAATATAATGAACATAGTGCCCAAGATAAATGGAGAATACATATCTTTCCAAATATAAACAGAATATTTAAAAAATGAGTCTTAAGCTATGATGTAAGCTTCAAACAAGTTTTACAAATGCAATCATATCTAACACTGAATATATTATTTACAAATTATATACATAAATATAAATTAAAACTAAAAATACCCATATATTTTTTAATTTTCTAAATATTTCACATATTAATAAATAAACAGATGGTAAAAATTTTAAAACCAAAATGGAAATATAAATTATCAAACATACTGTTTTAACTAATTTCAAAGTAACATTATATAAAAATCTACAGACCAACAGACTAAAAGTGAAAATGGAATTACTCTTATATGACAAAACCATGAATATTGGAAATCCTAAAGAATCAACAAAAATAATACTAAAATTAATAAGTTAATTAATCAAGATCACATGGGAAATGTTCAACATATAAAATTAGTTTTGTTTCTATATACTTTTAATGGACACCTAGAAACAGAAATTTTAAAAATGTTAATTTTAATAGCACCAAAACCCATGAAATATCAAGGACAAACTTCACAAAATATGTGTGAAAGTTCCCAAATATCATTAAGAGAAACAAAACAAGATCTAAATAAATAGATGTACATTCATACATATATACATACATACATACAACATGTCTCTGGACTAGAATACTCAGTATTGTTGAAGAGTCAATCCTCCCCAAGGGGATCGGTAGATTTATAGATTCTACACAGACCCTTTCAAAATTCTAGCAGGTTGTTTAGTTTAAACTGACCACTGTTTCTAAAATGTATGTCAGTAGACAAAGAGCCTATAATATTCCAAACAGATTTGAGTAAGAATAAAGCTGGAGAATTCACACTAATATATTTAAGACTCACTATAAAGCTACAACAATGAGGACAGTGTGGTATTTCATAAGGCAATGTAATAGATATGTCTCATATTATATACTAACAGAGTAGAATAAAAACAAAAAGTAAATATATATATGGCCATCTGATTTTTCATTAAGGTGCAAATGCAATTAAGTGGTTAAAGGATGACCCTCTCTGTAAATGATGCTAAACAAATTGGACATACAAAAACAAAAAATAAATGTTGACCTTAAAAATTACACATTATATAATGTGAAACATGTAAAAAAATAAAATATTTAGGGGGAAAAATGAGAAAATCATCAGAATCTAGAGTTACACAGAGTTCTTAGTCTTGACACAAAAAGAACAATCCATAAAATGAAACAATTGTAATTTGAATTTCATTAAAATTAAAAAATTGTGTTCTATGAATAGAGTTTTAAAAAATACAAATTTGAAAAAAAAATTGCTTGCAAATAACGTATCTGACAAAGGAGTAGAAACCAGATTATATATATAAATTCCCTGTGAATCAACAGCAAAATTAAACAATAAACACAAACAAAAACTATTCAATTAAGAAATAGAAAAAAATGCATGAGAAGACTTTTCACTGACAATGGTAAATAAGCACTTGAAAAAATGTTCAGTATTATTAGTCACTAGAAAAATTCAAAATAAAACCACAGCGAGATATCTATAGATAACCAAGTGGCTAATTTTTTTTAAGTAGGGGGAGAAAGTAACAATAGAACATTCTGGTAAAAATATAGCTAAACCGGATCACTCATACATTGCTGGTGGGAACGTAAAATGGTACAATGACTCTGGAAAATATTTTGGCAGTTTTTTATAAACTACACCTGAAACTGCCATATGGCACAGTATTTGCATTCTTGGGCATTTATCCAGATAAGTGGAAACATATGTTCACAAAAGCTGTATATAAATATGAAAAGCAGATTTATTCCTAATAAGCAAAAAACGGGAATATGCTCAGATGTCTTTCAAAAAGTGAATGGTTAAGCAAATCATGGGACATCCATGCCATGGAATGCTATTCAGCAATAAAAAGGAACAAACCATTGTGATGGACAACAACTTGTGGACAAAAACTTATGGAAGAAATTCATAAATATTAAATACTGTATGATTCCACTTATATAGCATTGTTGAAATGACAGAATTATAAAAATGGAGAAGGAATTAGTGATGTCTTGGGATTAAAGAAATGAGGGTAGGATCTGGAGGTGGCGGTGAGCACAACATGAAAAATCCTTGTGCAGATGTAAATGTTGGCTCTATCAATGTCAGTATACTGGTTGTGATATTTATTATAGTTTTGCAAAATGGAACCATTGGGGAAACTGGATAAAGCATACATGGACCCTCTCTGAATAATTTCTTGTAATTCCATATGAATCTATAGTTTTCTCCAAATACAATTTACCATAAAAATAAGTGTAGCAAGGTTGTAGAATACAATATCAATATATGAAAATCAGTTACATTTTTGTGTATTAGCAGTAAACATTTGAAAAATAAACTGTCTTTTTAAAATCCAGTTTTGAAAAATAAATAAAATGCATTTTCTATAATATAGAAAAAGATTATGTCCAGGAAAAGAAAAACCGATCAGGAGGGGCATACAGGGACCTTAATGACTCTACAGTTTTGTGTCTTGAGACAGATTGTGGGTTCGTGGCATATATTTTACCACTGTTCTTTAAACAGTATTATAATTAGCTTTGTAGGATATATGCCACTGATGGTAAATACCAGAACCCTAGTTTTCTATTTTATTCATGTTAACATTTAATTTTTTATCTTACATAAGACCTTAGGAAGTAACTCCTCTACTTTTGAAGCAAAAATAAAAATTTTTGCAAGGATACTTTTGCTACTTTCTATCTGCCTTGTTTTTCTTTTTTTTTAAATCTAGACTATGTTTATTAATGGTAACTTGTTTTTTTAAGTCATTGATCAGTTTACAATGATTTTAGTTGTTCTTGTTTTTTTATTTTTAATAAAAAGACAGACGTACTGTCACGTCCATGTCCCTCATCTTGAAATGGCAAGGGACATAATCTTCTTTAAGTACTTAATTTCATCCTCTTTTGAAAACACACTTGAAAGATTTTATCAATATTTCACTTATATAAAAATACACTACAAATCCTATTTTTGAGATTAGTAGTTCTTTTAAAGAATTTTTTTTTAATATTTATTCACTTTTGCTAGAGACAGAGCGTGAGCAGAGGAGGAGTAGAGAGAGAAGTTGACACAGAATCTGAAGCAGGTTCCAGGCTCTGAGCTGTTAGCACAGAGCATGAGGCACAGGGCTAGAACCCACAAACGGTGAGATCATGACCTGAGCCAAAGTTGGACGCTTAATCAACTGAGCCACCCAGGTGCCCCAAGATTAGTAGTTCTTAAAATTAGTGTGCATATGATAAGTTGGAAGTCTTGTTAAAAGATAATTGGACCAATCCTTACAGTTTCTGATTTAGTAGGTCAGATGTGGGTGAGACCTGAATTTTATTTGTAAACATGTTTCCAGAAGAACAACTATCCAAGATCATTGGTGTGAGGGATCCATGGTCACTGGTGAAAGAGTCCACTAAAATTTATTTATATATGTGTATTTATTTATATATATAAATATATGTATGTATTTGTATTGTATATATACATATATGCATAAGTATATGTATTTACATATAAGTGTCTATATGCAAATATACATAAAGATACATTTATATAGATACATATACTGGCATATATACATACATGTGTGTACCACACATATATGTACACAAACACAAACACGTGCAGGTACCACACACACATATAAATGCTGACTTATCCAATAAGTTATATCTTTTTGGTTAATATTCAGCCAAACTAACTTAATTTTTTTCTCTGCCTGAGAGCTCAGTGGAACATCATTAGGATTTATTGAACTGTTCAATGTATTTACCAAGAGTCAGGAACTAAATAAATTATATGAATAACTTCTTTATAAATCCTAAAATCTTATTTTTACATATATATATAATGCATTTACAATATACACAGAACATGTAAATCTATTTGAGTTTTACAATATGGTCCCTGTCTTTCTAGTCTTTCCCTTATGTGTCCTTTAATTGTGATGATATGAATAGATCCTTTTTCTTATATCATTAAGCTTTTGTAAAGAGTCTTTGCTCTAACTAGATGTTACCACTCACCCTCTACTTCACCAAGCCTCATTCAATTTTTTTTGTTTCAACTTTTCATTGAACAGCCTATAGAAGGGATTTATTAAAAAAAGACCAAAACCCATGTCGTCAGGGGACTCCTCAGACCATCTTTCTTTGTTTCCACTTTTTCTCAGCTGGGCAGCAGTGGCAGAGGAAGCAAAGTCTCCTCCTAGTTAATCACCAGGGTCTACCAGCCCTATATTGCAGATGAGGCTCCTGATACTGGCGTTAGCAGGGCCTTTGCAAGCAAGCCACACCTGAAGGGCTTTCATGACTGTATTAATCTTATCCAAATATAAAGTTTTTGGAACATAGGAGGGACACTTTTATTGTTTTTGAATGCATTAATAAAATAAGTTGACATTTACTAACTGTATCTGGAAAATTTTCAAATGAACACTAGATTTTAAAAATCTAATTGAATAGTATAATTAGTAGATGATCCATAAATCTAAAACAAATCAACATTCCTGCCTAAAAGCAAACGAAGTGTCCTTAATTTTACCCCAAATAGATGCCTTGTGTTTCAAAAATGTATGAAGTACATCATCTAGAAAATTAAGAAAGATTCGCCCTATTAATTATTGCTGTTGCACTTGTTGCGTCTAATACATTCATTCAGAGACACCAATCCCCATAAAATGGCAGTGTCACAAGTAGAATACAGCTATAGCGTTTATGCATATAATCAAGGAAATATAGAATCACAAGATACACAATGCATGGGGATGGGGTAAGTTTGAGAAACTCTTGGACCCAAGCATAGAGCTGATAACTTGCATGATAAAGAAATGTTTAGACTTGGACAGAGATAAACTGCAGAAACAGAAAAATGTCCCAAAAAAGCTGAACCAAAGCATACTAAAAAACAAAACAAAACAAAACAAACAAATAAAAGAAACAGAAAGAAACATGGTTGAGAAATGGTATGAAATGGGATGAAACAAAGATGTGAAAAACAGCAGCTGAAATTATGGAAACCGTCCTCAAATTCTGCCTGCCACTTAAACTAAGGAAACTTGGTATCATTTTTGTATTAGCTGGGCTGCTTTTTTTTTTTATTAAGTTTATTTTTATTTATTTTGAGAGAGAGATAGAGAGCAAGCAGGGGAGGGGCAGAGAGAGAGAAAGAGAGGGAGAGAGAATCCCAAGCAAGCTTTGTGCTATCAGTGCAGGGCCCAATGTGGGGCTCAAACTCACAAACCATGAGATCACGACGTGAGCTAAAATCAAGAATCAGATGCTTAACCCACTGAGCCACCCAGGCACCCCAGCTGGCACTGATTTCTGATTTCCCTTACAATGAGCTTTAGTAAAACTGGGAGAGAGTATACAGTTTCTGCTTCCCACTGAATGATCTTCCCCAACCCCTGTTATAAAACCATATACATGTGGAATAGAGTCCTCCCTACTCACACATATGTACATGAGAAATGAAACTATAAGAAAAATATCACACATCAAATTTTGCTGTAGTACGTATGTGAAAGTCATTGCCGAAATATGTACACAATTTTAAAGGCAAAAATTGGTTTGGAATTTCACACCTGGCTACAGAATTAATGTCTTGTGTTGAGAACAAGAAAAAATATTCTCAGACATGTCATGAGTCAGAATAACAACCTTTGGAAAACCAAAAGGAATTTAAGAAGCAATCATGAAAAACAAAGGATAATTAAAATCAATAACTAAACAGCAGGAAAGAAGTAGAATAATAAATGAGATCAATAAAATAAAAGGGTTTAAATGGCCTTTATTTAAAATGGTTACAAACAAATAAACTAAAAAAAGTATTGAGCAAGAATACACAGAATATAAAATTAATTATCTGCTTCTAATATCCAATTATGTCAATTAAAATTTTCAGTAAAGATCAGCAGAAACATATTAAGGAATAAGTGAGGTAATTCTTTCAATTTTCAGAGTTTAAAACATTATTTACTTTTTGCCAGCAAAATATTTTTTTCTGGCAATATACTAATGCTTTTAACCATAAACATTCAAATATATGATATTAAATAAAAATAAGCATTTCAGCATTTAAATGTTTTTCAGGAACATAGTCCTCCCCACACCCAGATCAGTCTCCAATATCCTTATCATTATAAATTCTTCCAATTATTTTCCCACCTGATTTTCCAATGGGCAATTATACACATGATTAAAATATTTTTTAAGTTATTGCTGTGTCCTTCATGAGTGCTAAATAATGAGAAATTAAGTATGAAAATGATAGACTTAATTTTAATGGGTAAAACATCACTGTCACAATTTTTATCATTAAGAATAAAATTGATGAATGTCCTATAATATAACAAATTAAGTTTCAAATATATAAAATGACTAACATCACAAAATAACTTGGAAGAGTTTTTTTAATACCAAATATGCAAGCATTTAGAAAGAGTAAAGTAAATATAAAAACACAGCATAAATAACATGAATAGAAATACACATTAACAATGTTATATTTTTAAAAACAGTGAATATAAGATACAACTTAATGCTATAAAATTGAAAGATTAAAAAATACATGCTTTCATAAGCATATCTAATTAACATTGACTCACAAAAGAGTAGATACCTTCTTATGGGAAAAATGGCAAAAATCATCTTCCAAAAATATGCAGAGTAATCAGTTTTAAAGCAGTCAAGCATTGTTAAAGAGTGTAAGTCTCTCATACCAGACCCATTCATATAGCTAACATAATAGCAGTAACAAACTTTAAAAACATCAGAAACTGCACAACTGCATGCACTCCAACATGCACAAACACAAATACTCACAGCCAAAACTTATTCATACATTGGAATATACATATAAAGTGGCCTAAAATGTTTGAATGTAAGTAATTCTATCATTTCAAATTTAACATCATATTTAAGGGTGATAAAGTAGGAGAGAGAGGAAGAGAAAGGAAAATTACTATTCCAATAGACACTAATCATTAAAGAGCATGACATTTTTGGGGCACCTATGTGGCTGAGTCAGTTAAGAGTCTGACTTTGATTCAGTTTATGATTTCATAATTTGTGGGTTCAGGCCCTGCTTCTGGCTCCACACTGACAATGTAGAACCTGCTTGGGATTCTCTCTCTCCTTCTCTTTCTGCCCCTTTCTCACTCTCTCTCTCTCAAAATAAATAAGTACACTTAATAAGAAATGTGATGTTCTTGACAAAAATACTCTTTGACTTAAGAATAAAACTATATTTTCTTAGCATATTTAGTAAAATTAATCACAAAAGTGTAATCAATCTATAATCAAGCAATATTTGATCAATTCCATTAAATTCAGAAACAAAACATGTATGACTGCTATAACCATTATCACTCTACATTGTTTGGGACATTTTTGTCACTTTTTAACACTGAAATAGCAAATGAGACATTGGTATTTTAGATATGACAGCCTATAAATAAATTTTACAAAAGCCACACATATCAAACATTTTAGAACTAAAAGGACAATTATGTTAAATAGACAAGGAGGTGACTGGAAGAGTGTCCACATTTTTTTAATAAAAAAAATTGATGTGCTGATCTTTGTACAAACAAAATTTTGAAAAACAGCCTAATTTTCCAACAGAAGGAAATAGTTGAATGAATTACTACAATTCATTCAATGTAATACTATGCAGCTATTAAAATCATATCATTATATATTTATAGATGTGGAATGATATTCACTGGGGAGCAAGCTGCAATATACATATGATGGCTGAATTATTGAAATAAATTTGTTTATATTTTGTGTATGTTTCTGAGATCTTTAAAATGAGAAATCTTAAAGAGTTAGGAAAGTGTGGTAATATGTCTTAAAATACAATGAAAACTAGAGAATAAATTTAATATAAAAGAAAAGAGACCCAGGTTTTAAATGTATTTGTTATACCAAAAAAGTCATTTAATATCATTAGAATAAGTGCAAATTATCAATAAACGATGGTACCATTGACTGGACATTTAATAATAGAATAGATTCTCACTATACATTATACATTAAAAAATAGTCTAACAAGATTATAGATATACATATTTTTTAAGTTTCAATTAAAAATAGGAAAATGAGTTAGACATATTGTTGATATTAATGTAAAGAAGAATATCACAAAATTAAATATCCATTAACCAGTCACTAAATACTTGACTACATAAAATGGAAAATATCTATATACAAAAGAAATGTATATGAGATTAACAAAGCAAACAACAAAATAAATGTGATTGCAATGTGAATCATAAAGTGTCTCTATGTATAAAGTCTACACATCTTAATTTAAAATTGACAAATATGGGGTGCCTGGGTGGCTCAGTCAGTTAAGTGGCGACTCTTGGTTTGGGCTCAAGTCATGATCATGAGGTTTCATGAGTTCAAGCCCCAAACTGGGTTCTGTGCTGCCAGCACAGAGCTTGCTTCAGATTCTCTCTCTCCTTCTTGCTCTGACCCCCCACCCCATTCATGCTGTCTCTGTCTCTCTCAAAATAATTAAATAAATAAACTTAAAAAATTTTAAATGACAGATGCTAATTTAAACAATTTTTTAAAAAGATGTGAAGAAATAAAGATAAAATATGTGATTAAGTTTTCTTGTACTTAAAAGCAAATAGATGTGATAGGAAGTGTTTGCATGGTGATGTAAGGAGCCAGCAAATCCTCTTACTAAAAAGGAATGATGAGATCTGGACAAACGTCAAAATCCACCAGTTCAAAGCTCGGAAAATTGACCTCTCCAACAAATTTTAAACAAAAGATACTCAAAGAAAACTACTAAACCTTGCTCAGAGCAATGGGTATCTACAGCATTTTTACATAAAAATCTTCCCTTGCCCTATCACATTCTACCAATTCTGTGGCTAGTCCAAAAGGACTAGCAGCCTCACTGCCATGAGAAAGGACTGACTTTTCTAATACAGAACTCCGAGGAACTCTTATGCTCAGAGTCATTACTGAATGTAATAGCACTTATCAGTGGCAATTGGGGAAGGCCAACATCATGGCTGTCTGAATGTTCAAAAGACTCTGTACTACTCAGGAAAGACTGAAAAGTGTCCTAGTTAAATACTTATCTTAGCTAAATATGAAATCCTGCACAAGCAGAAAGTAAAAGCTGGGTCATACTTATAAACTGTCTGAAATATAAACGCACACTTCATTCCAAGACTTTCTGGCTCAAAGTGTTTTTAAGTCCAACAACTGACTAGTCACTGACTAACCAATATGCTATGCTGACCCACTTGTCAGTCAAGGAGGCTACTCTAAACATAAAAAAAAAAAAAAAAAAAAAAGGAATTCAATGAGCAAAAACATTAGTGACTGTACTTTGTTTTTTTTTAAATTTTTTATTTATGTCTTTATTTTATTTTGAGAGAGAGAGACAGAGTGAGCAGGGGAGGGGCAGAGAGAGAGGGAGACACAGAATCTGAAGCCGGCTTCAGGCTCTGAGCTGTCATCACAGAGGCTGACGGGGGGCTCGAACCCACGGACTGTGAGATTATGACCTGAGCTGAAGTCAGACACTCAACCGACTGAGCCACCCAGGAGCCCCTAATGACTGTACTTTGTAAAGTACATGATTTCTGCAGAATTGATTCAGAAAAGTCATTAAACAAACAAAAAACAAAGAACAATTTTGGTAAGGGGAAATCAGAATCTGATGTTGCTACAATATAGTATCTAAACTATCTAGTTATCAACAATACCACCAACAGAATAACAGCATGCAAAGAAACAGGAGGGTGTGGCCATACATAGGAAAAAACAAAAACAGTGAATCATAAGAATGAGAGCACACAGTTAAACTGTACAGTTATTCGAACTTTAAAACAGCTACCATATATATATTCAAAGAATCAAAGGAAACTATGTTTAAAGAATTATAGCATATGTGGCAATGCCTCATCAAATAGAAAACATCAATAAAAAGACATAAAGTTGAAAAAAGGTAAGGAAAATACAAATAATGGCAGAGTGGAGAAGTATAATAAGTATAACAAAAAATTCACTAGAGAGGTTCAGTAGAAGATTTAATGCAAAAGAAAGGATTAGCAATCTTGAAGCCAGATCATTAGACCTTATTCAGTTTGGGAAAAAAGAAAAAAAGAAACAAGAAAAAGAATAAAGAAAAGAGGAATAGAAGCTCAGATACTTATAAGAAACTATCAAACTGGGATGATTGTCAAGAGAGTCCTAGAAGGAAAAAAGAGAGAAAAGGGGGCAGATGATATCTTTGAAGAAATAACAGCCAAACACTCCACAAATCTGATAAAAAATAAAGTTATCTACACATAGATACGTGAACAAAAATGAGTTAAACTCAAAGAGACTCACCCCTAGACACACCAAAATGAAACTGTTGAAAGAAAAAGAAAAATCATGAAATTTTCATGAGTGAAAGGTCTCATTCAGGATTCATCAGATACAAGAAACCCCTAGTAAGATTACAGCTGATTTCTAATCAGAAACGATGGATGCCAGAAGGCAGATACTAAAAGAATAAGGGAAGATTATGGACAAACTTCAAGTAATGCCCCCAAATTTAGAAATGAATACTTATTTTCACAGCTTTTTCAGTGAGAAATCCTAGTTCTTTGGCTGAAATGTTTGGGTTTGTTTCACACTTCAGTAAGGATATTCTCTCTTTCACATCTACTTTGTTTTTTCATAAAAATGATTAATGCTTGCCTTTTGAAATTAAATGTTCTTTTATTAAATTGTAATTAAAAATTAAAATTTTTTGATTCTTCAAAAAAGAATCAGTGCAGATTAAGATTTAAAAGGTCTATTTATATATAAATACACATGTAGTATTATATTTCTTAGTTTCACTGAATTTTCTTGTTCACTAAATGTCATCAGAACATGCTAGGGATGTGATATTTGCCATAACTTTGTGCCTGTCCACCTATGTACCTTTCAACGCTCTTCCCTGGCTTAATATCTATTTTAACAATTACCAAGACTAGGCTGATAATATCACCATGTAAAGAGCTAAAACATAAGAGAGATCAAAGAACATGAATGTTATGCTTGAATATATTTTAAAAAAGTATATTTTTATATATGTAGGTATAAAAATAACATTTCCCTTTACTTTTTTTGAAGTCATGATAGAATGACCTAGCACTCTATATTGGAGTGGATCAAACTGGGAAAAATATTTGCCTTATAGATTGCATTACAGAGCACATCCTACTTGGCCTACACAGGCAGCTTTCTTTTTCTTTTTTTGTATTTGTTTTGTTTCATACAACTTCTTCCATTGTTTTTCCGTTTTCCTATTTCAAAAGGTTGATGGAACTTTAGTTCAGTTTGACCTATTCTTCATTCTTGATAAACTCTCCAAATAAAATAATTTCATATTGAAATGAGGCATACTGACAAATGAATTTTGCTGCAACTCAGATTTATTTTTTGTATTATGGAGACATTGTGATAGGACTTATTTTTAAGATCCTTGAATATTTATCTACTTTCACCACCTTAATGAGTTAAATTTACCTTTTTTTAAGCTTTAGAGTACCATTAAATAAAAATATATCATGATATACAACATTATAAAATATGGAATGTGAGTAGCAAACATTTTCTGTTAATTTTCAATAAAAGTTTAACAATTTGACTATATTTTAAGTGAATAATGGTTTCTGGTCTGGCCTGTAAACATGTTAAATTATTTATTTTTTTAATTTTTGAGAGAGAGAGAGAGAGAGAGGGAGACAGCATGAGTGGGGGAGGAACAGAGAGTGAGAGGGAGCCACAGAATCTGAAACAGGCTCCAGGCTCCAAGCTGTCAGCAGAGAGCCCGACATGGGACTCGAACTCAAACCGGTGAGATCACAACCTGAGCCGAAGTCGGACGCTTAACTGACTGAGCCATGCAGGCACCCCTGGCCTGTACACATGTTAAAGTAACATGTTAACAAAAGTACCAAAAAACATTTAAAGGGAAAGCAACACAATCAAAAAACACTTTTAAAAAAATTTTATTTATGTATTTTGAGAGAGAGTGCACACAAGTAGGGGAGGATCAGCGAGAGAGCTAGCGAGAGAGAATCCCAAGCAGGCTTTGTGCTATCAGTGTGGAATCCATGAGGGGCTTGATCTCACTGTGAGTTCATGACCTGAGCCACAATCAAAAGTTCCTCACTTAACTGACTGAACCAACCAGGCTCCCCTCAACAAAAACTTTTTCTTAAAGTTACCCTACTATATATAAAATTTGGTATTAGGTTCTGGCACATTTAGGGTAACTTTTATTTCTTCTCGATATCTGATATAACTTTTTACACCACTGTTATATAACTTTTTACTTTTTTTTTTTACATAACTGTATATAACTAGCCATGAATTTAGTATGTCAAATGTTAAGATTAAACAGCCAGTCAACTTTTCAATTATTTTCAAAACATATTCCCTTCCTATGAGAATAGAGAGGTGATGTCAGCCGTAAGTCTTGATATTTTTAAATTCATGTGTAAGAGAAAATTTGTCTTCAATTTAAATGAATAGAACATTTTCTTCAAAAGAGAGACTAGAAAATTGTCAGTTGGGAAATGTCATTGCAGGAATGTTTCACAGAGATAAATGAATTCCACAAAATCCCTACACTATAGTACTTCTCTGGGAATAGGTCCACAGATTCCGCAGAATACAGGATGATCACAAAACAGCACATGTCTCAAGTCTGGTTGAAGTGAGTCTAAGTTTAGAATTTGTTCTTTCCTCTTTCAGACATGGATACACTGAATATATCCTAGAACCATGTTGCAGACATTTATACCTCCAAACTTGAGTATAGGAGATTTATGATTTTTGTGTGATTGGATTAAAAGTTTCCCTAGCACTAGCAAGATCAACTCGATATTTAGTAGTATATTTCAGTTTCAGATCAATGTGCCTTGCTTACTATTTTTTTTATATTTCTGTGCTTTTTAAGAATTTCAGTAGTCTAAAAAAATTTAATATTAAAGGTGGTACATGTTATGAATACATGTTGATTTCAGCTCAGTTCTAAGCTTTGTCTTTTTCACAAAGAAGTGTCTGTGCCTAGCTGGGGAGTTGGTGGGGAAGGATAAGCAGAGGTCCACTTGTGTGGGGGTTTAAGGCTCTCTTAAAAGAACTTAAAGAAAAAAAAAAAAACAAGGAGGTTGTCTGAATACACAAAGGGAGAAGAGAAAACATGAATTTGAAGAGATCAGTCATTTGGACATCTTTCCTCTAAATCCAAAGAAAGGAAAGACTGCCATCATCAAACAGAGAAAAGTCTTTCCACAAAATGCGACATTTCAGGACCTGAGCACAACAATTTAGTAGTTTATAAACAGACTCTGACTCTGAAGAAATAGTAAGACACTCACTCTCTCATGTGTTGTACCAAAGAGTTTATGGGTATTTCCAGTGCATCCATGGTGTGGTCTGGGAGACAGCGAACGGAGTGGTGTCCAGCGAAAGAAACAGCATGTCCGGCAGCATAAGTGTCTCTGGAGGGCTTCTATGCTGTGAACTCAACCTTGCTGAGTGACAGAAGTAACAGTACCCAACAAAGTGGCAATAGCAGTCAGAGGATGCCGTTGTCTGGACTTATTTCACTAGTGAGACAACTTGGGAAATCCAAGAAATTTAGATGGAAATAACAGGAGCCAGAAGGAAGGCTGATGTTCTACATGAGCCAGTGGAGAAAGAGCCTGAGAAATATAAATTATTTCTGTTAATGGTACCACACAGGCTGGTAAGGCCTGTGGAAACTCAATTCATGTCAGTGGTGTTATTCTTGATCTGTTTTGACAGAAATATGAATACACATACTTCCGCATCCTCTGAGAATTACAGTGTGTGTGGATACTTTGTATCCATACCTATTTGTATTTTATTTTTTTGGTCCCACATCTGTATTTTATCAGTTTACACATACTAAGCAGGACTTATTCCATGTACCTGTTTAATCTCTGCCTTCACATTCCCATGTTATGTTTCTGTCAACAGGAAAGCCTTTTTTTTACTCCAAAAACTATTAGCTCTAAACTGCACGTTGTGCCTCTTGTATTCATTTTTTCCAAATTGAAATAACTTTCAGGTTGGTTTTAACTAAACCATTAACCCCAAGTAGATACAATGATACTGACATAGATAATAGGCATATTTCTAAATATGACATTCTATATTATAGGTAGTAATAGATCCAAGTGTTAGGTTTAATCTACATTCGCAAGTTAAAAAAACAATTTAGGTACGCAGAAATTTTCTAAAATGATTTTCAGAGCATATGTATAAGCTTATGTTAATAAAATCATTTTGAAATAAAAGGTTATTTTCACATGCAGTTATTCCTATGAAGTAAACTTGCTTTTTCTGAATTCCAAGTAGATTGGTCTAAACTGCATATATTTGGTTCAAAACAACCAAATAGGATATGAACTTTCAGATATTTCCAAAAGATCTATTAAAATGTGTCCCTTTTATCATATGTATAAAACATGTAATATGAAAGTAAGCTATCACAGCTGAAGTTTTCTCTGCATAGGAAATTTCATCATTGTTATTCTTTCTCTTAGCAGCTGTGGTAGACAGAATAGCAGGAACCCAAAAATGTGCATGTACTAATTTCCAGAACTTGTGATTATGTTTCTTCACTTGGCAAAAGGACTTTGCAAATGAGATTATGAGTATTGACTTTATGATGAGGGCATTATCCCTGATTATACAGGTGGAACCAATGTTATCACACAAAGTAGAAGAGGGAGGCAGAATAGACAGAGATGAGATGGTAGGAAAAAAAGTCACAGAGAAATGTAAAATTGTTGGCTTTAAAGATAGATGAATGCTGGGGCACCTGGGTGGCACAGTCAGTTTAGCTTCTAAGTTCGGCTCAAGTCATGATCTCACCATTTGTGAGATGGAGCCCCGCAGCAGGATCTGTGCTGACAGCTCAGAGCCTGGAGCCTGTTTCAGATTCTATCTGTCTCTCTCTGCCCCTCCCCTGCTGAATCATATTCTCTCTCTCTCTCTCTCTCTCTCTCATAATTAAACATATTTTTTAAAAAGATACATGAATGAGACGAAAGAATTCTGGAATTCTCTAGATGTTAGGAACCTTCAGAAGGGAACATAGCCCTGATTTCACCTTCATTTCCAATGTATTTGTCTTCTAACTTACAACACTGTTAGTAGATTCATGTGATGTTGAGCCACTTAATTGTGATAAACAATTCTGTTGCTATGAAAGCAACAGAAAAAATATTATCATCATTACCATTATTATCATATTGTAAATATCTAATAAAAATAAGCTCCCCCAAACCTCCATGAATGTCACTACCTTCCAAGTTTAAAAAGGGGAACTTTGGGAAATGATCTTAATAATGAACAGTCTCACTTTGACTTCATTTTCACATGACCAATTGCTGCTGATCTCAAAATACACTGAATATGTCTCTATCAAACTCTTAATAGTCTTTTCGGATTCACTGTCCCTACTGTAACTTCTCTCTGCCAAATTTATTCAATTTTTTAAGTTTATTTATTTATTTTCAGAAAGACAGAGCTCTTACTCTGTGGGGAGGGGCAGAGTAAGAATGAGAGAGGGACAATCCCAAATAGGTCTGCATGGTCATTGCCACAGAGCCTTATGTGGGGCTCAAACTCATGAAACCCAAGATGATGACCAGATCCAAAATCAAGAACCAGATGATTAGCCAACTGAGCCACTCAGGTGCCCCCAATTTCTTTTTTAAATTCCCTCCCAAAGGGATAATTGTTCTACCTGCCAGAACCCTGTAAGATTGGGAATATATATGTTTTATGGGGTAAATATTAATATAGTATGCTGTTACCTTATATTTAGGATCTATTTTATTCCTATGTAGAGATTATACTGGTTATAGGTAACTCATATTAGGCTTTCAATCTAAGATCTTATGTAAACCTACATTTACTGTAAGGTTGAAATTAAAAACCTTTCAATTGAAGGTTGAAATTGAAAAACATTTCCCAGACTCTCTTTTAGCTAAGATTCTGAATGCAAATTAGATTCCACCATTTGAACGCTGTGTAGGTGTAGTGAGATTTGAAAGGCAAGAATTAAGCATAAAATTATTCCTATTGTGGCTTTTGGCTGTTACTACTCAGGAGGTGTGAGGGTGCCCAACACTAGTGTTGCAGGGTCCAAACCCTGGCTTTCTTTCTTGTTAACAGGCAGAGGGGTGCAGTGTCTTAATCTGGTGTCTCATCCCTGGACAGCAGCCCCAGGAACACATTTTCCAGCTTCCTGAGTGTTGGGCTGTGTTGGCAAAGGCATAGATTCTTGTTCCTGGGATATTTTCAGTTGTGACCTCAGAGTTAGTGCTCTAGGAGTAGGTCAGTTCTGTAGCTCTGGGAGTTATTCTGGGACACCCCAGCTTAGGAACTCTTCCCTCAGCCCTGGCAATGCTTTGGTAACCACATAATTTCCTGTATGAAAGTTCTTCGTGTTTAAAACTGCCTACAGTGGTTTCTGTTTCCTGCATGGATCTTTGGTAGAAAAGTCCATTCAGGAGATCTAAAGATACATTATTCATAGAAAATTGCTATGCTATTTGTGACAAAAAGTTGAAGTCTTCTCTATTATTAAATGGAGAATTAATTGTAAGGCAATTACAGCACCTTAATTACCAGACATCTGGATCTATAAATTCATGAACATAACTTTTTCTAGAATTTGAATACGTATATTCATTGCAGGGGCAGGGATTAAACATATGCCTGTCATCATTCTAAAGTATATATTAAATGAAAAAATAGTAATTATTTAACAATACATTAAGTATCATCTGTTTATATACCGGGGAGAAAAATCACAAAATTGATACATATACATGTGTGTGATATAAATATGTATTTATATTTATCTTTATATCAATCTATCAATATAGCTACATAAAATATTGATATAATCAGATATAGCATAATATAGCTAAAGTAATATAATATACCATAATGCATATAGATTATATATATATATAGATGTACAGATTTATAGAGCTGAAGGTATAGATAAGAGATATACTAAATGTAAAATGGCAATTGAATCTGCATTTTTCAGAGTTATGGGCCAAATAATATAATAGCTATCTCTCTAAATATCAAGAAAAAAATATTAAAAGGGGATGTGCATGAATATTCTGGTTCAATACATTTATAATCAATTTTGCCAGCACTTCCCAACTTTAATGGCACTTTCTTCCAGGAGTTAGTCTTTTATTTCAGTGGAGATTTATGAAACCTCTTGCATATAGTCATTAAAACGGAGACCACCTCTCACTGTAGCCCTGTCATTTAGTTTGGTTGCATTATTAGCTGGGCAAGGCACTGTATATGGTAATTATGTTCTCAATAATGGAACCTACTCAGCACACATTAAATTTCCATTCAGAGTCACTCTTTTTGAATTTTAACCTGAAGGAGTTTGCAAATAGGTAGGCACAGCAATTTGAATCTGCAAAATGAAGCTTTTATTGCATTGATGATATTTTTAGATCTGAAAAACATTGTGTACTTAGGTAGTCTCATTTTTTTAGACATCGTCTTCAGTCGTACGTATTTTATACTTCAGCTTTCAAATCAGGGACAAAACTTATTAATTTATGGAGAGAGATTTTTACTCTCTGAATCCATTACTTAACCTTGAGGTATTTCACAAACCTGTCTCTATTGGCTTTGAGTAATATATTTCTCTACTAAATACTAGAGAAATTTCAACAGGAATCCGTGCAATATTGAGAAACCTAACAATAAGTAGACGAAATTTTTCTCTGATATAGTTAGGCCCAGGAAAGGTGATTTTCAGTTTGTGAACTCTGGTTTTCTTTTGGTTTTTTTGTTTTGTTTTGTTTTGTTTTAATCTTTGGTGAGTAAAGGTTGTAAATTTAAAGTGCAATGTACTGATTCATTCACTTCCTTGAACATAAGTTTTATGATAACCTCTCCCCAACCTACCCTATATACTACAACTTTTAACTGCAAATAGCTAATAATTTTGCATAACAATTTTATTTTGTGACCAGGCATAAATTTATACCCAGACAATCTTCTGGAATAATTAGAAAGTTTTATTTTTCCAAGAGAGATTTTATTAATGTATATACACATGAATTTTTGTGTGAAATGAGCATTTGCTGTCATCTAAATTTTTTTAATTTAAAACACAAAAGTTTTACACTTACAAAAAATTCTAGGAAATAATCTTATAATTTCCTCTATTTTATCCATTCACTTCTTAGAGAAGTTGATGTGAACTTCTGTTAAGTCACAAGCCCTCATTAGATCAATTTTGTAAGAGAATGACAAAGTCTTTGTCAGTTTAGTTCACTTTCAAGGCACATAGTAATAATATTTATTAGCAACTGATATTTTCTGAACTTCAAGAATCTGTCAGAGTACAACCTCAAATTTACTGCCAATTTGTACATTAGAAATTTCAAGTAAGAGAAACAATATCATTTATTTTATTTTATTTATTTATTTTGATAGAAAGGGAGGGAGGGAGCATGATGAGGGGTGAGGCAGAGAGATAGGGAGAGAGAGAGAATACCTACACTGTCAGTGCAGAGCCTGACTAAGGCTTTAAACTCAGGAACCATGAGATCAGGACCTGAGCCGAAACCAAGAGTGAAGGCTCAGCTGTTTAAGCCACCCAGGTGCCTCAACAATATCAATTTTCTAATTAAGTATCTGTTATTCCAGACATTTAAAAAATCTCTGTAGATAATTCAGATTGTCATAAAGATTAGAATCATGTCTACTTTTTTGGCATCTTCCATTAAGCCATGGCTTACACTTAGGAGTAGATTAAGAATTAGCCTTTTGAGACTACTTGTTATATTTATTTTAATGATGTTTACTGAGAATATCATTTCTATTAATTTTTCACAATAATGAAACATGAGAGAATCATTCTGGTATCCATACAAGGAACAATTGCATTTGTCAGCAACTGCTTATTTTTAGCTTATGAGCTAAAAGTTTAGCTTATGTAACTGAACTATTTCCTACTTTGCAGTGGCTATTCATGAATTTAGAATCAAATTTATGATCTATTACTCTTTGCCATAGTTTTTGTTCTACTGTTATTTCTGGCTTCTATTTTCCCTTTACCTTTCTTCCTACATTATGTTTTTTTTTTTCTTTTTGTGCACATGTTCTTGCAAACTGTCCTAAACTATTTTTGGATCAATGAATATTATGAATAAACACATATATAGAACATCAAAAATAGTACTATTTGAATATTTAAATGTACCCTATATTCAATATATTTAATATAGAGTTATTAAAGTTATAAATATGACTTTAAAATATAAGATATTTTAAATTTTTTATCTTTACAATATCTTAATTCTTCATTTCACTTAATCTAATTTAGTATTAGTGCCCTAAAGAATTACAAGTTTAGAAGCATTTAAATGATTGAGATTTTTCTTAATTTTATTTATTTATTTTGAGAGAGAGAGAGAGAGAGAGAGAGAGCACAAGTGGGGGATGGCAGAGAGAAAGGGAGAAAGAGAGAACCCCAAGCAGACTCTGTCACACTGTCAGTGCAAACCCCAACGTAGGGCTCCAACTCACAAACCAGGAGATCATGACCTAAGCCAAAATCGAGAGTGGAACACACTTGACCAATTGAGCTATGTAGGCACCCCAAATAATTGTTTTGATAGTAGTGTATAGTATATGATTGCACATTCTTGAATACAGTCCTTTGGGAGCAAGGATACTTTTCTGTTTTGCAAATGGAGAAATGAGGTATTGAAAGGTTATGTGTGTCTTCCAAAGCCAAAACAACTCAAAGGCATATATGGAAATTGAAATAAAAAGATCATATGGTTTTACTTTCGCTTATATGAGTAACACCTCTGTGCCTGTTTTTTAAATAATTTGTATAAAGCCAATAGCATCCTCATTCTTCTATTAAAATTAGAAAACAAAAAATGTTGCTTCTACATTATCAGATTGTATAAGAAGTTATGAAACATTTTCCCTCTACTACATGTATTTTCTAAAATAAGAACAATAGCAAATAGTGATTTGACTTAAGAACACTTGACTAGGGTATAGGGAACTTCAGATATAGTTCAACTTTAGCTATTAAAAAGTAATGCCTTTTCATGCACTTGACCATATTTATGGTTTAATTTTTTTCTTCTGTAATATGAGTAAGATCAACTCTCTTCGGCCCTAATATTCTGTGATTTTTTTATTGTGTTTGAGGTCTTCCAAAAATTCATACCCAGGTAGCTCTCAAGCTCAACCATAAAAATAATTGTATAGACTTCATTTCCTTTCATATCACCTTTTAAGGAAACATTAACATAAAGTGGTATGTTTTGATTCATAGGAAAAAAAATACCTATATAAGAACAAAACACAATGGCAAGTAAAAACACTACTGCCAATGAGAAAAAACTATCCATTATCCTATAATAATTTTTCCGGTCTTGTCCCTCAGCATGCATAGTTAGTATAGATATTTTTTGTCCTCGTCCCTTCAGTTATGAGGTTATCCAATGCTGTCACCCAGTTGGTTATGTGATTTTCATACCTTTAATTGCACAATATTTGATTAAGTAACTGCATCATAGCTGTATGTACTGCCTGCTTTAATATATGATAGTTATTAGTGTTATTATAACAAATATCTTTATGCATATAATCGTCACTTTTTTCAGTTTTGTTATTTTTATAAAGAAATATGTGAAGTAGAATGATAGTTTCTTGCAAATGATTCCCACCTTTTTAACAAATTGCTTAGAATTATGATATTAGTCTAATTAATTAACGTATAGAACATTGCATTGAGAAGGTTATTTTGGAATAGTGGTTATTCCAAAAGACCTAATAGTAAAATTAAATAATTCATAGTTCTTAGAAAGAACCTGGGAGAATTTGACAAAATTTAGAATTGCTATCTTTTAAATATTATCTCGACAGGGAGCTAGCATGTACTATAAGGGTCAAAAAACTTTTTTTGTTAGAGATTATATAATAAATATTTCAGGCTTTGAGGGAGAGACAGGCTCTGTTGCAGCTACCATTGTTGCTTGAAAGCAGCTGTAGATAATAAGTAAACAAATGGGCATAGTTTTCTTCCAATAAAAGTTTATATACAAACATAGACAGCAGAGTATATTTTGCCAGCTCCCAATAAAGAGAATATCCAGTTGGGAGAGCTCTGTTACTTTTTGAACACCTTTATGAGACTAAGGGGAAAATATTTTTTAATTTATTATAAATGGAAAATATTTGGCATAAAAAAGCATTCATAATTTTTGTGCTTTTTCCCTAAAGTTATTTTTTTCTCTTTGACTTGTTGAATGTGATTCTTATAGATTCATCTATTCACTTATTCATTCATTGAACAACCATTTATCAAGCTTCCAATTTGTGCTAAGCCCTCTACTGAACATTGAGATCTGTGAATAATCCATTCACAGCCTTTACTCACAAAGAGCCATATAGTCTAGGGAGACATAAATATACATTTAGAAATTAACAAATGTAATTTATTAACAGTTGATATTCATGAACTATGAAGACATACAAAATTGTATAGGAATAAGTAACAAGGACCCTATTTAGTTTAGGAATCAGTGTGAGTTAATAATGACATTATGTGAAACCCTGGGCTCTCATTTCATATAAACTATATTTGTATTTTTATACAAAAAAATGTATACAGACTTTTCTACAGCATAAATGATTAGTAAATAGAAGCAATATGATATATCCTTTGTTTTATTTGTTACCATTTTCATTAGAATGACACCCTTCACTAATAACCTAATTTTATACCACCAATTACAACACCCATTTTGAGAAATTATAAAAGGCAGGAAAAATGTATACCCATATACAAATGTATAGTTACACTTCCAATCTCCTTGATATTTCAATTTGCCAGAGGTCCATTAGATGGTCTTTAAGTAGTGAGATTACTATATCTAAACTCCCTTTAAGCTTGTGGCAGAGTCTGACTCCTTTAACTTTAAGTAGACATTGTTGAGGTGTTACCCTTCTGAGAGTAATGAGTATAAAAGCTAATGACAGAAAGTAACTCATGAAAAAAGCATTTGAAGTTGCCATTTAATTATGAATGTGCCAATGGACAATGAATTTATTTATTGGTCTATAAAATACAGTTTTCTCTAAATATCCACAGAAGAAAAAAATATATATCTGCACTATAATACACTGAATTCTTATAGCTGTAAATCAATAAATCATACTCACTTGGTGAGAGGAGAACTTTTCATTTTTAATATGCTCTATATTGTTTTTCCTTATAGTTATAGTTTTTGAATCCATATCATGTAATACATGAATATAAGAATTATTGGAGAATTATGTCATTTTTCACTCCCAATTTAAAATGAATCATTATAGTGTTGATATTCTACTTACAATAGTGTCCCTGTACATGCTATTAATTTCCTTAAACCTCAATGGATCAGAAGTAAAAATTACATGTAATAGAACAAAAACAACAACAATAAAAACTCCTTCAACTTTTGTCTTTATAGACAGACTTCAGGCAAATTAGAGACTTCAGGCAAAGTGGAACGAGAGGCCCCTCTTACAGTGAGGGAATATTTCTAAGCTTTAGCAAACTCAATTATTGTCAGTCACATGAGGCAAATGGGAAAAGAAATGGTGGACTCTGCTAACACTGACAACTGCAGTTTAGGAGTCCAACTAAATAATGATTCTTATCTAAATTACTCAACCACATTTCCCCTTCAAGAGTAAATAGGAATGTATTTATTTCCTGTTAGTTTCAAGTCAAGTTTGAGAGTTGCATTAACCTGGTTTGCTAAAAAACCAGAAACATTAGAAAGAAGCAACATGCTGGTATGAAAATGACCATATCAACAAGGTAAAAATTGTTTGGTTTGGGTCTTAGGTTTGCCATTTATTAGTTAACGGGCATTAACACAAGTTATTTAATCTCTCTTTTATCTTACTTTCTTTAAATGTAAGGAATGAATCTAAATATATCACACGGGCACCCCGGAGGCTCAGTCACTTAAGGGTCTGATATCGGCTCTGGTCATGATCTCACAGTTCATGGGTTCAAGCCCTGCATCAGGCTCTGTGCTGACAGCTCACAGTCAAGAGCCAGCTTCGGATTCTGTGTCTCCCTCTCTCTCTGCCCCTCCCCCACCTGCGCTCTGTCTCTTTCTCTCTCTCAAAGATAAACAAACATTAAGAAAAAATTTTTAAAAAAGAAAATAAATATATTAGAAATTTTTGTAGAGACCAAATGATATGATGGAAATAAAGCAGCTGTTATTGTAATGATAATCAACAGTGAAATTTATAATAAAAATACTCATAAATTTTATGTGTAGAAAAATATGCTTATATTTTTAAATTTTGACTTATTAAATAATTTTAGGTGGTGAAACACAATTTATTTTCATAATTATTTACTCTCCCAGCCATATGAGAGAATAACTATTGATTAATTCAGTGATTATTTTTTGTTCACTGAGTATTTACTGAGAACCTACTGTGTTTCAGGCACTGTGGTAGGCAGCAAGATAGATTAGTCACTACTGAAAACAAAATTGAAGTCTTAGATTTTTCATAATGCCTTTTTCTAATATTTTATTAATTTCTTTACAATGTACACAAATTACAACCAGTGCTCATTTGCCCTCCACCTTGCATAAAAATGTGTTAGGATTATTCCAGAAGTTGATTTATATACACATATACATACACATACACACACATATATACATATATCTGAATTCCTTTGAAAGTAGCTTATAGATAGACTCTTCATTCAATTTTTTCAGTATGCATTACCTAAAATTTCAACAACATACCAGCACCTAAAAAGTTAACAATAATTCCATAACATTTTAACATTATTGAATATTTAATATAATTTAAATTAATATTTTTAATATATTCAAATTTTCTCTGATGTCCTCAAACTGCTTTTCTAGATTGCTATTTAAAAAATGAGGATCAAAATTGCTAAAAACTAAAAATAACTGGGTATAGAGAAAACACACCTCAACATAATAGAAGCTACCTATGACAAGATACTGTTTGCTGTTTTCCAAATCAGTAGAAAAAGCTTTATACTCTCTATATCTGAAAACTATCTTGTATAAGTTTCACTACTTGTTTATTCTCTCAACTTGACAAAAGTGTGTCTTCCATCTTTTCAAATTGACCCATGAGTAATTTTTTTCTTCATGATGAAAAGTCACTCATCAGGGGATTAATCCTTTCTTATATGATAGAATAACTAGTAAAAAGCTAGTCATAGTGTCATAAACAGCTATAATCTTCAATAAAATGGATATGGGGCTCTGTTTTCAGACTTTGAACATCTAACAAGGCAAGACAATGATTCCTGAGAGAAGAGCACTGATGAGGTAAGTCCCAATATTGCCATAGCCCTTGACCTGGGGATAATTACCCAAACACAATGGAAAGTATGAAATATTTTAAAGTCAACAATAATATCAAAAATTAAATATATCAAAATTATAGTATGCAGCTAAAGCAGAGCTTAAAGGAAGTGTTTTACTTCAAACAATGACTTATAAAAAATGGACAAAGGTATAAGATCAGTGACCTTTCTACCTGTAGAAGCTAGAAAAGATATGAAAAATGAACCCAAAAATAAGTACAAAAAATTAAATGACCCAAAGCAGTCTACAGGTTCAATGCAATCTCTATTGAAATACTAATGGTGTTTTTTACAGAACTGGAAAAAATAATCCTAAAGTTTGTATGGAACTAAAAAAGACCCCAAATAGGGGTGCCTGGGCCGCTTAGTCAGTTAGCATCTGACTCTTGATTTCAGTCATGTCATGACCTCACAGTTCATGAGTTCAAGCCTCACATCGGGTTCTGCACTGGGAGGGCAGAGCCCACTTAGGGTTCTCTCTCTCCTTCACTCTCTGCTCCTCCCTTGTTCCCTTGCTCTCTCTCTCTCTCTCTATCACAAAATAAATAAACTTATAAAAAAGACCCCAAATAGCCAAAACAATCTTGAGAAAGAAAAGCAAACCTGAAAGTATCATGCTCCCTAATTTCAAAGATATAGTAATCAAACTGTATGGTACAGGCACAAAATCAGATGTCTTTATCAATGGAACAGAGTAGAGTCCAGAAATAAGCCATGCTTATATGGCAAATTAACCTTCAAGAAATAAGGCAACAGCATACAATGTGAAAAAGAGTCTCTTCAATAAATGATGCTGGGAAAACTGGACAACTACATGCAAAAGAATGAAGCTTGACCATTTTCGTACACCATATAGAAAATAAATTAAAAATAGATTAAAGACTTAAATGTAAGACTGTAAACCATGAAATTACTATCAGGAAACATAGGCAGTAAGTTCTTTGATGTTGGTCTGAGTGATAGTTTTTGGATCCGTCTCCTCAGGAGAGGGCAAAAAAGCAAAAATAAGCAAATTGGACAACATCAAACTAAAAAAAATACCAAAAAAAAAAAAACCCAAAAACTTTTGTACAACATGAAGGAAGCCATCAGCAAAACAAAAGGCAATGTATTTAATGGGAGAGGATATTTGCAAATAATATAACCAATAAGGTGTTTGTATCTAAAATATGTAAAGAACCCATACAACTAAATATCCAAAAATAAGCAACCTAATTTAAAATGAGTAGTGGACCTGAATAGACATATCTCCAAAGAAGACATACACATGGCCAAGAGGTACATAGAAAGACACTCAGCATCACTGGTCATTAGGGAAATATAAATTCAAACCACAATGAAATATCTTCTCACACCAGTCACAATGGTAGTATCAAAAAGACAGAAAATAACATGTTATTGTAATGCAGAGAAAAGGAAACTTTTTTCACTGTAAGTGGAAATGCAAAATGGTGCAGCTACTATGGAAAACTACTGACTTTCCTCAAAAAATTAAAAATAGAAGTACCATATGATCCAGACATTCAACTTTTGGGTATTTATATGAAGAAAACTAAAACGCTAGTTTGAAAAGATATACACACCTTTATGTTTATAGCAACATTGTTTAATAGCCAAAAAAGTCCAGACTCAGCTGTTACACACTAACAAGGTAAGCCAGCAGATCAGCCACAACATGCACAAGTTGCAATAGCATCTGGTACCTTATATCAATCCTCAGTACATTATGGCCTAGGTCAATTTAGCCAACTTTAATCTAGCAGCATATAAGGAAGGACATTCTGGAAAATAGAGCTCAAGTTTACCAATGCTGACACAGAACAAAGCCAATACTGTCTACCTCTTGGCAACCTGAAATTCATAACCATGACTTCTAATTTTACTTACAAATAAAGGAAATATCAAAATACTACTTCTGCATAGTGTCATGCAGTTATCCCAAATAAAATGAAAATACTTTTCCCCAAAATAAACACATACTCTTTTTATCCATGTTTACTGATGATCAGTCTTCTTCTACCTGAGTTACATTCTCCTTCAATATATTGTACCTAAAATACTCAGATATAAGGTTGACTACTATTAATATTTTATGTTAGCAGGTAGGGAAAAGAGATTTTTTAAAAATTGGAAAAGTAATTATTTAGTATACACTCAAATGTTTTGAGGTTGTCTACATGCCAGAGTCCAGCTCCTACAGGTCCAGGGCTCCCTGAAGGATGGATGGTGTCAGCGAAAAGGAGTGAGAGAGCCTTGAGTTTCTTTCTAATCACCAGGCAGGCATCTCTGCTCACCAGGCAGGCATCTCTGCACTGACGGGAAAGTCACCTTTATTTATGGAAAAAATGCATTGGGTACAAAACAGAAGTGGCAATTGCCTTAGACAATGATTTCTGATGACAAATTCTTTGGTATGTAAAAATTTCCCAGAACATAATTAGTAGAAGACTCATGCATAATCTTTATCAATAGTGATTGATGTAGGTGACTTAGATGCTTATCATATGGGGAAGGAAGGTATCTTTAGTATTCAAACACAAGGCAATGTTTTTAGTATAGCAAAGGCAAAGTTAGTTCTTTGTGAGCAGGGGTCAATAGCCTGTTTTCTTGAGGGGCAGAAAAACAGGTTTTCAGGAAATGTCATATTTGTCCCCAAAACCACAAAAGAAGGAATTTCTATAATAAGTTCCTTCACAAGGTACAATTAGCATATTTTTAGGGGGAGGGAGGGATATCACTCCTGAAACTAGTCACAAGGCGCCTTGGGGGTCGTTGCTCAAGCAAAAATAATTGAGTTGGGGTAGACATTGGTCGCCATCTGATGGCGGGAGGCCCCCACCTTGCAAACCCACCTTACCTCACAAGGAGTTTTTTTTTTTTTTCCTCAACTTTGTGAGTTCAGAAATGGCTTCCAGCATCTACACTGAAAAATCATAAAACATTTCTGAACAAAGATGAATGAACCCTTCTTTCACCTACTTTAGGCTTTTCACTTCTGGGTTTTTACTCCCATGTGACTGGAAGGGCTCTTGCCATGACACTTGTCTTGACTGACTTCTCAACTTTTGGGACTTTGAAAAATATAATTCTTCAAATATATTCTTTTTACTCATAGATTTAAATATCCTGCCCCTTCAAGTTCACACACTTTATCATTAAACTCTGCCTTTACACCTATCCTAAATTGAATCTATTTCTAAATCTTCTTGTATATAATCTCTCAAAGTTTAATATAATTTTCATGGAGTTAAAAACAATGTTTTTCTGATTAATTATTGCATACCTAGAATTATATACAATGACTGAAATAGATTAGGTTTGCAAATATTTGCTGAAAGAATGAATGCATCCAAACTGTTCTTCTCAACCGTATTTTTTTCTTCATATACTATAAGCCTAGAATCAAGCCGTAAGTTCCATGAGCTCTCCTTACTTACCTTCTGATTTTAAGACTTCAGGACTTATTGATTCATCATCCTTACTCTTTTATATGTTTCATTTCTCACCTTCTCTCTGTCATTGTCTTAGTTCAGACCTCATTACTTTACTTTCACTTTACTGAGTACACGAAGTATGAAGACATTCTTTATATGTTTTTCACCTAGGGTCCCATTATCCAAAAGGTAAGTTGTAGATACCACGAAAGGGCAACAAACAATATCAAACATATTTGAAAGGAATGAAAACATTTCCTATATTTCTTATTTGATATTTTTGCACATTAGTCTTCAAGATGTTTAATTTGGGGGAAATCAAAATTATTTGATTCTTATCAATTTTTCAAATGTAATATAATAATTAAGAGCATATTGCCAGTAATTACATTGTGTTAAGCTGAGGTCCTGACTGTCCCTCCTATTAACTGTCTGTTAACTGTCCTTTACATCCCTATAAATTAATCCATGTAAAACATATAGTGCTAAGTGTACATAGTAAATGGTAAATGAGTGTTACCTATATTTATTTATAGTTATCAGACACCTTTTTTTTTCAATTCCTAGTGTTTTCCTTCAACCTTGTGTATCTTGGCCATGTCTTGTAAAATAGTCCCCTAATAGGGTCTCACAATATTCAGAAATTACCTCTTTCATGCTCCATTGCAGTTATCTGTTTATTTATATGATTCTCCACTAGATATGAAAACCTTGAAGGTAGAAAGGCTGACTTCAATCAGTTCAGTTGCATAAATTTGTAGTTTCATCACACATATAACTAAGCAACTTCATTGATAGGCCCATCAGGCAGGACAGGAGAAATCCTGAGAGGTAAGATGAAAAAAAAGTTAAAGAGATAAATGGCATGCAGAATGGGTTGAGTTTAGAAAAAAGTATCAATTTTGAAATTGAAGACCATATTAATAAATACTAAACTCTGGAAAGAAGTTAAGCAAAAGGTCAGGAAGAAGAGATACAGCGAGGAAAGTTCTCATATAATCTTCTAAATAAGAATGTGTTGTTTCAGTTCTACTATATCAGTCTTAACTGTCCAGTCCTGGGCTTACCATGATTGCTACAGATGTTTTATTCAGCTTTGGATATACTGAATTATTGATAAGTATACCGTATGTGCAGTAGACGTTCATTAAATTTGGGAAATTGCATTACTAAGCAGAATTATTATTTCTCCAGTCATTAATTCCTATCCATAATAAAATAGGAAATGAATTGAAACCTTTTAAAGGTGTGGATCTCATATCTGTAATAAATTCTTCAGCCCATCATTAATTCTTTCATATTTACTCTGCTGCTTTTTCATGTAAGTTGCCATCTGCGGTTATTACATTTGATAATAAGGTTTCGTGTCAAAATGTATAAACAAATCTGAATTCAGTAAAAAATATTGGCAGCATTTTTGAGCAGATTTTTTTTCATAGAAAATGTAAACTCATATAAGCTACATGAATTGATTTAACATTTTTAAAAGAACATAATGAGCTATAACATATTGAGTAATATGTTGACATTGTTTATATAAATACTTTTATTTTAGTAAATTAAGTTTTGAAAAAATAAATATTAACCATAATTACAGTTTTTTTAAATTGATTCAGAGTATGCTATCTTTTGACAAATTTAAGACATTACACATTTCTTCTCATTTTTTTCCTTAAGCTAGCAAGCTAATGTAGTGTTATTATCTATAGCTCACTACTGGCAGTGTTTAACCAAAATCACATAATATATCAGGAAAGGAACTACGATTAAAACCCCAGGCATTCATACATGGAAGGCTGTGTTTAATATTTACCTTAAAGTATACCTAATCTAAATCCAGTGTTCCCCCACATATCCTTAGGAAGAGAAAAAATATCATCCATATATTTTTAGAGTAAATTACAGAGTTTTATAATTTACAGAGTATTCAATAATTAAGTCCAGATGACTGTCCTGTATTCATTTTCAATAGTCATCTCTAATTTTAAACCACTTTCACTGGCTACACATTGTGGACCACAGTGTTTAAACCCTAGGAACACAACTTTGAGAGAGACATGGTTCCTTCTCTCAAGCAGGAAAATAAACAAAAAGAAACATTATATGCATTAAGTAAAGCAAAGATGATCCATATAGATGTGCCTATGCTAAGTGTAAGAGAAAGCAGAAATGAACTTGCCATACTGCTGGTGGTCTAGGTGGTATCACTGATGAGTTTTTTCTGCTCTATTATAAAAGGAGATGTTAAAAAAACAGAGAAGAATTTAATTCAGGCTAGAAGAATGACGTGATAAAAGCCACAAAGGCAAGTATGTACTGTGTTCCCCAGTATATACTGAGAAAAATATGAATATCATTTTTGAGGTAAAAAAATTGTAGTCATATAGAAAGATAAGATTGGAAAGGTAAATAAGGAAATTTTTTTTAAACAAAAAAACTTTAGTAATGTATTGAAAAAAATGTAAGTCAAAGATTCACATGAGTCAGGGCACTTGGGTAGCTCCATTGGTTGAACATCTGACTCTTGATTTAGGCTCAGCTCATGATCTCAGGGTTATGGGATTGAGCCCCGTGTCAGGTTCTGCACAGTGTGGAGCTAAGTATTGAACAGCAACAATAACAACAACAGCAATAACAAGAAAGAAACCTCACACACACATTAGAGACAAGTGTAGGGCCCTGGATTGCCTATGTTCTCTGAAGGTCTAATGCTGTCCAAGGACAATAAAACAATCTACATTAACAATTGACAGGTTGAGTTTAATTCTAATGTATTTCTAGATTTAAAATGGTCACAATTAAAAAAGAACGTGACAATGTGTCTATTACCAAGAATCATAAATATTGATCGAGTGGATAGATAAATGATGTGCAGGTATATGAAGAAGGAAGGTAGTGTTATCTTGAAATTAAATAATCTAAATAATACCTAAATTCTTCAATGCTTCAAAACCATTGCATAGAAAAAACAACCTTTTCTTGACCTATCTTTATGGTTCTAGATACATTTAATCTAAAATATTTAAAGTAGTCCAACTGGTAAAAAAAAGAGAAAATGAATTAATGCATATTTCTACCATATACTGGATTATTTACACATTTTATAACATAGCATCATGTAACAAGTAACTCAAAAACATGTATATTACACAATTTTTATGACTGCCAATATATCAGCTACATCTCCACCAACATTAATTTAGCCAATAACAATATAATCTAATAAATTTCATTTAAATAATCCAGTCAATGGAGATTCCATTATAGATTTTTTTATTATTATAGTTCTTTGATGATTTATAATTTAGTAATGTAGAGGCTAAATTTAAATTACTAAAATTTTAAATATCTTCTGAAGCATTTTAACTACTTCATACAATTTATGTTAAGGCAATAGCAGTTTGTACTTGAATTGAGACTATAGAAAATAACTAATATGTTTTAAATAAACAGAGAAACACATGTTTTTACCTAAAGAGATATTATATTAACTTCATGTTTAAAGGCTAACTGTGTCACTTACAATTATGAAAGAAATCAAAAGTTTAAAAATATAGATAGGTTAGAGTATTTAAGTTTCTCTTTAAAGTCATGTATCAAGATACAAATTATTTTATGCTATGGTTCACCAAAATCATATATGTCTTAATTCACCAAAATCATATATGTCTTAATGATTACAAAGTAAAAACAGGTCTAGTTACTCTGTTCAAAAAGCAAATGAGGATTTAGTCTGTATTTGAACATTAAATTGTGATGTTATATTTAAATAATGCTTTTCTCACAGACAACTGAAAGCAGAGTTCACTCATGCTGTCATCACATATTTCAGAATTCCCATTAATTAGGTAGAATGTGCACTTATTATTTCAGGGAAGTACCTGGGTAACATAGGATATTGTCATTGGTAATAATATCACCACAATTGGTCCATTCTTGTGTAGAAATTAGTCTTGTGTAAATGCAAATTTACTTTGTCCCTTTGGAACATGAATATTCTCATGTAATTCATCATATGGTTCCCTAAATTTACTAGAGGTATGTTTATTTTTAAAGGTATTAAATACCATGTCTTCTTGCTGAAGACTGCAATCACTAAAAGAGTTCATTCAAGCCATAAATTGCTTATTTGTAAGCAAATGCAACAAATTCATGATTTCACTTACTGTTTGGAATACAAACTAAACTCAACTCATAAAATTTTCTGCTTCCTATAAAATAGAGCAGTATAAGGTTATTGAGCTGTAAGAAAAAAATACTATCAAGGAAACTTAGCCCAAAAGTATTACATATGCATATGCACATCTGCCTCAACATAAAACAAGACGGAAATTTGATAGTATCATATATTTGTGAAAATAATGAAGGTCCAAACATAACTGGGGAGGGTGGTTCAAGATGGCAGTGTGAGAAGACCCTTCCCAGTTACATAAATGGATAGATCATCCAAACAGAAAATCAATAAGGAAACATAGACCTTAAACGACACAATAATCAGATGGACTTAATGGATATATACAGAACATTCCATATCAAAGAAGCAGAATACACATCCTTAAGTAGATATTAATTATTCTTCAGGATAGATCACATGTTAGACCACAAAATAAGTCTCAATAAACTTAAGAATATTGAAATCATATCAAACATATTTTCAGACCACAATGGTATGAAACTGGAAATCAATCATATACAAGAAAACTGGAAAATAATAATAAATGAGATTAAACAATATGCTACTAAACAACCAATGTGTCAATGAAGATATCAAAGTTGAAATTAAAAAATGCCTTGAGACAGATGAAAATGAAAAATATACCAAAATCTGTGGGATGCAGCAAAAGCAGTTCTAAGAGGGGAGTTTATAGCAATATAGGCCTACCTTAAGAAACAAGAAAAATATCAAATAAATAATCTAACTTTACACATAAAGGAACTAGAGAAAGAGGAACAAACAACCCCCAAAGTTAGTTGAATGAAGGAAAAAAGATCAGAGTGAAAATAAATGGGATTGAGACTAAAAATACAATAAAAAGATCAATGGTATTAGCTCTTTGAAAAAATACACAACTGATAAACCTTTTACTAGACTCAGTAAAAAATAGACATTTCTCCAAAGAAATAGATGTGGTCGACAGACATATAAAAACATGTTCAATGTTACTAATCATCAAGGAAATGCAAATTAAAACCACAATGAGATATCAACACACACCAGTCAGAATGGTTAGTATAAAAATGCAAGAAATAACAAATTTTGGTGAGAATGTAGAAAAAAAGGGAATTCTGTTTGAATTGTTGGTGTGAATATAAATTGGTGCAACCACTATGAAAAAACAGAATAGATGTTTCTCCAAAAAAAAAAAAAATTAAAAATAGAGGCACCATATCATCCAGGAATCTACTTCTGAGTATTTATCCAAAGAAAAGGAAACACTATATTAAAAAAGGTATATGCACTCCTATGTTTATTGCAGCGTTATTTACAATACCCCAAATACAGAAACAACTAATGTCAATTGATGGATAAATGGACTTAAGATGTGGTAAGCACACACACACACAGTATACACAGTATACACACTGGAACACTACTACCCAGCCATAAAAAAAAGAACGAAATCTTGCCATTTGTGACAACATGGATGGACCTAGAGAGTATTACGCTAAGTGAATTAAGTCAGACAGAGAAAGAAAAATACCACATGATTTCACTTGCATGTGCAATCCAAGAGACAAAACAAATAAACAAACAGCAGAAACAGACCCACAAATGAATACGAAGAAAAAAATTGATGAGTTCCAGAGGGGGAGGGGGAGATGGAGGATTCCAATTACAGAATCTCCAGTCATGGAGATAAAAGGTTCAACACAGGAAACCCAGTCAAAGCTACTGTAATAGTGTCTATGGTGACAGATGGCGGCTACACTTGTGGTGAGCATAACATAAGGTACAGAGTTGTAAAATCACTATGTTGTACACCTGAAGCTAATGTAATATTGTGTGTCAACTGTAATTTGATAAAGAAAGAAAAGTTGTGGCTATATTAAAGCCACCATTAGATCTGAAGAATGACTCCTGGTTTTACAGTTTCCCCACCTTCTGTTATTTGCTAGAGCTACTTTTCATTTGTTTGTTTCTTTGTTCCTTTTTTTAGTTGCCACTGTTTACTCACCTGAAGGAGAAAAATCATTGTGGAAAAACCGTGGATGTCTCCATATATTCTCTCACTTGATGCAGAAATCTGATAAAAATTCACTTGTTTACTTGTTATATCCATTCAATAGGCCTAAAAGATGTCTCTTCCCTGCTTCTGCCATCTTTTTTCATATGCAGAAAGTTCAGTAACTCTCTCTACCCTGTTTCTCATTCTGCATAAGAGAAAGTGGAAAATGTGCCAGATTAGGAACTTTAGGAACACAATTTGGTCACATTCAGCCTACCTGCCTCCTTTCCTCTCTGTGGAGTCAGTCTGTCTGCAGAGAAGACAACTTTTCTGCTTCTTTCAGGAAAGCGCTTACCTTCCCTGCACACCTACACTCACACACAGGAGATTTCACTGGTGGAGCAGTCCTGGTGATGCTGTGGGTAAATTTACATAATTGTAGTCTGTTGTAGCCATTTACTCACATGATAAGCTTTTCTCCAGTACTTCAGCATCCTCAGTATTCTTGATATTATAATCCAACTTTAACCCTTGTATTGCTTTTCATAGTGTTATTTACTGAACCTCCTCAAATACCCATTAATTCAAAATGTGTTGTTTTAGATGTCTCACAGCGTGTTAGGTATTGTGCTAAACATCATGAAGTTTCAAAAAATTATTACAGTGTTATAGACTCTGGATCTGGAGTTCTTCCTTGTGCAGCAAGAGAGCGAAATGCAGGATTAAAATGTGAGAGAAGCTAATGTCTGGGAGGAGAGAAGAGCCCCGAATGAGGGTCCCTACTCCATTTTTATTAAGATCAGAAGGCTTACAAGCATGATGGATGTGCACAAAGAGACAATGAAACCGTGAACATTAACTCATGGGCATGGAGAAAAGTGGGTTTTGAAGATATGAAGTGTTAGGGGGTTGGCTCATACAAAACAAACTTCTGGTACTGGGTGGAAGGTTGTTTACAGCAAATATGAGGTGTCACCTCTGTTTACCTGAACAGGCCTAGGGGACAAGAAAGAGTATACAACCCAGGGTCAACAAGGCACCTTTCCTTTGTTAATTAGCTCCCCTCTGGGCAACTTCACCTTGCTGTGGTCCATAGTCCTATTTACCTGTTTACCTAATTTGGTCCTTCCTTCCTTCTGGTGAAAGCAGCTTTCCCCTATTGTACAAAAATGGGGAGTGTTTCCACCCTGAATCTTGTTTACCTTGGTTTTGATGCTTTTCTCCTGAGGCTTTTCTATTCCTATACCTTTTTCCTATACTGGGGACTTTGCCCTGTTAACCTAATCTTCTTTACCCAAACTTGGGTGAGTTCATCCTGTGGCTTTCTAATTCTTTACACCTTGTTAACCCATCAGTGCCAGCTCAGAGAATTCCTAAGCTTATTCCCCACATTACAGTAGACCATTCAGCATACATTGGATGATATTCTAATAAGCCGGCACTGTGTTGGGTACAGGTAGATAGAACATGTTAAGACCATTGAGTGAATGAATTAAATCCTTACTCATATTTGAGGTGGATATCGTAGTCCCTGATGTGCTAGATAATATGTGTCATGCCAAGGATAGAATGGTGTGAAGGTCTTGCATGAAGAGTAATCACAGCACAGTGGGTAAGAGACTGCACAGGTATGAGACTGTACGTTACAGAACGATATGTGCTATCAAATATGTAGCAACTATGGGAGTGTACCTGAGAGGCTGGGAAGGAGAGTGATTACTAGTGAAGGCTTTCTGAATGATAATATCTGAGCTACTGCCCCCAAATGTATAGTGTATGAGAAGAGATGCTAAATGGAGGGATCGTAAAATACTGTGTGCCTGTTGTCTTAAAATATAAGGCAAATAATTTTCATACATATGCATTTGGAAGGCTTTTTTTTTTTCCTGAAGAAATGGGGCTAAGGTAAATTAGTACTTATTGAGATTAGTGAGATAGTAGTTAGTTACAAATTGTACTTTATGTTACTCTTTGAAGGAAAACAGAAAAAAGCTAGTGTATGTATATAATGAGAAGGTAGGAAAGTATTACTATGATAGGGAAAAGATAGGATTCAGTAGGCAGAGAGGGAAAGGTTAGGACCTAAGTTCCCTGGGTGGGAAAAAACATATATTTTGAAACAATGCTGGGAGCTGCTGACCAATAGCAAATTCCCTCAAGCTTAAGGTTCCTCTTAAGAACGGTACAGACACAACCTACTCCCCCAACGTTCCCCTCAGGAATTTGACAAACAAAATACCTAACTAAAATAAGTAAACCATAAAACTTGTGTTATACAAGGGACAATATGATCATAGTCTGACTCCTCACATAATGGAATCGAGCCAATCAGGAATGAACAACCGAGCACCTTGAGTTATCAAGCCAATAATGGTAGGACCTGAGAAAGAACAAGAGGGAAGAGATGGGGGCTGACAAAAATCCTATAAAATAAATGGCAAGATTTCATTAATTCTCATTACCAAATAGTATTCCATTGAGAAAGAATGAAATCTTGCCATTTTCAACAACTTGGATGGAATTAGAGGGTATTGTGCTAAGTGAAATAAGTCAGGCAGAGAAAGACAGATACATGTTTTCACCCATATGTGGAATTTGAGAAACTTACCAGAAGATCATGGGGGAAGAGAAGGGGGAAAATAGTTTCAAACAGAAAGGGAGGTAAACCATAAGAGACACTTATATACAGAGAACAAACTGAAGGTTGATGGAGTGTGGGGGGACGGGGAAAATGGGTGATGGGCATTGAGGAGGGCACTTGCTGGGATTAGCACCGGGTCTTGTATGTAAGCGATGAATCATGGGAATCTACTTCCAAAGTCAAGAGCACACTGTATACACTGTATATTAGCTAACTTGACAATAAATTATATTTAAAAATTAAAAATAAAATAAACCCTTGTGGATTAAAAAAATCCTATAAAACAAAGCCCCTTGCCTATAGTCAGGGGTATTCACTTTTGAATTCCCCTTCTTAGTATGGAGAGCTTCCATACTATTCTTACTTTCTGATCTTACACTCCAATAAACTTTTGCCTACTGCTCACTTTATTCTATGTCCACCTCTTCATTCTTCAAAGCAGCAAGACAAGAAACCCCGCGTATTGAGGTAAAAATTACTGCAACATTATGAGCAGCAAAATACGTGCTATGGTACACTAATAGAAAAGATAAGAAACAACTCATTGCCATCTGGAAGTTTAATATCTAGTAGGCAAAACAAAACACACAGGAAATTAAATTAGTGTGGTATGATTTAAATAAACGTCATCCTGTCATCTATGATTCATTTACAAGTGAATGGGAAAGATAAAAAGTATTTGGGGAATTCAGAGGACTAAGAAATCACAGCTGATTAGAGATGAGGCAGAGTTTACTGGAGAAACAGAACCTCAAACGGATCCTCAGCAAGACCTTGAATAGTTATTTGCATCTATGAATGCTTTTGTTTGTGTAAGTTAATGACACATTATGAGTGATTTGAGTATCAATTCTCCTGTGTTAAAATGAACTTTCTGAGTAATATCCAATCATTAAAATTAACCTCATCAAAATCAGTTCACTTTTATTTAATAATTTGAATCAAGCTCTTAACATTTCTTGGGTCATTTTGTTTTCATCTACCACAAGTTTTCATATTGCATGTATATATTCATGATTTTAGACTGAAAATCATGATGTTTCTGTAGAGGTAGGCAAAAAGTCAGATTGATTCTTTCTTACACTGTGGTAGATGGGCCTGAATGCAAGAGGGCATGTTGTTACCAGAAGTCTTTTCAACAATAAACTTTTTTTTAAAGTTGAATTTTCAGAAAAGTTGAAATGTATTTTTATGATCAAGAGGAGAAGAAAATAATGTATTTTTTCTATTTACATTCTATTGAGTTGTCCATTTTAACACTATTTACTTCAAAAATATCTCACTTCTGTCAGCTCTAATTCAACTATTAAGAAAGCATATCTTAGATATGTGTTTTGATCTATTCATTCTGAAAGTAATGTTATATTCACATATAGACATAATAAAGAATATCATGCTGACAATAGACTTTTTCAGTGCCTTAGTAAAGTTGATAGATTTTATGAGCATGTTACCTTGTTGGACATTCCTGTGTGCTCTATTTATTTTTTATACTACCTTGGCTGAAAACTACCCTGTCCCAATTATTTACAACAGTGAAGTTGAACAAGTTATTTGATAACATCTTCTTAGAGACACTTGGTAAATCTGAATAATTATGCCCAATAAAAAGAGTCCTTGGAGTTGATAATTTACCATCAGCCATGGTAATAAAGATTAATGTCAGGAACTCATTTAATCTTAAGGCAAAACTGTCATTTAATTTTATTGACTTCTGTTCTCCTTGTATTACATAATGAAGCTATGGGTTTCAATCTTTGCATTGCTTTTTGTAATATTTTGGATTGCAATTTTAATCTCATTTAAATTATTTTTCCTCAGAAAAATGAGTAAAGTGTTCTAAAATATTCATGTTTATTAACAGCAATAATGTGGAAGGAGAATTTGACTATAACTTTTCCTGGCAAATGAAAAAGAGGGTTTACTCCTCATACAATTGAATACAACTAGCTGAATAACTAGATGAATACTGTAAACTACGTATCTCTCCTTCCAATGAATAAAAGTGACTTCACATAGTACATTGAATTTATCCTGAGAAAGAGAGGAGAATGTGTTATAGTTTTTATTACATGGACAGGAAATTTTAAATAAAATAAAATGTACTACCTGGAGTGTATTGGATTATGTAGTTGAAACACACACACACACACACACACACACACAACACACACACACGGACCTGATTTTCTAATTTTTTTTCTGAAAAAAAAAAAAACACTCTTGTGTGTAGATAACTTTATTATTTTTAATCCTTTCTTTCCCTTACTATGTAGCTTAATAATGTGTGTGTGTGTGTGTGTGTGTGTGTATAATAGGATTCAATAGATATGTTCTATTTGAATATGAATTTCTAATTAACAGCATCTACCTCTGTAATGTAGTATTATGAACTTCAATTAATTGACTATATAGGAATAGATAAAATTATTAAGAAATCTACAAATATATGATAACTATACTAAATCTCTATTTTTTAATTTTTAATTTAATTTAATTTATTTATTTTTAAGAGAGACAGGGAGAGCATAAGCAGGAGCAGGGCAGAGAGAGAGAGAGAGAGAGAATCCCAAGCAGGCCCTGTGCTGTCAGTGCAGAGCCCCAAATGGGGCTTGAACTCGTGAAACTGTGGGATCAAGACCTGAGCCAAAATCAAGTCTGATGCTTAACTGATTGAGCCACCCATGTGCCCCTATATTTTCAAATTATTCCTATTGTTTTTCTTGTAGCAACTTTATTTATTCTGGCAACCAATACCAAAAGGTAATTTAATTGCAAAGATACAATATCCAAAAAGGGCATGTCTTCTAATTTCTAAACTTGTTATTTTTCTACCTTGCTTTATTCCTCTTGGCAGAAAGCATTCAAAGTGGAACTAATGACTCGTATCTTTCCTTTCCAAAATAATCATTCACTGTTAAATCTATTAAGGGCTAAAACATCTTTCAGGTTGCTACTATCTTCTCATCCAGATGCAATTTGTCTTAACTCTAGTCTTTTGAGTTATGTAATTGTTTCACTTGTAACTTATACAATGCCAAAATAACTTCTTTAACTAGATATATCACTGGAAAAAAATCAAATTCCTAAAAGTCATTCAAATTCAACATATCAGCTGAAAGACCAGTTGGTTTATTACCATAGCCAATGTTGCAGAATAGGATTTCATATAGGTACCCACGGTTTAGGAAGTATTTCTTGCAGTTTTGATCAATAGATATATATTGAGTATTAGACATTGCAAAGAAGTTGCATTACATTTTTCTTCTGTGAACCAAATCTATAATCCCTGATTTAAAAATATATATGTATACTAAACTGATTTTATTTCTGTTGAGAAAAAAAAACTTAAAAATTCAGATAAAACAGAGTTGCACATATAGAGTTTAATATATTTAATATGTGACATAACTACTTAATAGAATAGTCACTGTTATTATTCCCAATATGCATATGACTAAACTGAGGCATGGAGAAGTTAAGTAATTTGAATGATTTCACTCAATTATGTAGTAAGAATTTAAATCCAGAATCTCTGTTTTTAGAATCTGAGCTTTTAAACACTATGCAGTTTTAAATAAATTGGAAAAAGTTTCAAGGAATATTTATTTAACAGAGAATATATAAATATATAGAGAAAAAGATGGTGTGTGTACATGTATATATATGAATCCACATATATGTATGAATCTATTTGTGTATACATAAATCTCTGTCCATATGCATATATAGGTATATACATATATGTATAATTACATATATACATTTTTTAATTAAAAATGTGTTTATATTCAACATTTAAACCAGGACTTTGAGTAAGAATGGCTTAGGGGAGATTAAAAAATATTTACTGCAGGGAATTATTTTTCCCTGGGCTTGGCTAAAATCTCAGAGGGCATCAGTGATTATCTTGTGAGTTTAAAGGAAAAGAAAGTCTTACAGCAATTTAAAGTTGAAAACATTATCTCAATTTTCTATTTTAAAATGTGCAACCCACTGCAATGATTCTAAAAATTTAACATGATTTAATGTTAAACCTTTTAATTTCCCCAGCTAAAGTCTTCTGTGGTCAGGAAACTTGAAGTAGGTTCTGAAACCACTTATTGCAATTACTATTCAGTAACCAGTGGTGTCTTTGGAGTAAGCCCATTTTTACCTTTGTGTATATAAATATTATCTTTTTCCCAGGGAGATGAGTGAGATAGGATGAGAGGAGTTTTAGCATTCACTATTTTGTTCTTTTTTCTACTGACTGAAAATATTAAATGACCAAGCCCTTTGGCAATCCCAAGAGATTACCAAAGTATTATGCCCAAGAAAAAAGATCAATCAACCAGAAAGAAACACAATCCTAACACACACACACATACACACACACACACACACACACACACACACGTGGTTTGAAAATGTGGGTTCAGAATACTGGCACTTAATTAATTAACTTGCATGAGTCTACAGAGGCAGCTTGCTAGGTAAGTAGGGAAGAACAGCTGAACAATCCAAATCTATCCTTGTCCTGGCTGTGTTTTGGCAACACTTGGTGGTAGTTACCTAATATGGCTTCAATAAGAGTGAGGACAATTTTGGTCCTCTGTGTAGTTAGAACTTCTAGATAGTAGAAACAAATTCTAGGAGTTTCCATTTAGTTGGTGCAAATTTTGTCAGCCTATCCAAGGAGAATTGACTAGGTGACTATTGAAGAAGCAGGAATCCACACTTGATTTCTTTGTTTCCTGATAATAAGTTTCCTGCAATTTCCCAAACAGCACCGCCTTCAAGTCTACATCCTAACATCCCCCTCCTTTGTCTTCCCAATTTCAGTAGTTGTAAGAACTTTAGCCTGTCATCACTTGGGATAAGAATATGGGCAAAAAAATGAAGAACAATAATCATCAATTGCGCCACATCCAAATATACTCCTGGCTATATTTCTGTTATTTCATTGGACTTTACAGCATGGAAATGCTGTTTATATCTTTATCAAACTGCTTTTCCATATGACACTTCATACATACTTACTGAACCATTAAATAGACAACTATATCTTTAAGATGACTTCCAATGTCACTGCCCATAAAACTAAAAGTGATGAAGACATGTTATTAATTAGTCTTGCCCTAAAGAGACATTTTACTCTAAAATGCACAGCAACTCCTCCTAATTATATTTCTTATTTTGGTAGAGGCTCAGCCACGTTTTCCTATTGTACTCAGAGACAATAAATTTTCTATGAGACCACATTCACAGGGATGCAAATAAAGCATTGATTATTTAGGGAAAATTATTGGATAATATTAAAATTTAACATCATAATGATGCTTAAGAGGAGGTGTTATATAATCCTGTATTTGAGAGTTATAGAAGGATGTTCAGTAATGGTATATCAGAGAATCAGAACCACTATGAATGATGTAGAATAAGAAATTTATAGTAGAAATGAGATCTTCATAAAACTTTGAAGCTAGTTAAAGTCTGTGTGTAAGACTGATGCTTATGTGTCTGATACGAGGCCTGAAGTTAGCAAGCTGGCAGACACAAAGTGAGGAGGATCAGGGAAAACGCTGACATTTTGGAACTCAGAAGTTCAAAGTGGAAACCACATCTTTTTCTTACTAATTCAAATCTCAGCAATATTAATGATCAGCAGGAACAGCTTCACCATGAAATGACGTACCCACCTGGCTCAGGATTTGGAGAAATTGAATGATTTGATTCATTGGGAACTGGCTGCAGTTCGATGGCAACAAGGTGAGCCAACAGATCCACAGCACTGTGTGGAACTGTGACAGCACCTGGCTCTGACAAATCTTCAGAGGAGCTGGGGCTCTCCTGGCTCCTCCTTACAAAGAACAGACACCAATGAACATGGAAGAATTCTGAAGTTGCTTTCATATATATACTTCTTACTGTCTCTTATCCTCTCCGTGAATATAGTTAGTATAAGGTTGGAGAATTTTTGATAAGTCTCATATGATTAATCCATGATAGCTTTCAAACATTCTAAGCCTTTAGATACCTTCTTCTGTAAATTACCAAGAAAGTTGTAGCATTTCATCTCCATTGGTCTCTATCTGTGGTCTGTGTTTTGGTCACCTAAGCACAGTGCTAAAACTGTTCTTGGCCTATCATGACAATATGTTGAATCCAGAATCTCTGCTTAATGTGCTCATATGAATGATTTTAGCCCAGTCCAACATTATATTTATCCCACTCTGTTTCAATGTTGTTAGGATTCATTCCCATGCATATTCTCAAAATTTCTGCTAATACAAATTAGCTAAAATTTTGTAATTCTTTTGATGTTTATTGCATCTTCCCATATGTCATACTTTTGGGTTTACCTCTTTGGCCTGCCAGGAATCTAATTATAACTTCAGAAACAATAAGAGGTGATGGAATAGTTATTAAGGAGTATCAGCAGTTCTCTACAAGTCAAATACTTCAGAGGAGGCCATTAAAGTTTATTCAAGCAAGGAAAAACTAACTTCTTCATAAGGAAGGTAAATCCATTTTTAATGGTAAAAGCATTTCAAGATAATGTATGAGGTCCAAGTCCCCAGCTTCAATAGACTGTGCTCATAAGGATTCCTACAAATTTTCAGGTTCCCTATCCTTCCAGATCAATGCCCTAATTTTAGCAGAAGACACTCATTTATTCACTTGTGGAATAAATGACTTTGGTTTGACTTTTTAAAATCTGAATTCTATAAATAGAGAAGGCAAGGGTTTCATTTTAGGCAACCATACAACTGTTATGGTCTCTTACCTGGATCCAAAATTGAGATGAGATTTTAGTACTAAGCTTATGAATTTATTTTCACAAGTCACTAACATATTTAGAAACGAACCAACCAAACCCCCTTCCATTCCATTATTTTCACTACTGGATTCTGTGGCAACAACTACATAGCCATGCAAAGACTTGCCTTCTGTAGCATTTAATTACAGACTTCCAGATTATTGTCATAGACTCTGGGTCTGAAGTTCTGTCTTGTCCAGCAAGAGAGTAGGATGCAGGATTGAGAATGAGAGAGAAGCTAATGTCCAGAAGGAGATAAGAGCTCCGAGTAAGGGTCCTTACTCCATTTTTATTAGGATCAGAAGGTTTACAAGCGTGATGGACATGCAGAGAGACAATGAAATCTTTAACTCATGGTCGTGGGGGAAAGGGAGTTTGGAAGATATGCAGTGTTAAGGGTTTGGGTCAATACAAAACAAAATCCTGGTGCTGGTATTAGGTTGTTTACAGCAGACATGAAGTGCCACCTCTGTTTACCTAAACTGGCCCAGGGGACAAGAAAGACAGAGCATGCACATCAGGGTCAACAGGCACTTTTCTTTTGCTAATTAGCTCCATTTCCTGCTGAGATCTATAGCCCTATTCACTTCTTTACCCATTTTGGTCCTTCCTTCCTGTGAGAGTAGCTTTCTGCTATTGTACTAAATTGGGGGTAGGGGGTGGGGGCTTTTCTGCCCTGAATACCTAATCTTGTTTACCTAATCTTGGATGTCTTCATCCTGAGATTCCCTATTCCTATACCTTTGTCCTATATTGGGGGCCTTTGCCCTGTTTACCTAATCTTATTTATCTAATCCTGTTTACCCAAACTTGGGTGTGTACATCCTATGGCTTTCTAATTCTTTATGCCTTGTTAACCTATGCAAGCTCAGGGAATTCCTAAACTTATTCCCCACATGCCCGAGTCCAGCTCCAGCAGGTCCAGGGCTCCCTGAAGGATGGACAGTGTCTGCGAAAGGGACCGAAAGAGCCTTGGCTTCTTTCTGCTCTCCAGTCAGGCATCTCTGCACTGCAAGCAGGTATCTCTGCACTGACCTGACCGGGAGAGTCAGCCTTTTTTATTGAAAAAATGTATGGGGTACAAAACAGGAGTGGCAATTCCTTAGACAATGATTCCTGATTGACAAATTCATTGGTATGTAAAAATTTCCCAGAACATAGATTGGTAGAAGACTCATGAATAATCTTTATCAATATGATTGATTGTAGGTTATTTAGATGCTTATCATACAGGGAAGGAAGGTGCCCTCAGTATTCAAATACAAGGCAATGTTTTTAGCATATAAAAGCAAAGGTTAGTCCTTTGTGAGCAGGGTTCAATAGCCTGTTTTCTTGAGGGGGAAGAAAAACAGGTGTCTCAGGAAATGTAATATTTTCTCCCATAAACAAAAAAGAAGAAATTTCTATAATCTCCATCACAAGGTACAATTTAGCATATTTTTGACATAAGAAGGCAAGTCACTCGATGCCAGTTGGCAATGTGTCGTGGGGGTCAGTGCTCAAGCAGAAATGGTGGAGTGATAGACAAACAGAAATGGCAGAATGGTAGAGGACAGGTCGCCATCTGACAGCGGGAGGCCTTGCAAACCAGCCTTACTTCAGAAATGGCTCCCAGCACTCATAGATGATAATTTAAATAACTCTTGTCAGTACATTCCATGAACTACCACTAACCCAATTGCTACTGAAAACAGTCATCAATGTTTTCAAAACTAATAAGACCAAAGAAACAATTCTATATAACCTAGAACCAGTTCAGAGAACTAATTTTTAAGGTCTTGGTCCCCTAAGAACACTTGTGTTACCCGATTCTGTACGATTTCAGGGTTGATCAAAGGATAAAAACCACAATGAGTGATATAGGGACTTGTTATATGGATTAGGCCTTACATAATTATCAGAGAAGATTATGCAATTGATTAAAGACTGTTGCTTCACCATGTGATGTTGGACTTGAAGTCAGAGTCAGGATATGGAAAGAAATATTGGATGTTAATTTGTGAGGAATAACAAACTGGAATTGCTGAGCATAAGTAGGAACCAATGAGATAAACAGGAATCCATGAAGATGAAATGAAATCTATTAAAAAAAAAGTAGAACCCACATCTGTTTCTTATTGCCTCCAATTTTAATGTTGTGAGAAACCTATACTGTAATCTGGAAACCCTTCACCAAAGAGCTGCACATGTGCCTTGGCCATGATGTGCAGAGGATGAAGCAGAAGATCTATCAAGAACCTTAGAAACCAAGGGTCTAACTGCTTCTGCACACCACCAAGGTAGCCTGGGGCATTGATGAAAATTTACATAAGCTGCAAAGGTCTTGACTCTCCTTTGACCTTCAAAGTGTAAAAAAAAAAAAAAATCAGCTATTAATTTCAACCTTCCAGATATGATACAAGTTTCTCTTCTCTTCTGTCTGACTTTACCCAGAACCATATGGGAAAGGGAAATCTGAGAAATAAAATTAGCAAAATTGACACAATACAAAGTCACCACATTGGGAGTAAGATTTCTATGAGTAAGTCAGGAAGAACAGAAACCAAGTAACCACAAAAAATTATTTCTCTTTTGGTGAGGAGTATTGGAAGACCGTTTGTCTTTACTGTGTCTTAGTTATAGCTAAGTTTTAAAGAAATCTTATGAAACACCGATTCATAAACATGAAACATACATTTGAGTTTTTGGTATGCACAAAGCATAGGACTACATGAAAAATACATTAGGAAAGTATGTAGACCAAATTCCTTACCTTCAAAGAGCTTAAAATTTACATCACTGCCACATCCTTAGAATTATTTTGGTACTCTAGTGTTTCTCATCATTACCAGTGTAAGAATTTTTTTAATTATCATCCCTCTTAATCAGTTTCCACCTATTTACATAAAATGACATTTAATGATTGTATTGATTTTTCTTCTACTTGCTTTTTTTTGAGGTGCTGAAATATGGGGAAATATTCAAGTGATACAAGATAAAATTTCATGCTAAATTTTCTAAGAATAGAAATCACACACAAGATTTTATTTAACATATAAATATAATATTAGTGTGCATGATTGGATTAGTTAATACTTTGTTGAATATCACTGTAGTGTGCATTTTTCATATGTCAGGTCTTATTGACAGCAAGACAGAAAATTGAGCCAGTGAGGAGCCATAAAAAATGTTGTAAACTGGAAATATCAAACTAACAAAAACAGAAGAAAGTTACAATGAGACAGTTAGCCAGCATATGGCTTCTAAATTTAGGATTCTGAAAAGATTTCATCTTCATAAATATTTATTATCCATGAGTCTAGATTTACTTTGTGGCTGAAGACAATCGTTGAATGTATATGATTTATAAATCTTGAACAATCTATTCTTGAATTCACTCATCCTGCACAGCTTATAAAATTGGTTGAAAACAAGTTCTGTGCACCAAGAAAAAGCCATATTTGCCATGTTTCAGTGAAGAAATGCCATATGTCATTCACTAACTGAATATTTAATTCAATATGTCAGGCAAACAAATCCAAAATCAACAAGCAACAGATCTTTTTTAATTATTCAAAACACATAATAGTTCTACTCATGAAAGCAGTAATAACCCAATGAAAACAACTACACACTATAAAAAGACAGTGTTGTTCTCAGGCCAGTTGGTTTGCTTTTTAAAAAATCATCTTATTAAAAAAATCATCTTTTTGTGATTCTGTAGATAATTTTTTAAGACTGACTACAACTTGAAATTTTAACAGATATGCTTGAGCACAATCAAGGGTTACGCACCACTATAATAAAAACAAGCTGCAGGTCAATATATCTCTGAAATATTTTTAAAACAATTTTGTTTCAGTTTGAGGAAAGTAGCAAAAAATAAGAGAATAGATTTCCTCTGTTGGCTATGATGGGGTAGCTTGCAGTAGGCATTGCTTCTGCCAAGAGTAATAAGAAAAGTCGTAAATTAATTTAGAAAAAGGTTTTGTTCAAAAGCATCATAAGGTGACAATGCTTCAGAAGCAAGATCCTTGCAAGAAGGGAGGCTTGAGGAAGGCAGGAATAGAGAATCTGTGAAAGACTGAAGGTGGAAGATCTGAAGAGAAAGTAAATTAAATGTACCAAGACCTTTGGGGGTAGCTTTCTGATTTGATCAGGAGGTCAAGAAAAAGGGGCCATTGTAAAAATCTGTGGCTTTCTGAAGAGACTAAATATAAATGTACACTGAGCCTTATAAAGACTATACACCTACCTTAACACAGGCAGTCACTGATGGGCTAGAGGTGATTTTCTCTACACTTGCTACCTGAGAGAGAATAGGGATTACAATATCTTCTTAAAGAGCCTTTAATTTTTTTCTCTAAAATCAATAAAAAGTTACCAACTACACCAAGAAAGTACCATGAAGGAAAAAAAGGAAAAAGAAAAGAAAGAAACAGAAAGATAGATAGCCATAGATAATGTAGAGGTGGAAAAACAAAGTCTTCCTTTTAGGTTCTTTGGTTTAATAATTACCCTGATTTGAGATAGATTAATAGGAGAAAAGCCAAAGTTTAAATAATATGTATACCTCCTGCACACATGGGAGAGACCCAGGAAGACTGAGTAACTCTCCAAAATGGCCAAAGCCATCTCCTTAAATACCATCTTCAGCTAAAGGAAAAAGAAGATTTTGGGGATTGGGGGTCAGTCATAGAAGTTACCTGGAAAAGCACAGTTATCAGGATAAGGTTGTTAAGCAGATTTAAGTCCCTGTCTTCTCTATTGATAACACTCCACAGGGACTGAGTCACCCTTCTCTTCTTGATGTAGAGAGAGGGAAACAGCCATACAAATGGAGATTTCTTTTATAATACAAATGTTTCTTATAAAAAGATAACATCTATTCAGTTTTCACAGCTTCACCTGTGTCTGCTCCTTCTTAAAAGCAATGAACTGCTGTGCTGACAGCTCAGAGCCTGGAGCCTCCTTCAGATTCTGTGTCTCTCCCTCTCTCTGCCCCTCCCATGCTCATGCTCTGTGTCTCTCTTTCTCTAATAATAAATAAAAATGTTAAAAAATTTTAAAATAATATGCCAAAGAGGCATATTTTAGTGTGATTAAGTTTGCTTCCCTTTAATAGTATACAGACACTTTGAATTTACTGTGTTTCAAATGTTCAAGTAACAAATGACAAAAAATGTCATATTTCACTAGAGAAGTAGAATTTACTTAAAAACCAAATACATACACTAGGAATTGGAAATAAAATAAGTAAAATCTACAATTTAATATATGAGTTTATCAAGTATTAAACATAGAGATGACGATGTTGAAGTTTATGGAAACCCAGTGTTCCCAGAAAGTAGTAAAAGTTGAGAAATCTCACTGCACTTTTGTGCTCTGAGAAAAGCCTAACCAAAACAACAACAACGATAACAACAAGTGTTTTTACATATCCCAAGACCCAATCTCAGTTTTTCTCACTGGCTCACATAAGACCCAGACACTATTCTTCCTCATGTCACCTATAAGACTTACTCCTGACTCCCTTGTAAATTTCCCTCTAAAAATCTCTAGTTCCTCCTCCTTAAATTGAAATGATCCTAATTAATGAATGTTCTCCCTGTCTCATAGTCTGAGTAAAATGATCTCCTTAATTGGCTGTGTATTTTACCTTTTAAAGATAAAACCAATGAATTGAAAGATAGATAAGGAAAAACCTGATTCCACCACAGATAGCAAAAAGCATAGGAAACATCAAAAAAAAATGTAAGAGATAAATGGAAATTTGAAAAAAAAAAGTTGATATGTATTTGGGATCCCAAAATGGGTAGAACAATAGAAAAAGGAGGCACTAACAATATTTGAAGTGATAGATGAAAATATTTCAAAGTAGACGAAAATATCAACCTACAGTTTCAAAAAAGAACTAAAAATTTGAGCAATAAAATTACAAGAAAAATAGTGCTGACTGAAGGAAAGCCAACCTCAAAGCAGGTTAATAAATCCTTTATTCATTGTTTTATGGAAGACTATAGCCTAGGAGACAATATTGCAGATTGCTCTGAAAAACTACTCCAAAGCTTTTTAGCTACAGGGGATTGATTACATATACAAAAGGGGAAAAAATAGCATGAATGCTTGCAAACAGTTCTCCAAATACTGGCGCATCACAAAGTATAATTTTTTATATTTGTAAAAATTAAGCTTTTCTGATTTGCACATAGACTCAAGAAAGACCCTAGGTCTTCTTAATACATTATACTTCTATCATATCTGATTGTTTAAAAATATCCCTTGCATGCCTCTGCTTATATATAGTCTGATTCTTCCTGTGTTTGATATCCCTTGAGGTTACTTGAGATGGTCTCAGAAGGCTAATATCAGTCACCTACTGCAGTTTCAGTATATAACTACATTGAGGCATATCAAATAAAAACCATGAAACATGAAAATTAAAGACAAGAGAAACATTTAAATGAAACCAGAAGTAAAAACATACTATGATCAAATAAACAGTAATTATAATTTAGCTGATTTCTCAATTGAAAAAAAATGTAATCCAGGTGACAATCAATATATCAATGTTTCAAATACTATAAAAAATAAGATCATACTATATTTCTACATTTTGAAGATATATTCAAATGTGAAGCAGAAATGAAGTACTCATCACTAACGATCTGAAATAAAAGAATACTCTAATTAGTCATGTGCATTGTAAAGTCTAGGATAATCACTAAAAGAAAAATACAATAATGAAGATGAATATATTAATAAAGGTAGATAGAATGAAAATACTTGATTAATCTGAGTATTTGGAACTAGCCAAACTCAAGGGTAAGTAAGGCAACAGTACTACAGACTACCTAGTCTGTTCAAGACTTCTGACACCAATTGCAAATTTGAGGAAACCAAAATCAACTTCAATTTTGATAACTGGTGACTCAGGAATATGATATGCTAATAATTATGGTTTTATTGTAGCAAAAGGATACAAATTAGAACTAATCAATAGAAGAGATGCATAGAGCAAGAATCTGAGAAGTTTCTAAACAAGAAGTTTTCATTGTCCCCTCAGCTTGACTAAATATTAGATAAGTTTCTTCTGAAAGGTCTCTCCCTTAGAGAATTGACTTTAGAAAACTTGTAATTGCTAGTCCTTTCTCTTTCCTTTTGAGATGCAAATCTTCTCCCAGCCTATTGTCATTTTATAGCACAGGAATGTCTTTCCAATGGACCTGGAAGAGGTCCCTTAAAAATTAAACCATCAAGAGAAGATAATGCCCATATCTTTCAGGTTCTGTAGGGACCTATCTTCAATATCAATTTAGCAAGCAAGATTGTCTAATCACATTGACCAGTTTCTCTAATGTCTTCCAGTACCTTTCCACTAATTTACCCAATGCTTAGAAATTCTTCCTCCTTTTGTTTCAGTGGCATTGAGTTCAATCTTCCCTATGACAGTAGCTTTGAACAAAGAAAGTCTTCATTGCTTTTTAATTCCATTCGGTGTAATTTTTCTTTGACAATCACACACGTTGCAAGAAGGAAAATTTACAGAGTGATCTCTTTTAAACACAGATGCAAAAGTCCCTAAGAAAATATTAGCAAACCAAATATGTGATCTATTTAAGTAAATCCTGATGGCCAGCTTGCATTTATCCCAGACATACAAATTTACCTCGTTATTTGAAAATTAATCAATGTAATTTATGACATTTATAGGGAAAAAAAACATTTAATTTTAACATCTATTCATGGGAAAAAAAACTTTAACAAGTAAGAATAGAAAGGAAATTTCTTAATCTGTTAAAAAGTAGAAGAAAAAATTGGACTTCTGGTTTGCATTGCTTCAGAAGCAAAAGTAAAGGCAAGGATCCAAGAGCAAATGAGAATTATTTACTTAGGTGTTGTAGGGAACATCTGTAAGAATGAGGGAAGTCAATACAGGAAAAGAACTTCATAAAGGAGAGGGTTTTAAACTGGCTACTACATAGGTATTTGAAACTGAATTCAATGGGGAAACTCTGGGAAATGCTTGAAAACACATGCCCCAGGGAAAAGGAATATTTATATACCACTGTGATTCAGTAAGTAGTTAAGGGCCTCTTTCTTGAGGTGTTAATTTCCTGGCTTTTGGAAGTCTACCAAATAGCTAGGCTTGGCAACTTTTAATAGAAAAATCCTCCCTATTAATTATACAGATATTGGCTGTTGGAATTCTAATGGACCACAATGCTAAGTTAAAGACTGTAGGATAAGAACAGAGCATTTGCAGCATTGGTCACAAAGTTTAATGGCAAAAACACTGAACTGTTCTACAAAATCAGGAGCAAGAAAAACATCTTCACTATTGACATTTTCATTCAGCACTGAACTGGATGTCCAATTCATGGAAAGAAAGCAATAAACCAAACCAAAACAAAACAAAACCCCCCCAAAACAATAAAATGTTAAACAGAAAAACATCAAGTAAAAACATTATTATTTGCTGATAATATGATTAATAAGAAATATTTTTAAATTACACATTTTTAGAATTAATATGAGCTAAAGTGGTAGAATACAATGTCAGTATTTTCAAAATTAGTCACTTTTCTATAAATGAGCAATAAACAAAACCTTTGGTGATACCATTTCAAATAATATATAACTCAACTACTTGAGAATGTAATTTTTAAAAAAAGATATGAAAGACATCTATAAAGACAACTACAGAGTATTACTAAGAGATTAAAAAAACCTAAATACATAGGGGGGCCTGAGTGGCTCAGTTGGTTAAGAATACAGCTTTGCCTCAGGTCATGATCTCAGGGTTTATGAGTTCAGTTCGAGTGTCAGGCTCTCTGCTGTCAGTACAGAGCCCACTTTGGATCCTCTGTCTCCTTCTTTCTCTGCCCCACCCAGCTCTCTCTCTTTCTCTCCCTAACTCTCTCTCTCTTCCAAAAGTAAATAAACATTAAAATAAAAACAAATCTAAATAAAGAAACCTGATTCTTCCTGTGTTTGATATCTCCTTGAGGTCACTTGAATCCAAGTTCATGGGTTGGAGAAACCAAATACTGTAAGTTAGTTATTCTCAAATTGATCATTAGATTAACTGTAGTCTCAAACAAAACCCAAGCAGTTTGTCTATGGGTGATAGTACAAAGAGGCATATGTATAGTGTAGCTTTTATGAAAATGCAATGGGCTAAGAATAGCCAGAATATCTTGAAAACAAACACATCTTATTTAATAAAGTTACATAATAAAATAGAATATAGTTTTATCCCAAGAATAGACAATAATTTAATGGAAAACAATAGAGAACCCAAGAATAAACTACATGTATCTTGATATTTGTTTTATGACAAATATTCTTTTTAGGTGAATTTGGGAAGAATACTGTTTTTAACAAATGGTTTTGGGTCAATTAAAATATTTATGGGGGGGAAAGTGACTCTCGACCAACACAGTCCAAAATTTCTGATGATGGAAATATTCTACATTTCTTCGATATTATAGTCATTAGCCGCATATGGTTATTGAGCACTTGATATGTGAGAATAATGTAACAAAAACTGAATGTTTAATTTTAATTTTTATTTAAATATGCATAGTTACTGTGTCTCTCTTCTACTTTGCACCATAAATACATATATATTAAATAGGTAGTATATATAAATTGGGAAGAAAAAATAATATAGGTGCATATCCTTTGTCCTTGAAAAGGCAAAGATTTGTTAAACAAGATAAAATAGTATTGACTATAAAGAACAAAATTGATACATTGGAATATATTTAACATATGATTTTTTTATTAGAAGATATCAGTGAGTGTGAAAATGCAAGTCAAAGAGTTACAAAAATAATTTCTAAAACATATCTGACAAATGATTCAAATACAGAAAACATAAGAGACCACTACATATCAACAGCAAAAGAAAGAAAGGAAATCTAATAAAAATGGACAAAAGGTTGAACAGGCAGTTTCTATTTGAAAAGATAATATTAAACTGGCCAGTGAACATGTGACACTTTATTCAACCTTAATTGTCACCAGGGAAATGCAAATTAAAGCCATATTGTGTTACAATCTTAAACGGAACAGCCAAAATCTTAAGAGGAAGCTTTGCCATTGTTGGAAATAACATAGAACAAATGGAACATCATATATTTCAGGCATTAAAATTGATTTAATTGGAAAATTCTTTATCTTTTTTCTATTACACTAGATGTATGAATTCCCTACAACCCACTAAATCAAATCTTAAACTAAGATGTGTATATGTGTTTATAGAATGCTCTAGAATATTTATAATTGGATTATCCATATTAGCTGCAATCTAGATACAACTGAAATAGCCATTCAAAGTGAAATGAATAAATAAATTATGTTATTGTTCAACAATTAATACTATATAGAAATGAGAAAAATATTGCTATCTTTAAATATTAAGCTGTGGAAGTCAAACATAAACTATTGTATAATATAGGAGTCCATTTATTCATAGTTCAAAAATATGTGAGCTAATCCATGACGATAAAACGTTTACTTTTGTGTGTAGTAATTACTCACCAAAAACACAAAAGGACTTCTTGAAGGCTGCCAACATTCAAATATTGTATCACAGTCATAGTTTCCTTGGTGTGTTTACTTTGTAAAAATTCACTGAAATTTACACTTATAATTAGACTAAAGTAAAATATCACTAAATTTTTCTCAGAAACAATAAGACAATCTTGAAAAACAGTGTAAGTACATGAGAAATGAATAACCTGACACTAAAAGATGAATATAGTGATACAGTTAATAACTGATCTTTCTGAAGACAGATGATTACTTTGGTTCCTTTAACCATATTCTCTGAAAACAGTGACTTGTTTTAGTATTTTGCTACCTCTTTCTTTGGTGATGTCTGCACAATCTATGGAGAACTTGAAGATAATTTTTTCTTGTGAGATAGGAGAAAGGGTAGTATAGATGATGTCATTTCTTTGGAATTTAGAAGATATTTCAGGTTGCGGTGGACAAGATAAAATGAAGCACAATACAAACAGCTCAGAGATTCAACAAAAATTGACCAAAAATATATTAAGAAGCTAAAATTGATGAGACATTTATGTTAGCAAAGAGAGCGTAAAAAAGTACAATGAAAGGTAGTCATTTCCTTTCTGATTCTTAGGCCCTTGAGGGAGAAAAAATTTCTGAAGCTCAGGATCTCCCCTCAGAGTTTCACAACAGGTTGGATAATACATAAATTGTCTCCAGAATTGAGTGTGAAATGATTTTAAAGTACGTTCCACAGACATGAATAATACTGCATGCTGTGACAAATGATGTGTCACAAAATCTGTTTTTCTTGTTGATTGGAGATCTATTTAAAACTTCACAATGGAAGTTAGTAGCTTCTTTTAAATAATTATAGCTACATCACTAATTCCACTATTCAAGTAGTAACAATGTTTCCTTTATGTTGTATGTGCTTCCCTGTGTACTGAGCACAGAGAAACAAATAAATTAGCACAGTAGTCAAGAGACACATTCTCCTAAGAAGTCACGTACGTTGATATTTATAGTAGAAAATGGGTGTTTTAACCATGCTGAGGAAAAAGAAGATGGGGTATTAGAGGATTTCCTTTCAAAAGGTGAAGATGGGATCTTGTAGATAATTGGAGAATGACTGAGTGAATTCTAGCAGGGAATTGACATGATCAGATTTGCATTTTTAATATCTTATTCTGTCAACTGTAAAGACAATGAATTTTGAGTGAAATAAAAAAGATACTGGGAAACCAGCTAGAATGCAGTTGAAATGGAAAAAGTAATATATAAGTCTGAGAGGTGGTAGAGATAATGTGCCTAAGTGAGCAAGCTTATTTAGTAATTCTTTATGTGGTTATTTTGGTTAGATGAATCTCAAATAATACTTGCCCTCTAGCAGACTTTCTATTACACCAAATAGGTAGAGTTGGAAGATGAGCAACTTTCTCCAAAAGGTGTGATATTGAAATGACTGTCTTAGATAATTATGATTTCTTCCCCAAGGCTTAGAAAAGTCTAATCTTCTCTGAACTTATTTGTGCCTGATACCTGAGCAACAGTGAGTTTCTGCAAGCTTAGAAATGGGGCCAAGGAGGGATGGCTCTTGGATAAAGTCACAAATAGTGTCTGCTGTGTCACTGAAAAGTTAATAATTTCTTAAAATATTTTCCTAAACTGCAAATAAATGCAACTTCATCTCAATGAGCAAAATTTAACCATTTCTTATTTAGTTCCAATCTTTTCATACATTATTTGGAATAAATTGAAATGGAATTAATTTCATGCATATAGTATAAATTGTTATGCCCTTATTAATCTTTAATTAATTTCTCAATTCTAAATTATGTTTAAATTAATTTTTTTCTCTGTACATGACTTCGTTTTGATTAATGGATTTCTCCCTATGTCAGAAGACTACATTATCACTTTTCAGGTAAGCAAATTAATTTGTATTCTTTCTTTAAATTTTTTAATGTTTATTTATTTTTGAGGCAGAAACAGCATAGTGGGGGAGGGGCAGTGAGAGAGGGAGACGCAGAATCTGAAGCAGGCTCTAGGCTCTGAGCTGTCAATACAGAGTCCCACAGGGCTCGAACCCCTGGCTCGAACACATGAACCGTGAGATCGTGACCTGAGCCAAAGTTGAATGCTTGAGCGACTGAGCCACTCAGGCACCCCGTAAAATAATTTGTATTCTTTATCTCATATTACGTATTTCCACCAGCCTAGAATTCTTAAGATATCAAGCAAAAAAAGTTTTTACGTTAGAATACGCATTTCCATAAACCACAAACTCCTGAGATAATCAAAAAACTTGAACTGTTTAATGATCTTTTCTCTCTTATTGTTTGTAATGGAGGCAGAAGACCAACGTGTAGATCTATGTTCATTCATTCTATGTTTGTACATTTGGTCCATGTCAATTTGCCTTGATGCACACTGCAGTTGGAAAAAAAACTCTCACTCCAGTGAGCCACAAAATTGACAACTAACTGGAAATACATACTTTGCAAGCCAAGAATGTGTTTAAAGAAAGTGTTTCTGGTGAATATGAATGAAACAGATAAGGAAAATGTAGTTAACATATGGCATACTTCATGGTCCAACCAAAAATGTCCCCTAATCCATAAAATTAAGATTCTTTTACCCAGTCACAATTAGGACACTCGCATGTAGCACAGAGGTTTGTGGAATTTAAGCAGCACTGAGAACCCCTTTCATTTAGTTTTATACTTTCCTACCTCAAAGATTTCTTTTCATACTAATTAAAACAATGACTTCCCCTCAACCTCACTTTCTTTCATTTACTTTGAAGGTGCTTCTTCAATAATATCATCAACAGATTGCTATAAGATTAGCCATTTCTAGGGGCGCCTGGATGGCTCAGTCGGTTAAGCGTCGGACTTCAGCTCCGGTCATGATCTCATGGTTTGTGAGTTTGAGCCCCTGATCTCATGGTTTGTGAGTTTGAGCCCCGTGTCTGGCTTTATGCTAACAGCTCAGAGCCTGGAGCCTGCTTCAGATTCTGTGTCTCCTTCTCTCTCTGCCCCTCTCCCACTCTCACTCTGTCTCTCTCTCTCAAAAATAATAAACATTAAAAAAAAGATTAGCCATTTCTAAATTTATGGAATACTATCGAGGCATTAGTTGGTTGTTTTATTATTTATTTAGTGACAAACATTTCCACTATCTCTGGGACATATGTGTCATTGATGTAACAGAATGAACATCCAATACTTAAGTTGTATTATTTTATCTTGCTTTAATATATGACTTGTAAAGTTTAGGTAAAGTTTAAGTGTTAGGATAGTCATATATATGATTATGTCTTCAAGATATTGCAGACTCTTTAACCTAAATTATCCTAAGAAAGGAGTTGAGCTATTTTTTAAAAAATTCACTGGAAAAAAAGAGTTAACGTAAATTTAAATACTTAGTTTTAGAGGCACCTGGGTAGCTCAGTTGGTTAAGTGCCTGGCTCTTGATTTCAGCCCAGGTCATGATCTCTCAGTTTGTGGAATTGAACCCTACAACAGGCTCTGTCCTGACAGTGCAGAGCCTGCTTGGCATTCTCTCTCTCACTCTCTCTCTACCATTCCCCTGCTTGTGCTCTGCCTCTCTCTCTCTCAAAATAAATAAATAAACATGAGGGGCACCTAGGTGGCTCAGTCAGTTGAGTGTCCAACTTTGGCTCAGGTCATGGTTTTATGGTCCACGGGTTCGAGCCCCATATCAGACTCTGTGCTGACAGCTCAGAGCCTGGAGCCTGCTTCAGATTCTGTGTTTCCCTCTTTCGCTGACCCTTCCTCGCTCACTCTTTGTCTCTCAAAAATAAAATAAACATTTGAAATAAATAAATAAATAAACATTAAACAATTTAATTAAAATATAAAAATCAGTTTTATAAATTTATGTGGTTACCTAATAATGTATTCACATACAATGATTACAAATATTTAACATAAATTATAGGAATTTTTAAACAAACTAATTATGGAGAGTAAATAACATGGGAAAATGATATGGAAGGAGAATAATATAGTATTCTTATTTTCAAAGAAGCACTCAATGTTTCAAAATTCTATTTAAATATCATTTTAAATATTCCTGTAAAAAGAGAAATTTGCCTAAAGTTAAAATATATATACATAGGTAAAGGAAAAATTAAGACTTTGAAAGCAGGAAAATTTGCTACATCCCATGTCTGATTTCATTATTCATAGTGATGTTATCTTATAAATAGTGAGGCACTGCCTGCCTGAGTTCATCCTCTGATTTTCTGACAAGGCCTACAAGGCCTGGAGGAAATGGTTTTTCCATCAAAGTCTCTGGTTTTAATTGATATCATAGTATGAAGCACTGATTTATGGTATTCTTCCAAAAAAGAGATATGATGTGCTGACGACTTGAATCTGATACTGCTTACTTCATCCCAATAGTTATATTCCTGCTGTTTTCATTAGCCTTCTTACATCATATTTAATTTCCTTAATAATTATCAGGTCTTGACAAGCACTGGTCAATTCATTGTATTAAAGGCTATAAATAACTTTAAATAATTCTGAAGTTTATCCACAACGTATTGACTTATTTTAATCTGCTTCCCAAGATTCAAGGGTGTTATAAATTATTATTTGAGATATTCTTAAGTACATGGGGAAAAATCATGCTCTCTTGAAAACAACACAGGAAATGATTATTCTAATAAATTCCAGTTCATTGATGAGTGGCATATGACCATTCATTGCAGATGCTCATAATTACACAGTATATGAGTGTGTTAAGAACCTAAAAACTATTCTATTTTTTAGCCTATTTGCAGATGTTGTTAGTATTTTCAGAAACCCCAACCCCTCCCTATCTTCTTCCCCCAGCCCTCATTCCTAGAACTTACACAATATGAAACTTTGTAGATAGTTAAATTCCTTCTCTCTCACATTACTATAACTGAATTCTTCATTTGCTAGCCTACTTTCATGCAGATTTAAATGTATTCTATCCCTATGATCAGCATACTTAATTAGCTCAAAATTTGTTTTACATATATTTTGATATTGGGTAAAGAACTATTGGTTGCATTTACTAACTATAATAAATTATCAGATTATAATCACATTGGCTATATGAGCATCTCCCTGTACCTTTTTCTAACAGTGGATATGAGTGAATGGGTGAAATTCAACTTCATTTATTTACGTCAGGTCATCCATGTTCACAATTAGTCAAATGTTGTGACACCTGGATGGCTCAGTCAGTTAAATATCCAACTTTTGATTTTGGTTCAGGTCATGATTGCAGGGTAATGAGATTGAGCCCCATGGTGGGTTCAGCCCTGAAAGTGGAGCCTGCTTAAGATTCTCTCTCTCTATGAGGTGTCTGTTAAGCGTCTGACTCTTGGTTTGGGCTCAGGTATTGATCTCTTGGTTCATGAGTTCCAGCCCTGCATCAGGCTCCACACTGACAGTGCAGAGCTTGTTTGGAATTCTCTCTCCCTCTCTCTCTGCCCCTCCTCTACTCATGCTCTATCTCTCTCAAATAAAAACTTAAAAAAAAAAAAGATTCTCTCTCTCTCCCCCTCTGCCCCTCCTTGACTTGTGCTCTTGATCTCTTTAAACAAAGAAAAAAAAGGCAAATATCAATTTCTTGGGAAACATGATATTCTCACATTTTATTCTTTATATAGATTTAGCAATAGTTTTCATGATGACAAGTTTCTGCTATAACTGAAACTTTGAGAAAGTCTTCCTACACAGATCCATTTGTAAAAGAAAATATTTCTAACTGGTCACTGTACTTAAATTCTTAGACTTCATTAGATAAACCATAGTAATATGTACATATGCTTTCAGTGTATCCTTATTGTGTGTGAAAAAGCTTGGCCAGGTGAGTTTAGCGGTTTCATCAATAAATACTACATTTAAGTCTGGATTTGTGTCTGATGGGAAATTACAGTTCTTTTCTTCATTGCTTTCTTGAAATCCCATTGCATTTAATTGACACAGATTTTTGGTAAATTTCAGAATGAGCAAATATTTGGATATTAGCTTATTTGAATGCAAATTAACAGTGAAGTCTTTCTTGTTTGCCTACAATTTGCACAAACAATGGCATTCAAATGGGATAAAAGCAAACAACATGATGTTTCCATATTTCTAATATTTGAAAATGGAACACAAAGAATAATTGCTTTTTGTAAGTTGAGGAAATACATGAGCTACCAAAGTAGGAAATGAAATATTATAAGCAAACAAAAAGCAATCAAGTTCTCCAGGGCTGTGGTAGATTCTAAAGAGTCAGCTAGTATGCATTTATAAGCTCATTTGAGAAAAACAATTCAAAGCCTTTTCAGTCATCACTAAGGAAGCATTTTATAGGGCTCTTTAACAATATTCCTGCAGATTAGGATTCAGGGGAAATCATGTTTGAGATAAAGATGAAAGGATGAGCAGAAGTTAGACTAGTAGGGTTACCTACATACAAAGTTTGGGGGCAGGCAGGGCATGTAACATGATGTGAATGCATATGGAGAGAATTTCAGACTGAGAGACAAACATAGAAAAGGGGTAGAATGTCATAGGTCATGCTGTGAACAAAAAGTAAATCTACTAGAATGCAAAAAAGTCAGAGGTGTATCTTTTATATTTAGTCTTAAATCCCAGAGAGTAAAATATAAGGAAATAAAGTTTGGAAGTGTCTTGTAAATATGCAGTAGAAACACACATTATTGACATCAAATAAATAATAATTACAACAGAAACTACATTCTGATGTGTTAACACAGCCAAAAATTGTAAAGACCACCTCTGTATTTGACTTCCGAGAATATTTTAGATTGCTTTCCTAACTTCAGTAGTTATCCCTAGGTTACTTACATGTCTCACACAAATAAAGACATCATCACAACACAAGTTTTAAACAAAGACATTTTAAAATCATATGTGTAGATAAAAAGGAAAATTCCCCCCATTCCAAATATCCAGCTGCTCATTCTTATCCCTCATTGGACTATGGATTTCTTGTTTGTACCTTCTCCTGGACTATGGTTTAACTGGATAGGTTCTGTGGTAGATCGTCTTTAAGAAGGCTCCCAACGATACCCCTTCTTGTTTTTCACACCCAGGTGAAATACCCTCCATTGAGTTAAAGCTTGGCTTATTGACTGACTTTTATGAATAATGTATAGCAAAAGGGATTGGATGTAACTTCTGAAATTAATTTATTAAAAAACCCCGTGTCTCCTACCCTGAGTGCTCTCATCTTCTTTCGAAATCTTTCACCCTAGTAGAACACAGGTCCTATGTTGTAAATCAATCTGCCAAGAGGCCCCTATGGCAAGTGACCAAGGCCAGCAAACAATTGTATGAATAAATTTGAAAGTATTTTCTCCCAGTCAACCCTTCACGTGGAACTAGAGTCTCAGCTGAAATCCTGAATGCTACTGCCCTACTGCCCAAGAGGCCTTGAGCCAAACATGCCCAGTGAAGTTGTGCCCAGATTGATGGTAAATTGTAAAATGATAAATTTTGTCTATGCCACCAAGTTGTGGAGTAATTTATTTATTTATTCATTTATTTTTTGTAGTAATTTTTTTTTAATTTTAAAAATTTTTATGTTTATTTATTTTTGAGAGAGAGACAGAGTGTGAGTAGGGGAGAGGCAGAGAGAGAGGGAGACATAGAATGCAAGGCAGGCTCCAAGCCATCAGCACAGAGCCCAATGTGGGGCTTGAACTCACGAACCATGAAATCATGACCTGAGCTAGAGTCAGACGCTCAACCGACTGAGCCACCCAGGTGCCCCTGGAGTAATTTTTAAATTTAGAAATAGATAAAGGATATAAAGTTTGGTATGTTCTCATAATTAAAACAAAAATGTGGGTGTCCCCTTGCAACAGTCAGTCATGTGAGACAGTGTAAGTTAAAGCTTAAAGTATCTTGAAAAAAATTGTTACTAGGAGCCTGGTAGTCTTTGATACAGTGGCCAGTATGGGCTTTCAAGAAAGTAAATAAAATCATCTTAAAAACTGGAGGAAGGGTATCATTGTGAAATAGAAGTAGAAAGTTTAGCCAACCTCTTGCTTACAGGAATGAATAAGATAGAAAATTGTGCCTTATTAACAAGGTAATCTGACTAAGGGATTTTCTAAGCAGTGTTGAAGGTCCTGCCTAGATTCTTTCTGCTGCTTTTAGGGATAGACTGCTAAGCAAAAAGGAGTCAGGACTCAATGGTTCTAAAAATTCTCAACCTCTACAGATAGCAAATGATGCTAAAGAAAACAAATTGTTTTGAAGCAAAGATTAAATCCAAGACACTCTTTGAAAAGTGTTGTCTAAAGATGAGATGAGAATGTGACTGTAAAATCCTTCATTGAAATCTCAGAGTGATCAAAGATGGTGCCTTTGAGCATTAAAACAGAAAACACCCTTGTAAGGATGTTTAAGGATATGCTTCATGGGTCTCTTAATTAAACAGTAGAGCTTCTAGGATGGAGGATGCTGTCCTTCAGCTGTCTGACAAGGAGCCAAAAGTAGATTTGTGGATGTGTGTTTGTCAGAAGATTTCTGGAATACCTATAAAGTTTTAAAAGAATTATGTCAGCAGAAACACTGCCAGCTTGGACTGAAAGGGACAGATAGAAGGGCACAAATGGAAAAGGGGCTGTTGCATGCCCTGAATTCTACTAATAGGTAAGAAAACTACTAACCTGTACATATGTGCTATTTTTGATGAAAAAAGGAAGCATGCCTCTAATATCTGAACTAATAGCCATGGAAAATAACTCCTGAGCAGAAGAAGAATTGGGTTCTCATTAATGAATATCCAACATTTTCATAGCTAGATTTCAAATTTGCTATGGACAAGTGATTCCTGTGTGCCTGCCATTTCCTTTCTTTTTGAATAGGAATGTTTCTAGTGAAAATCCTAAGCCTATTTTATATTTTACTATAATATGTTTGTGGGGTGTGTGTGTGTGTGTGAGAGAGAGAGAGAGAGAGAGAGAGAGAGAGAGAGAGAGAGAGAGATGTATTGTATCCTTAGCTCCTAGGATTGCAGATTGAGAGGAATTTCACCTAAAGATCTCTACTTGAGAGACTGCATCAAAAAAGCCACATCTGCGTCTTGTCCTGATTTGATGACAAGATTGAGTTGAACTTATAATAAGATTACTCTCTTGTGACTGGGAAGTGTCAACTGAGAGGAAGAGAGTGAATTGTGTATTAGCCTTCATTGTTCTCAGTGATCCCCACTTCTTGTATACTCATACTCTTGTGTATTCCTCTATCACATCATCCTAGGGTTTGTCTGTGTGACTAATAGAATGTAACAGATGTGATGTTATATCACTTCTGAAATTATTTAAAAGTCATTTTGGCCTCTGTCTTGGTAACTTGTTCTTTTTCTTTCTTGGATTACACATCTGGGAGGAATCCATCAATCATATTATGAGCAGCACTATGGTAACTCCACATGATAAGAAACTGGGGGTTTTTATCAACAGCCATATGGGTGAGCTTGGAAGAAGTTCCCTAAGCCCCAAGCAAGCCATTAGTAACAAAATCTCAACTGACAATTTGACTCCAACCTGAAGAGAAATCTTGAGCCAGAAACAGCAAGCTAAGCTGACTTCATATTCCTGAGCTTCAGAAATTGTTTGAGATAATAAATGTGTTTGCTGCCTACAGCTAATAAGTCTTGGGATAAATTGTTGTAGAGCAATAAATGTAATAGGATAAGCAGAACCAAAGAAACAGAACCAATGTGATATTTAAGAAGAGATTTATTATGAGATTTGGCTCATGAAATTATGGAGGATGAGATATGCCATGATCTGTCATCTACAAGCTGGAGAACCAGGAAAGCAGATAGTATAATTCAGTCCAAGTTGAAGGCCTAGGAACTGGGGTGGGAGGTGGGGTGGGGAGCTGGTTTCAGTTTTGGAATTTGAAGGCCCAAGAACAAGAAGTGCCAATGTCTCAGGGCAGAAGATGTATACCTCAGCCTAGTATGACAGGCTTCACCATTCTTCTGCCTTTTTGTTCTATTCTGGCCCTCATTAGATGGAATAAATCTCCCCACCCACATAGGTGAAGGGGATCTTGTTTAGGTCTACTGATTCAAATGGTAATCTCTTCCAGAAATACCCTCACAAACACAGCCAGAAATAATATTTAACAAGCTATCTGGGTAACCTTTAGCCCAGTCAAGTAGACACATAAAATTAACCATTACAATAACCATTAGAGGTACTAATTTGGCCAGTTACAGAAAAGCCAGAGAAGTAGAATTGTCTTTATCTATTATCCAAATATACTTATGCATTTCACCTTCCTTACTTTTTCTTCTACCTCTTTTCTTCCTTCTTTTCTTCCTCTCTTTATCCCTCCACTCAGACCACCTCCTCCCTCCTTATACTCCTTTTTTCTTCCCCCTCCTTCCTTTTTAAAAATTCCTTTCTTTCCAAAAATATTTTTAGAGCTTCTTCCATGTGTGAGATGCAGGTAATTCAGCAATTACCACGGCAAAGATAATCTTAAACTGCTTAGATTCTGGTGGTGAGGGGAACATAAACATGGTGCTTTTACTCTAGTGAAGAAAATGGAAAACAAATAGGTATATGAAGTAATAAATAATGTGAATTTAAATAGCAATGTATTATGAAAATCAATACAACATGAAATGTTAGTTGTGATGGAGCACCTAGAAAATAATTTGTAGATAAGGAATTCAGAAATATCTATTTTTATAGGTAAAAAATAAATCCATATCTGAGTATTATAGAGGGGGAAATGTGATAGCTTTGGGAAAGAGTGCTCAGGAAGAGGAATCTGCTTGTGCAAAATCTATGATCATAAGTCTCTCCCTTTTATGTTGTTGTGGTCAACAATCTCTAGGCTGTCCTTCTGGTAAGTGTTATTGGTCCAGGAGTAAAAAACATGACTTAACTCAAATGATTTGGGATCTGTCTTCTTTTGGGCATGAACAAGAAAGCACACTCACTGCTTTATTTTATTTGTTGCTAGCATTCTTAAAATCATGAGAGAAGCCAGTATGGGAACAAAGCCAGCATGGTGGGAAGGCAGAGACCATATAATACAGAAAAGCAGAGGAGAAATCTTAATGGTATCATACCTGAAGCCTACATATTTCTGAATCTTCTATTTTGGGAGGTAACTAATTGTATTATTTTCTAGAATATGTTTGCATGTTAGTAGCATGTTCCTGTAATGTGGTCAAAAGTTATCCATATGTGATTCATTGGGGATTCATTTATTCCACTTCTATAAATTTGTCACATGAGAAATATTATTTCTTGAGGTATGATTATAAAAGATATAAAATTTTAAATATCTATGTAGGTAAAATAAATATAATTATGAAAAAAATATATTTAAAGTATAAATTATTTGACTAGTTATAATTCATTGTTATTATTATTTTAATAGTTTGTGTTTTTAGAGAACTTTAAGGTACACAGAAAAGATGAAGAGAATGTAGAGAGACTTCTCATACATCCCCTGCCTTCACACATTTTTAGCCTCCACATTACCAACATCTTTACCAGAGTGGTACATTTCTTACAACTGATGAACCTACACTGACACATTATAATCACTCAAACCCCATAGTTTACATTAGGGTTCACTTTTGGTGGTGTATATTCCATAGATTAGGACAAATATATAATGACATATTTATCACTATAGTATCATATATTTTAACTGCCCTAATACAATTATATTTTCAATAGTGTTTAAGGACAGGATATAATGCTCATAATGCTTAAAAAGAAAATGCAAAGTACTATACATATACGTAGAGACAAATACACATGCAGACACAAAGAAAAATATTGGAAAATATACAGGAATATTTATTAAAATGGTCCATAGGTTATGATTTTTATATGTGGTATATTTTCCATAGTGACCACTTCCCCAATTAGTTCACATTGCTTTATCATCAGAAAAAAATCAATATTATGCATAAAAAGATAATACTACAATCACTAAACCTAACAGAATGTTAACTTACCAATTATTCAATTTAATTCCAAGTATAATGGATGCTTTGCTAATAGTGACAAGTGGGCTCATTTCTAATGTTCTTGCAGTAAAAATAAAATTAACTTTGTTATTTCCAACACTTACAAATGGATAGGATTCATGTCATCATCCATCCTTTATTTCAATAATTATTTAATCACTTTGTATTTTATCTTGAATAAGTAAACACATTCAAACTCTTATATAACTATTCTGAACATAGAAATAAGAGAGAACTGGAAATAGAAAGAAGTGGAGGATTTTTTTCAAGATTTTACTTAACATAAAAATATAAACCATGAAAAATTTTAACAAGCTAAGAAAATGAATCAGCACATTTCTGAATATTAGGCATATGTGTAGACCTCTCATCCTTTGGCTAATATTAAATTATAATTCTTTAATGCTTTAATTGTCTGAAATTCCTTCTGGGGAATTTTTGTCCCAGTTTTCTAAATTGATTTGGGAATATAAATTTATAATTACATATAATTTTGCATATTTCATGCATATAAAAGTAAACTATATCAGAGCCTTGAAATTAAAAAGATGAGGAAAATAAAGTCAAAGGATTAAAATGTTAATAAGCAGAGGAAAAAAAAAAGACATTTTATTCCCCCAAATTCTGTAACATTTACACTTCTTGGGATTAATTATTGACCATAAAAGGGAGTGCATGTTCAGGGAACATGAGAAATTAAAAGTAGTTGCCTTTCTAAAATAAATTCTATATATTGTCAACTTTATTCTCTTTGTCATTTAAAGTTAATTACACCTTGTCTGACATACACACATAATCTAAAGCACAATTTAGAAAGAAAAGTGAATAATAATTATAAAGTTATTTGCACCACAACACAACACCTAAATATATAAAATAAAGCAATTTTTCATAAGTCAAGGATGATTGGTGTAAGACACAATCACATCGTTCTATGACTGCTACAGCCTACAAAACAAAATTTAATATTAGAAAGTTTTAGTTTTTCAATAAATGCATTTGATTTTATAAGTTCACATATACACATAAAATTGAGATGCTCTCGTTTGGGCATTTTTTCCCACCACAGTTAGGTTTAGTATCATAAGGTATGAAAGGTAATAAAGCCTAAAAGTTAGACCTCCTTTCACTGAAGTCTAAACTTATTGCAAAAATCCTTTCCTTCTCTGGGCCCCATTCAAAACTGGTAGCCTTCCAGTTCATCTAGTCAATAGTAGTATTGACAGTATTCCCAAATTTGGAATGAGTTCCAGAACCCAGTATGGCCTTTAAACTACAAAGCATCCTCGTTAGAAGTAGGAGTTGAGATGCATTGATCTGTTCTGTACTTTGGAGGTGTTGTCAAAACATATCCCAAGTCACCAGACTCCTAAAAATTTCACTAATATGATGTATCTTGGAATTAAAAATGCTTATTTCCCACTTTCTTAAAAATATGTGCCTTACCAAAGGTTCCACTGAACTTTGCAGTTCTTGTACTCTGGTCTGATTCATGGGTCAATGTGATGCTCTGTAAATTGTTCGTTATAGTCCAGGTCTCTTTGGATATTTTATAACATTTTCCTAGACCAAGACTGTAAATATATTCTATTGTCCATCACATGTAAATGTGAATTGCCCTTTTTCATCCTTCCTGATAAAAATGGGAAAGACTGCATATCCTAGCTCACTTTTAACCTACCGTGTGTCAAAGACAGTGTTAAACTGTTCTTTAAAAAGATACCACTTCTCATAAAGCAGCTAAAATTAGGGCCACTGCTTAAGTGTGAAGTAGTCCATGACTTCTAACTTCCAGGTTTTCGTATGTTTGTGTGTGACATGAATCTAACAGGAGATCCAACTGGCTCTGTGAGTCCTAGATAACAATGTCAGATCAGTATCTTCACCTAACAATTTCTGAAAGATCTGGGTATTCTTTTTCCCTAATGCATAGTTACCCAAGTACATTTACATAAATTGCTTTGTGGAAAGACAAAGTTAACAACTTCTCAATGCATGTGTCATGACATTTCAGGGTCCTTCCTCAGAAGGGCCTGGTTTATCTGTCTAAAGGGTTCCAGGTGGGAGAAATAACTGAAATCTAAAACCATAGCCAGAGACCGTGACTTTTCACTGGAGTTGTCAACTTCCTGGTAATTCATCCTTGATGTCTTTTCGTTATATAAAGTAAATGGTATCCTTGTTGGCCGCCCATCTGTCCTGCCTTGGGGGATTGCCATGTCCTTGTAATGATTTCATATCTTACTGTGTAGCAGCCCTCAAAGCCTACCCTCTGATTTTGCTTCTTATTATAATATTTGTAACCACTTTGCTTCTGATAGTTAAGTGCTTCTGTTATTTAGGATGTTATCATTTCATTGATATCAGGAAATTCAGTTTCTTTAAAAAAATTTTTAATGTTTATTTATTTTTGAGAGAGACAGAGAGTGAGTCGGGGAGGGGCAGAAAGAGAGGGAGACACAGAATCCGAAGCAGTTTCCAGGCTCTGATCTGTTGGCATAGAGCCTGATGCGGGGCCCTTATTCACTAACTGTGAGATCATGACCTGAGCTGAAGTCGGACACTGAACAGACTGAGTCACCCAGGCGCCCCAGAAAATTCAGTTTCTAATAGCATCCCTTTTATAAGCCAGGGCCAACAGAGAGTCGTCACTACTGAGCTGCTCAATGATACTGGTATATTCCTTACCATTGTGGTTAAACAGATTTTCCTCTACTCTCTCTTATAGGGTTTTGACAGCTGATTGATTTCCCAGCCTTCCAGAGTGTACCTGTTCTGGTACGCTCCCTCTCTGTGCTTTTTGATCCCATCTTCCACCATCTACGACAACACTTATGATATTTCTACTTTACTTACTATGGCCTATATTTTTTTTCCCAAGTTCTCAAGATCCATCATGTCATTTTACAAACAATATTTATCCTTGAAAAAGTATCAAATCTTGTTCCATGGGATGATGTTCTCTTATTGATAAACTCTTTCATCTTGATTCCTCTCTTCTTTTCAAGGCAGCAATTTTAGGATCTAGCCCCCTATATCATTTCTCATCTATTGGCACACATTAGCCAGATCTTGCTGGTATCACAAATATCCAGTACTTATCCCTCTTAGCAGGCCTGGCAAAGCCTGAGAAAGGCATTAAAAGTATTTCAAACTTGTTATTGTTCTGCTTTTCAGGAGGGGAAGAGGAAGCAGGTGCTAGGAGGTTAACGGAAATTTTCATATAATACCTTTAACTCATTTGTGTCCTCATTTGTTTTCTAAAAAGAATTTCTTGTGATCCCCTAACTCATAACCGTCAAGTAGCAAGGTAGGGGGTAGATTCTACTATCTTTTGAAGGGACAGTGAGCCATATCTGCAAGTCTATATATTCCTAGGGATTGAGCCCCATATTGGACTCTGAGCTGACAGCCTGTTGCCTGCTTGGGATTCTCTCTCTCCCTCTCTCTCTGCCCCTTTTCTCAATTTCTCTCTCTCTCTATCTCTCAAAATAAATAAACAAACATTTTAAAAACAATAAAATGTATCATTGAAAGACACCAGAATAGATGATCATAGAGCTATGTCAATGAACATCTGAAAATTTTTAATGGAAAAATTTGTGATGAAAAATAGCCACAAAAAAGGTAGGAAAAAGATGACAGTGAATGAGCCTGTTTAATATGATTAAAATTGCACTTTTATAGAATAGTCAAGTATATAGCATGTCAGCACAAATTAGAGAATTAAGAAATATATTACAGAAAATTTGACATATATACATCCATATGTGTATGTATGTGATTTAATTCAGTAGGCAGAGGATGGATTTGAGATAATTTGTGCTGACATAGTGGTTAACTAGATGGAAGAAAATAAAAATGTAAACCCACTTATAATAGAATGAAATTCTTGAGTATTAAATATATAAATATAAAAAGAAAATTAAATTTTATCAAGAAAATTTGGGGAATTACATTTGGATAAGTTACCTAGGATTTAGACCTTGAATTTATAAAGTAGAAAGTATTCATCTATGACTAAAATTTTAAAAAATGTTTTATATTGTAATATATAGAAAGTAAAATAAGAGTCGGTGATAACATGGGGAAAAATAAATATGTAATGCAGATGATAGAAGAAAGAATTACCATCTATAATATAAAAAAAAGACCATGTAGTTTCAAGAAAAAGAGAAAAACAAAATAATTATTAATGGCATGCATGGACAATTCATAGAAGTTCAAGTTAAAAGACAAAATAATGCATGCTCAAATTTATACTTTATTATTATTAATATTATTGTTATTAGAGAAGTCCAACTTAAAGCAGGGAAAGTGTAATTTGCACTCAACACACTGGTAAAAATTAAATGACTGAATATTCTCATGATTTGGACTTCTTATTCAGATATCTTTAGGGAACCAGATGATGGAATGGTCCGATTTTATTAAAAGAACTGGTCTTTTCAGAGGTATCATTTAATCTGCTTCTGATTTGTCATGTCCCAGATTTGCCAAACTGTACTTTGGTATTTTCCATGCCTTTTCACGACCTTTCGTGATCTCATTTCATAGAAAGGTGAGGGAATTTAAGTTTCATGTCAATTCTTAGCATACCAGATGATTTTATTCTGTTCTTAGTTTTCCACACCCTAATATTTGTATATTGCATAATGTAAATATTTTTACCACACAGTCACCAGTTTACAATTTTTCAAAAATAATGAATGAGTTCCAGAAAGCAAATGATTGTTTAAAATTTTTTTTCCGAACATGCAAAACAGGAAAACTACTCAATATACTTCCCATGTTTCACCACTAGGTTTGCGTTATCTTTCTGTCTGAAAAGGCATGATTGTATTCTCTTTAAAGTCAGGGAGGAGAGAACTCTATTAATTTAAATTGACTAATATTATTTGGACCAGGAGCCATAATTTTACAGTGAGTACAATTAGTTCATCAACTGAAGATGAACAAATTTAAGATGAACTATGCGAGAGGCAACTATTTCTCACCCATCAGATAGACAAAAGTTTACTCTGCAGAGATCAAGGAAGTAATTTTCTTATTTTGAATCTCAGTAGAGGGAACATATGGCATACAAAAGCTTGTAATATTATTTACATATTTACATTATTAACACAACAGGATATTTAAGAGAGTTGCACACCAAGGCCACGTTTGCCATCTATGGTTTATTATTCATCAAGTGGTAAAATAGGTACATTCTTCAAGGAAAAAAAATCAATTATGTTTAGTGTTACATTTATTATTTTTGGTTTCTATCTCCCTCCTTTAATTTCTTTCACCTATGGGAATCTGTTAACTTGGACAGTCTTTTTTAATAGTTTCTTAATCCTTCTTTTCTGCTTAATTTTGACACCCAATTTCTTAAGAAAACTGTCAATGCCATGTAGCAGTTTGCATTAAGACAGCATTTGTTTAAACCCTTGTATTTTTTTTTTTTTGGCTTTGTTGAGGGATAATTGACAGTATAATTGTAAGATATTTAAAGTGTATGTAATGATTTGATATATACATACATTGTGAAAGAATTTATACATCAATAAACTCTAGAATTATTTTGCCTATGATGTATCTTATTTGAAAATGCACTTACGATTATTCTGTCTTCTATAATGGTTCCTGCTACCTATTGAGGAATTCTCAAACTCTTTAGTATGAGAGAAAGGGTGCTGGAAATTACTGGACTTCTGTTGAAGTTCCCATTGGCATTTTTCCCCAATCCTTATACAGAAGGAGCAAATCCAAGGCCATTAACATAGTTTTTCTATACCCTCGGACCACTGGATTTGCTGTTATTGTTTCATATTCTAGCAGCACTCGTCTCCACACTTGTTTTTTGAGACATTTCATCCTCTGAGAAATCTTCCCTGATGACTCACTTCCCCTTCACTATTTCACATACCTTTCCACCCCACAGCCATGCCACTCTATATTTCTATCATGATTGTCATACTGTATCACATTTACTTGACTCGTTTGCTTCCCCTGTTAGATTTGGGACTTTTATTTTTACCTGTATAGTACTAGTGTCTGGAAAAAAAATACTTAGACATTGATAAGTAGTCAATAACAATTTTGAGTAATAAGATGAAGGGAAGAAAATAGGGTATCTGATAGCACACTCATAATTTCTTAAATGTGTACCTTAGACATACCCATTCGTTTTTTTAGTCATTATGTTATATTTCATGTGCCTATTAAGAGGCATATGAACAAGAGAAAACACGAGAAAAAATTTAAAGGCTAAACTTATCAATGATAATAGCTACCTTGATAATGTTGATTTTTAACTTTTTTTTTTTTACTTTTTACATCCTAATTATTATTACTGGCATTTTACAGATTAATAAAATGAGGTTCAGTGACATTAAATGCTTGCATAGTGCTCACCACATACACCTGTTCTGAGAGATTAGGCCACTTCCCCATGGTCACACAATTAGTTTGTGTTTCAACTGGCATTTGCTTTCACTAACTTTGAATTTTAATGTTAAATTTGGTAAATGTAGCAAATAAATTTTGTTTGGAGAGAAAAATCAAAAGAAAATTTTTATAAGCAGTTAGACTTCTAAGTTACCTACACTTGACATTAATATAATATCAGCACACCCGGGGTTGAAAATTTAAAAGTTTAATAATTAGAAGTGATTATTATTTTTTTACATGTTGTCTACCATTTCTGTTTTAGGTATACACTAAGAAATATTTTCCAGGCTACATCACCAAAAGGGCAAATAATAAAGGGAGGATTCTCTCCATTTCTAGGAAATATATGCTAATAATTATATGGATATTTGATTAAATGCATGCCGTATATGTGTATGTACACCCCCTCGTGAGCACATAAACTTTCTGAGGCATTCAGAGATCCAGAACATTATAAGTTTATCTGGAGCAGTTTAGCTGGTTTAAACTTATATCTCTCTTTCTCTAAAACCCAATCTTTTGGATTATAAGAATTCTTAGACACACATTATATACTAAAGTAAATGTATTACTTATTCAGTTGACTTTTAGATAGAAAAGAATCTTTAGGGGCACCTGGCTGGCTCAATCGGTTTAGCATTGGACTCTTGGTTGTGGCTCAGGTCATGATCTCATGTTTCATGGGATGGAGCCGCGCATCAACTCCATGTTGGATATGGGGCTTGCTTGGGATTCTCTCTCTCCCTTTGTCCCTGCCGCTCTCCCTCTCTCAAAATAAATAAACTTTCAAAAATAAAATATATTAAATCTCAATCTCTCCCTCTCTCTCAAAATAAATAAACTTTCAAAAATAAAATATATTAAAAAAAAAATCTTTAATTTCTTTAGAATCTTCCTGTAGAAGTGACATTAATATGCTTTTGTGGTGGCTTTGAAACTAATAGAAAAAAGATGATCAAATAGTAGAAAATAAAAAAAATATTTTTGTTGGTCAAAAAATTGAGAAAATTGGGCACTTGGGTGGCTCAGTGGTTGAGCATCTGACTTCTGCTCAGGTCATGATCCTACCATTGGTGGGTCTGAGTCCTGCATGGGACTCTGTGCTGACAGCTCAGAACCTGGAGCCTGCTTCAGATTCTGTGTCTCCCTCTGTCTCTGCCCCTTCCCCCACTCACGCTCTGTTTCTCTCTCTCAAAAATAAATAAACATTAAATTTTTTTTTAATTGAGGAAAATTACATTCAAGGATTATAATAAATGGTATTTCTCTGAATTTTTAATTTTACTATGTACTGCCAATCTGTTAATCATGAATAAAACCTAATTTCTTATTTTACAGATATATTTTAATGGTAATTTTTATGTTTTATTATTACTGATAATAGCTATCATTTGTTAATTATGAACCCCTTTTTCTTGCATTTCACTGTGACATATCAATAGGTTATATAGAGATTAAAACCTGCGGTATATTTACCCTAACTTTCCACAATGTTACTTACTAATTCAAATGTCATCATTTTTATACAGATTCAGTATAAATTAGTGATCTTAATATCTAAATGGATATTTAGATGGAAAAAGTGAACTGTGTCCAATTCAAGAAATCTTTAAAACCAAGTGTGGAAGTAGATAAATTAATATACAAAATTATCTTGGCTATTGGTCAACTTCCAGATTCTATGTTATCAGTCAAAAAGAATATTTTTAAGGTTCAAAGACAAAATTAAATGTAAAAGCAATACATTAAGTAACCAGAGTATATTATATGTCCTTTAGGTCACTAACTGACATTGAGATTAAGATTTCAAATCAATTTATTTTTCAGTCTTGGAGCATAGATAAAATTAACTAAAGGTCAGGGACATAGCCTCATTCTCCTTGAAGGTGAAACATGCCATAGGGTTAATATACATCTTAAATATTTAAACTGATACTCCTGTTATTCTGAAACTCCTCACTATTTGTACTTTCCTAGTTCTGGATTCAACCAGATAGCTAAAATTTGTAATTATAGTAGTAGAATAGCTTTACAGATCAGTATCTATTCATATAATTTAGATAATTATGCTCATGTAGGTAAATATTTTTTTACTTGTAGGATGTTTAAACTTTTCTCTGTATAGCACACATATTGAAAAGTATAGAAATCATAAATGTACATACCTAAGAATTTTTGAAAGTTGAACACATCTGTGTAACCTGTACCCAGATTTAAAAAAAAATAACAAAACACCTACAATTAAAATGATATATGGGTTTCCCCCATGCTACTTTCTAGTCATGACCTTCCTACAAAGATAACCAACCTCTGGGCATATTATAAAAGTATAATTTTTTCTTGTTCCTGAGTTTTACACAGATCATATCACACAGTTTTTTTTTGGCTTCTTTCATTCTCATTTTGCTTAAATATTCATCTATATTGTTGTATGTAGATGTAGTTTTTCATTGTCATTGGTATATGTCATTTAACCTTGTGATTATAGCATAATTTATTTATCTTATTTTTTACTTGTGGGCATTTGTGTAATCTCAAGTTTCTGAGTACTGTGAGTGCTGAGCTTGTGAACATTCTTCAGACTTTCTTTTGGTGATATTTTCATTAGGTAAATACCTAGGAGGAGAACTTCTGGGCTCTGGGGCTTGCATATAGTTCCATTTCTAAAAATATCATCATTTTCCCCAAAATCATTGATGATTTTACACTCTCTTTACTAGTATACCTGAGTGGTCTTTGTTCCACCTATTATGAACTTGATATTTTGAGCTATAGTGTTTTTTTTTTTTGTTTTTGTTTTTTTTTTTTTTTTTAAGAAAAAGAGTAAGCAAGCACACATGTGGGGTAGGGGCAGAGGAAAAAGTGAAGAGAGAATCCCAAGCAGGCTCCACACCCAATGCCTAGCCCCACATAGGACTCTGCTGGATCTCAATGACCATGAGATAATGACCTGAGCAGAAAAAAGGATCAGACTCTCTACTAACTGAGCCACCCAGGTGCCCTGAGTGGCTTTTAGTAGGATTCCCACAATGAGTAATAACATTTAGTTCCAGGCCCCTTAGACTATCCTGTTTTGTGAAATACCTAATTGAAGTATTTTGTCTATTCTTTTATTGTTTTGTTCTTAGCTGAATTTGTAGTAGTTTTTTATATATTCAGGATAAATCCTTTATCAGATGTATGAATTGCAAATATCATCTCTATGTCTATTACTATCCTTTTTATTGTCTTAATGGTATCTTTTCACATTTCCATTTGTAATTTTATAATCTTCATGGATGGTGTTTATTGTATCCTATAATATGTCTTTGCCTACTTTATGATTATGCAGATTTTCTCCTGTGCTTCCTTTTTTTCTGCCTATTATTTTACTTTTATTCTGAGATCTGCAATCTATATCAAATTATTCAGTGTTTATATTATGAAGAAGGAGTGAAGGTTTTTTTACATAAACATCTATTTGCCTTGTACCACTTGTTAAAAAGTCAATCCATTCCACATTCCAATGCATGGTCACCTTTGTCATCAATCCCATAATCACATTTTGTAATTCAATATATATTGAACATCTGAGATGACGGATTCACAATTATAGATGCTTGAGGGGAACGTTATAAAGATAAAATAATAATAATCTTAATGAGAAAGTCATATTAAGAAATAAATTTAATACAAGACAGACCAATAAATGTTATAAAATGTTATAACAAAATCATTACAGAAGTGCTAAAGAAGCAATGAAATTATTTCTAGTAAATAAAAAAAAAAGTCTTTTGGTTCTTTTTGATGTATGAGAATGGGTAAAGGCATGCAGCTAGTTGCCCACTGCACCTTTATTAGAGTGCATGTGTAGCAGGAGGTAGAAAAGTCACAGGGAATGAAAGATTGGATATCATTGATAACAGACTATTAATGTAACGCCAAGTCTTTTAGACTCACTTTTATAAGCTACATTTGAAAACTTCTGGCAGTTAAAATAATGCAAAGCATATTTTAGGTGTATTTACAATGGACAATAGATTTCAAAGAGAAGATAGTAGAAACAGAGGAATCCGCTAGGAAGTTTTCCAATGGACAGAAGGAGACAATTGGCCAGGACACAGAAAAGGACTGGGCAAATTTTTAAGAAGCATTTTAAGGTCTTGAGGCCTTGGTGACTGATCAGTTATGAGAATGGGAATAAGGAATTTCTCGCTTGAGCAATTGGTAAACTTAGTGTCATTAACAATAGAGCACAGAATTAAAGAATGTGTAAATCCCAGGAGGATGGCGACAAGAGGACAAAGATGGTCTCGGCGTGACATAGTAATAGGAATCAAATTCGGAAAAGAGCCTATACTTATAGCGCAAAATTTGAGATCATCTTCAGGGTGAATCCCTAAACTTAGAATGAGAGCACACAGTGTAAGAATTTGATTTTAAATTTAAACAAGAGTAAGCATTGAAACTTATTATTTTTGACACTAAGTTTTAGAGTGGTTGGTTTTGGAGAAATGAATAAGCATCATAGTTTGTTTCTAAGGAATGTATATTGGTATGTGTTTATGGAATAAGGAGAAGGAAGGAGCTGAAATGGAAGGACAGAGGCAGAGACTGTACTCATCCATGGAGGGCTGCGGGGGAACCCTTGTGATCTCACAAGTAGAATTCTTAACTTCATATGCTTAGAATTCAAGTTATTTTTCTGAACATTCAGTGTTTATATGTATAAAAATACATAAAATTTGTGGATAGGTCTCAACATGTTGAATTGGAATCTGCTGTCATTTCAATCTGACGGGAATTTCTCATGCTGATTCTTAGCAGTGATAGAGCAGGTGCTGCTGCAATCTGCACATTAATAGATAAAAGCCTTCCTCCAATTTAGTTATGACCTTTCATTTCCATTATAGAATGACACTTAATGGGCCTATATTCTTTCTGCAAGTAGATAAAATGCAAACTTAATTTTTTCAAAAAAATTAGCATTTGGTCCAATAGCTCTTGAAAGAGATGATATTTGAAACGTTCAGGATAATTATCTTTTTCTGCTTATCACTAATTATTTCATTCTGCTTATCACTGCTCTTTGCTCTCAAATCAGTAGTTCTTGTCAGTATCACATGAGTAAATACCATGGAGTGGAAGTTGAACTTGTGACTTTCTTAAGAAATTTGAGGTAAGGGGTTGAAGAGATTTAAAAGGAAAAGTGGCCTTTTTCCAAGAGACTCTTACTTAAATCTGAATCATCTTTGGAACCATAAATTTGTAAGGCATTATTCTGATAAATACATTTTCCTGACACAAATTGTTGAACATCATGGTAATGCATTTGAGTCTATATATAGCTCACTTAAAACAGAGTTGTTTATTTTCTTCATTTTTCCCAAGTGTTTTTAAAATAAGGTTTAGGTTATTTTATACATTTAAATAAAATGTAACATAAATGCATAAATTAGAAGTAAGTGTTCACCTTTCTTCTTCCTCTTACTTACCAACAATTCAATCCAAAAGCATTAGATGGAATGAAATAAGCATTAGTATGGGGAGCAGGGATCCAGAGCTGGGCATCAGAGTACAGGCAGGCTGAAGGAGTGACTACAAAGGGGGTTTGAAGCACAGCTGGGCATGGGATGGCAGAGCATAAGTTAGTATGCAAGCCTTCCACACAAGAGGTAGCCCAGCAGGCAGTGTCAGAGCTGGTGCATCATGAAGGAATATTCACCTAAGATGGCTACAAGCACAAGCAGTTGGATCTTGAATGGGATAATTAAAGAGTCCACTGTGCCAGGGGGAAGGGCTGGCACAGAGTATAAGAGCCTGAGAAGGGTGATGAGGATGATAATGCAGGGAAGTAAACTATGCAAAGTGTTGGACCTCAATCAAGTCAAGGAGAACAGTGCATGAGAAGGAAAGCTGACTTGGCTTGTTGGAGACAGAGAGGGCATCTGACTGGTAGGGAAGCCCAGAGTGGGATGTCAGGACCCATATGAGGTGAAGGGTGTCCACATTGCAAAGCTGGCCCCACAGGGGATCATGGAGTCCATGCACAGTGTGAGGGCTTTCATGGAGCAGGGGATATAGCCTGGTTTGGGACATCAGAATCCAAGCAGAGTGAATAGGGCTTTCATATAGGGGGAAGACTGGTGTCAGATGTCACAACCTTTTAAAGATTTTTTTAAATATCAATGCAGGGTATTAAGCCCGTGTGGAGAGGCAGGTCTACCTTGAGTATTTGAATTTGACCAGAATGAGCTAAAAAGGCAAATGGCATAAGAGGGGTACCATTTTAGGAGCCAGAGGCTGAGAGGTGTAATAAGGTCATTCACACAGCAAGGCAGCCCAATGTAGAGGGTCAGAACCTAATTTAGGCGAGGAAGGCATTCACATGGGGTAGGCTATATGTGAGGTGTCACAGTATGAGGGCTATGAGGAGAGTACGTAGGACAGTGGATGCTGGTATACAATAGGGGAGAAGAAGGAAGAACCTGACAGACAGAAACTGAATTAAATGATCTAAGGGGATATCTTTAGTAATGGGAAAATGGAAGCAATGTCACCTGATAGCATGAAATGAAAAGTCCCTTCCTGCCAAAGGTGTATGTATAACCTGTATCTAAACATGGGGAAACAGCAGACAAACCCAAATTGAGGGACAGTCTACAAAATAATTGGACTATAATCTTCAAAGCATAAAGGCCATTAAAGTCAGGGAAAGTAAAGAGCTTTTCCAGACTGATGGAGCTGAAATGTGATTAAATACAACACACTAGTTAGAACTGGATTTTTGTGAGAAATAATATTATTAGCACAATTGGAAAGACATGAATGGAGTTTTAAGATTAGATGTTAGTAATGCATCAGTGATACTTTTCTGATTTTGATGGTTGAATTGTTGTTATGTAAGAGAATGTACTTGTCTAAGGAAATTCACATGAAAGAAACCAAGGATGATGCAGCATCACATCAGCAAATTTTCTCAAATCGTTCAGGAAAAAAAAGTCTATGAATAGCATTCAATCTTTTCGTAATTTTGAGATTGTTCCACAATGAAACAAATGAAAAATAAGGAAGAAGCAAAGAGAACCCAAGCATAAAAATGAAATATTGTGCTAAGGGTAAGGATATTTTAAAAGTCCATCATTTAATATGGGTAACTCTCAAATACAGTTTCATCATTCTAGCCAGAAGAGAGGAAGAATCTGATTCTTTAAAGTATATTCTAAGGTTGTTCCAGTTCTTCTTAATTTGTCTTTGCATTTCACTAAAGTGCTGTAAGTTTGTGTGAGCAAATAGTACCTAATTAATTTTTCAGAAATGTCTAAGCATGTTGATCCAATGTACAAAGCTGTAATTTGTTCAGACTCTTGAAGACTCACATTAAAGTAATAGTTGGGCATTATTCTCAAATAATCCTTATATTTCTGGATAAGTAATTAATGCCTCAAGTATATGACTATAATGTATGAGTCTCTATTCTTTATGTATTCATAGACAATCCCTAGACTGAAGAATAATAATTGATTTGGGTATTTTTTTTACCTTCACTAAAAGATTGTGATAAGAAATAGGAAAGACAATATCATATCGTAGAGAAAATGCAACAAAATCATGAATGCAGGTGGACAAAGTTTGAATCTCAATTCAACTGTTTATTATTATTATTATTATTTTAATTTTGCCTTTGGACAGATATCTTATTGTCACTTAACTTTCATTCCTATCTCCATAAAATGGATACAAACATATCCAACTTGAAGAATTTTAATGATAATTAGCTATAGAGAGCCATATATGTAGATCAATAATGTGGTCATATACAAATAGATTTATATTGATATATTCATATGTATCCATATATGATGTGACGTGCTAGGGGATGAGAATCTATCTCTCTGTACAGATATATAGATATGTAGATATATCTATCCCTTGGGCGCAGACTTTCACAGCTCATATTTAATTGTTGCTATTTTTAAAGGCTTGAATTCTGAAAAACACTGACTGAGACTACATTCAGAGTAGCAGACAATTATGAACTATTATTAAAACATAACAATTGTTAAAACATTTCCCTGAAGTCTGTGTACAGGAAGTCTATGTACAGGAAGGTGTGATTGGAATGACTAATACCCTAGTAAGCTGCCCATTATGCTTTCCTGGGGACAGATGGACTATGTTGTTTGGAAATTGATATTTGGAATGACTCTCAGACCTCATATGATGCTAGCTAGCCATGTGGACGTCCTCTAAAAATCATTTTGATTTGTATACAAATGAATGGCCAAAGTTGTGAATTCTATGAATAAAAATAACATTGACATTTACTTGAATATGCACTTATCTTTGAAGATATATGCCTCACTTTAAGGTGAGTGTATTCTGCTAATAGATAGTATATTAGTCAACATTTTGAAAATTATCTTGTATTTTAAATTCTAACAAGGGAGTTTGTTTTTGGGAGTTTTTTTTTTGAAAAAAATCCCTTTGCTTAAAGCCAACAATATGCTTTAATGTGTCTAATGCATAACATAAACCCAGATGTTTAAGTATTGAGCTCATATAAAGTGATGCAAACCAGGATCTATTCTGATGAAAAGCAATTATTTTCAGAAGATTAGACAGAATTAGACAATAATCAGATTATTCTTTTTACTGTTAATGCATAATACAGTTATGAATTTTAAAATAAACAATGGTCCATTCTTCTTTTTATTCATTTCTTATGTATAAATTAGATAATCTTTAATTATATGCCAGGATTTAGGGACTTAGGGTACAAAGAGAAATGTCCCTGACCTCAAAACCTTTTCTATGTCCTGGAGAGACATTCCAGTAAAGACACATAGAAACCATATACGTGTCATGAGAGAGAGATGAAACATGCACAAGGTGCAAGGAGAGTCTATTAGAGACATCGCCATTGATGAGGAGAATAGATAGAAGATTCCAGGGAGATATGATAGGGAAGCTTCTTGAAAAACTATCTCATGAAAAGTAGAGGTATATAGTGTGATCCATTGACAGGGAGCATTGAGGAAGGTGATCCACCCATGAACAAAAGCACAGAGTTGGGAGAGGATCTCAGGATTTCGCATTTAGGCAATAACAAAGAAGTTTGAGTCAGGTCAATGGCTGAAAGGCAGGGGCAGTGATAGAAGGTGAGTCTGAAGCACTAGGCAAGGTCAGTTCATCACAGGTGTTTCATGGCACAATAATAATGATGGCCATGTAATTTTTCATCCAAATAAGGACACATCCTAAGAGTAAATGGGGCACCATTAATGATAATGCCAACATAATAAGCTTAAATCAAGAAAGTTTTTAGTAAATTAGACAAATGATCCCATGATCTATTAAGGTTAGGAATTATCCTAATGTGAAATCTTTTAAAAATTCTAATTAGGAATCAGATATTTAAAGAGTGTCCTGTCTACTTCTGAGCAACAATTATGCTAAGATGTGCATAGACCTTAGACCTTTTTCAGAGTTGCAGTAAACTGGGAAACATCTGGAGCAATTTTACATAGGCAAATTCTCCAACAGCTAAAAGGCTGGTAGGACTTGAGCCTTCAAATTGAAGAAAGATGTAGGGGAAAGCTACATCTTTGAGGCCACCAGAGTAATTTTAGGGAAATAACTTCATTGAAAAGGTTGATGCAGCTTTCAAACTTACTTAAAGGGAATATTTGGCGTAGTTAGATCCTGAGAAAATCTGGCTTATCATCACTCAGGCCATAGAAAGTGAAATTGTGTGAATGAAATCGAAGAGTCCATTGGTTTATGCTAGATTTGTCTTATCATCACTTAATACTATATTCCATTTTACCTGGTTAGTAGTGAAAACACACAAAAGGCAATCACAAAGTCAGTTCTTCCTCTGCCTCTGCCAATATTAACTGTAAAGAGCTTTAAATTTTTATTTTTAAAGGGAAGAGAGAATTTGACTTAAGAGTATTCCACTGGTAGCTTCAGAGTGCCCCATATAGCCTGTTTCATACACACTGGTGAATCTTGATTTTAACTTTAAGCAATTAAACAGATGTGGGTCTCTCAGCACCATTATATGAGAAATCAGAGAATTCAGTATTGTTTTCCCACTTATTCTATAGGCACATTTGTTCTAGTTCTCAGATTCAGTTGGTAAATTGGTTGGCTTCCTAGCAAGACACTTTCCATAAAGAAGGCTGAAAATTTAGTGAATGTATGATCAGTAGGTGGCTTATAAATATGCCATAGTCTATTTCACATATCAAGAACTGTCAGAGTGGAAACTTTTTCAAAGGCTCTTTGAGAAGAGAAACAGCTGGTGACCCAGAGTTCTATTTCCCTAACGCAAGTGTAAAGCAATTTGCAGAGGCTCCTTCAGTTGTATGTTTTTAAAGAACCATGCTGCAGACAGTTGCCATTACAGGCTGTTACAGGGACCCCCTGTATCGTGACTCTCAGGAGGAGCTGCTGAAGAACTTCTAGCAAGAGCTTCTGAGATCTGTGACCCCAAGGGAGCAATGCCACTGACAGCTGTGGGAACTGTCAGGAGTAGCAGAAAGAACTAGTAGGAGACATCGGGAGTAGTTACAGAGAAAAACTGACATGTTTCCTGGGAGTGAATAAAGGGGCTGATGAAAACTGCCATCACTGAAAGAAGAAACTTAGGTAATCAACTGCTTAGGGGACAATTTTGGTTAAACATTTCATAGAATCTGATGGGATATAAGACTAGAAACTCTTGCTGGGAACATAAAGTCACTTGACTCCTTTTTATAAAGCATACAAAGACTCCTTATAAACCCACAGAAAGATAGTGAGTTACATATGAGGATTACTTTATCAAAGTTATTGCCCAGTTTAGGAAAATTCTCCTATGTTGGGTTTGTTCAATTTAATTATGTCTATGAAATCATTGCTAAACAATCAGGCATTACCAAAGATATTTACATGTGAAGGAAATAAATCATTATTTAAATAGTATTGGAACTTAATTTTACCTTCCAAAGAAATAGCTTTAATAACTTCAAACATATAGGGCCACCTGGGTGGCCCAGTCGGTTAAGCATCCAACTTTGCCACAGTTCATGATCTCACAGTTTGTGGGTTTGAGCCCCACTGGGCTCTGTGCTGACAGCTTGGAGCCTGGATCCTGCTTTGGATTCTGTGTCTCCCTCTCTCTCTGTCCCTCCCCCGCCCATGCTCTGTCTCTCTCTCTCAAAAAATAAACATTAAAAAAATTTTAAAAAGCATATAAACCAGTAAACTTCATTTAAAATTATAGCAATAATAATTCAGTTATTTTAATACTCAGAAACCTTTCTTGTCTCATAACTTTTGTACTCATGATTCCTTGTGTCTAGAGCATTCATTTTCTCTCTGCTACCTGGTTAATTCCTATTTATCCTTCGTGTGTCTGCTTAAATAACACCTCTTCACTGAAGGTTTCCCTCACCATAATTATCACTCGGCACTCTTTTATTTCCCCTCAAAGCACATATCAAAAATACATAATTGCATACTTATTTTACTTATATTTGCTTTCCCCAAATTGTTAGCTGTATTAGGCCAGACTCATCTATTTTTTTGTTTGTCAAGTTTTACTTAATGCCTAGCAAAGTGTCTGACTTGGTCCTTGGTAAACATTTATTTGACATATGAATAAAATCTGTTTATAGGGTTGCCACAGAAATTAAAAATCATCTTCATAGTATTATTTTTTTCAAAATTTATGTATTTATTTTGAGAAAGACAGAGATGGCATGAGTGGATGAGGGGCAGAGAGAAAGCGAGACAGAGAATCCCAAGCAGGCTCCACACTGTCAGCTCAGAGCCTGACACGGGGTTCTAACTCTCAAACTCATGAGATTATGACCTGAGCTGAAACCAAGTGTCAGATGCTTAACCGACTGAGCCACCCAGGCAGCCCATCATCTTCAGATGTTTTAGAAAAACATATATTAATGTTAAGAATATACTGCTCTTGGTCAAATTGAACATCCTAGACTAAAGGAGTATGGGTAGGTGAAGCATATTATGGAACAATGTTAGATTCCTTGGTCCTCAAATCCATGATTTCTACGCGGGCTGGGCTCCAAGACACTTACCTCTAACTGAATGAGAGATAACTGCGAATAACTGGACTGGAACTTCCTATGAAGAGTGACCCTTTTACTCAGGTATTTTATGCAAGCAGGTATGGGATTTGGAGTGACATCAAAATTTTCCCTTTTTAAAATCTCCTTATTCTAGCTAATGAAGAGACAGTTGGAAGATGTAGGGTGGTTCCCTCACCTTCAGTATCCTCCTCTAACATCCAAAATAAATATCGCATGTATAAGAAAAATAAAACTCTAATAAAGAATTAATTTTGTTAATTTTACCAAAATATTCAATGAAGAGATGTCTTGGGAGAGGCTGAAACAAAACATGGTATGGAAATCACCTCTACTAAAAACCAGGGAACTGTAATGTTGTTCCTTTTCATGGGTTTTTACATTCTCTTACTTTTATTAGCACATATTTTCCCAGAAAAGCTTTGAGATTGAAACACTGAGTTGGATTTAGAACATTGAACAGCTGAGTTATTACTGAGGAAATATGATTACATTGAACACCAAAATAAATCATACATAGAAATGTATAAAAATGGATCTTTACATTTACATATTGGGGATGTGTCTGTGCCTTAAACCTGATCACAAAACATAGCAAAGGTTAGAGAAGGAAGAATGTTTTTTCTGTTTTATATTATTTTCCTTCTGTGCTAGAATCGTTGATTAAATAATATCGAGACTCATAAAAGTAGGAAAATGTATGTAAACTAACCTCAGTTTGATTCTCAAGCCCCAATTTTTATGCCATTTATTTTATAAAAATGTTACCTTTGTCACCCAAATGAGTACATCACTTCCATAAAAGATAAAAAAAAACTACATACTTCAAGAAGATTTTCTGAAAAGAAAAACAAGATGAAAAAGACATGAACCTTATTTAATTCCTTTTTTTTTTTACATTTTTCTAATTGTAAAGTCAAATGGACAATTCTAAATTATTTTGCATTTGCTCACAAATATAAATGTCCATATAAATGAGATTACTGAAGAGGTTTATAACAAATCTGAAAATCAGGGAAGCATATTAAATATATATAATCATACTGAAAATTATCTAATATACTAATTATCAAGTTATACAAATTTTAAGCCACTTGATAGTATATAATTATAAATTGCAATTTCTAAATTTTGCACAAATTTCAGAAAGTCACTTAACTTAACAACAATCCAGGAAGAAAAGACCTGTGTTTATATCTGGCTATAAGATTAATATGAAATATGAACATGATATAAATGATACAAATGAAATATACAATTAAGTTGCATTAATAAAAGTATATTGTGGAGATTATGGGAAATATATTTCCTGTTGTATTTGGTACTAATCAGCATACATCTAGCTTACTATGTTTAATTTGAAAATTCACATTTTAAAAAATTATACTGCATAAAAACGAGAGCAGAATGAATGGTGAGGGTTAATACATTTGAAAGATTTCAGAATTATTAGCTTTTAAAGGAGTAAGATTAAGGAGAGATGTCTTTTTTCATATATTTGAAGGGCTGCCATATAGAAGTATGCAATAACTCATTATCCATTGTTCTCAAAAGCATTATAAGGATTGGCATATGAAAATAATTAGGAAGGAAATTTTTGCTCAAATAAGGAAAAAATTAAAAACATATAATAGATTTTTAACTCCTTGAACACAGATACATGTATTAACATATCATTATGTCCTATTTAGTACTTGGCATGTTGCCCTTCACATAAAAGTACCTCAAAAATTAATGTTGAATCAATGAATGTATTAACAGATATGACTGACCTATAATGAAATAATCGGCAGTCAAGGAAGTGAGCTTTCTACTGTAGAGAGTACTGAAACAAAGACTAAATGAGTATCAAATTGGAAGGCAATACAGGTTGTAGTTGTAAACTATACCTAGTTATCATTTGTGCCTTCTCATTTCCATCTAAAACCCACCTTATTTTTGTGTAGTGTATTATGTTATAGAATAACATCTATTAAGTGGGAGGCTGCCATATTTTGCTCCCCTGCACCTTAAAATAAAAAGATACATTGGTTATGAGCATAAATGTTGGTATGAGGTAGAGTTGGCTCCAAGCCTAGAATACCACAAAAAGTTGTGTAGTCTGCAATTCGGTTGTTTCCTCTATAAATGTGGATTATATCAGAAGGAAACTTTCTTGGGTGTTGTGAGCATTAACTGAGATTATATTTTTAAAGTCTCAGGCATAGAATAAGTTAGTGACATAATGTACCTCGTATTAATTACTGTCTGATTTTATGTGTCTTTTAAATTGTTCACTTGATGATAATATATGCTTACTTTTGATTATATTGTCATTATAAACCCATCTATTTAGATTACCATTTCAAAGTACTTAGTAAGTATGCTGTGTACAAAGCAGGTGGTAATTAGGGGAATAGATTTATAGACACTTAAAACATGGGGTTTCCAAGTACAACTCATAGTAGTGTCGGTCAGCATCAAAAAGGACACACTTATATTTCTCTTGTATGCTCACAGACCTTAGCAAGGTCTGAAGTCTAAGTAGACTCTTAATAAATACCTTTAACATTGGAATCCCCTCTTTCTGCTCTACCATTTTTAATTAGCTATTATGTGGGACAGACTAAAATCTTATAGGGTAAAGTGATTAAAAAGATGAGGGGGGTCAAATTGGCTTAAAGACAAGGAGAGTTTTCTTAGAAGTGGAGTCAGGGTTTAATAGCATACTGAAAGCGTGATAAGGCTAGAGGCAATAAAGTGTTAGGCCACATGATGACAGGCTTAATGGAACAGTATCTTAATCAAAAGACAGAAAGGGCGGGGTAGTCTGAGTCAGAAAGGAAAGAGAAATCAAAAAATGAGAAATTCAAGGGTTGAAGAAAAATATTTAAATCAGTGAGGAAAAAATGTTGGATATTATATTTTCCTCCAAAAACTATGACACCATTTGATATGCTTTCTAAATCTATAGGGGGAGATGAAAGTACTTTGTAGGTATATGATATTAATAATAACACTAAAGTACTTAAGCAAAACTGTCAGTATGACAATAAAGAACACTGTATTCCATCTCACCACTGTGCTAACTGAAAGTCACAAAAATGTATAATTATTATTAAGGTCTTTAAACCCAGTAGGTTTTTAGGCAATTGTGTGAGTGTGTGTTTGTGGGCATGCTAAGTCCTGCTATCTGGAAACAAAAGATTCTACTCAACAGTAGGACAATTAAATTTCCTTTATCCATCAAAATCAGTTACTGGAAATTACAAAAGAAAAGGAAATTACCTGTTTCTGTTTTATATCATTAATAACTTTATGAGTAAAGTTTGAAAGTAAAAGCACAAGTTTGAGAGAGAGAAAGTGAATGTGAACTCCTTCTATTAAATATTGATTGAATTGATTGATAATTTCCTGGATCATGACAAGTCAGAATTTACAGATGGATTTTTTAAAATATAGCTTGTGGATTTATATCTGCTTAAACATCATAGTTTCAAATTTTCTAACAGTTTGGGGAATTACTTTTATTTACTTTTAACCTGGAAATGGTGTCAGTAAAAGGTTAGTGCAGAATTGCCTATGGTAAGAATATACATAACCCTTCCACAACCATGTATTTGAAATGTATTTAAAAAAAATGAAATATACAATGAAAAAACGGTCTTCAAAAAACTCAGGTTTCAGAATAGAGAAGAAGGATTGAGGCCAATCAAGGATTCAGTTGAATTCAAAATAGCTTCAGATCTGAGAAAAAAACAATATTTATTGAAACCATACTTCTCAATGATTTGCTTTGTGTTACAGATAGCACTTAAAACATTTTTTTAATGTTTATTTATTTTTGAGAGAGTGAGAGAGAGAGAGACAGAAAGACAGACAGTGAGACGGGGAGGGGAAGAGAGGAAGAGAGACACAGAATCCAAAGCAGGCTCCAGGCTCTGGACTGTCAGCAGAGCCCGATGGGGATTTGAACTCATGGACCATGAGACCATGACCTGAGCCGAAGTTGAACCTTAACCGACTGAGCCACCCAAGCACCCCCAGACAGCATTTTAACTTGGGTTGTAATAATAAAGACATAAACTTTTAATTAGATGATTATTTTTTTCTAGCTTATTTCATCATCTAAGAAATTGATGATGCCAAACAACAAAACAGTGAGGAAAAGACTAGTACATATGATTATAAAATAAAACGATTGCTCTACTGTTGCTTTGAAACAAATTAGCTGTTTGAGAGGGTCTCAGCTATATAATTTTCTCCATTCTGTTCTTCCTTTAGTTACAAATACAATCCACAATAGTGATATAACTGAAGTGAAAGGAAACCAAGTGAAGTCCAAAATGGACTTGGAAATACCCAAGAAGTTACTTACCGTTATCACATTGAAGTAGATGCCATTAAGCCACATTTACTTTATCACAGAGAACATATTTAGCAAAGAATGACTGTATACGCTTTCTCTTTGAAAATATATAACAAAGATTCACATTCTTACAGTGATAAAAATTTCACATAGTATTTCACTTGAAGCCTACTTAATATAAACATAGCAAATACATTCACTTTAAGGTAGGCTTGTAAGATAGCACAATGGAGACTGTGGTGAACAGTTCTATTTCATGATTGTGGTAGTGATAACATGAAACTCCATGTGACAAAGTTTCATAAAATTACACATACACAGTTATGTAAAACTGACATGTGATAAAATTTTATAGAGCTACAAAATAAACACACACACACACACACACACACACACACACACACGAGTGCATTAATAACATGCACCTGGAACCTGAATAAGCTCTGTGGATGACACCAATGTCAGCTTCCTCATTTTGACATTGTATTGTAATTTTGCTAGAGCCTAAGATTAGGACAAGCTTGGTGAAGAGTATATAGGTCCTCCCTGTATATTTTTTGTAACTTCCTGTGAATCTATAATTATTTAAAAATGAAACTTCAAAAAAGAGGGAGAAAGGCTTAAGATAATACCTACCAGAAGCAACAATTTCAACTCCTATTTATAAACTCCAAGTTTATAAAACTTGTTTTGTATAATAGCATTTTAAAATGGGGGCACCTGGGTGGCTTAATTGGTTAAACGTCTGGCTTTGGCTCAGGTCATGATGTGGTTCGTGAGTTCAAGCCCTGCATCAGTTGTGTTCTGACAGTTCAGAGCCTGGAGCCTGCTTCAAATTTTGTGTTTCCCTCTCTTTCTGCCCCTCCCCCTCTCACACTCTGTCACTCTCTCAAAAATAAATAAATGTAAAAAAATAAAAATAAAATAACCAAAAGCACTTACATCTTAAAAAATAGCATCAATACTGTAAAAAATCAATCAATGTTAAATTTTGACAATCGCTCACATTATTTTACTTATTTTCTTTTCTCCAGTTAGTTTTAGTCAGGTTGACAACAAGGTCAAAGTTTTCCTTCTGGTGGATATTGTTTCTCCCTCCTTTTTTGAAGTTTAAATAGGTGATGGGGATTAAGGATTTCACTTGTGATGATCACCAGGTGTTCTGTGTTAGTACTGAATCACTGAATTGTATGCCTGAAACCAATATTATACTGTATTGTAACCAACTGGAGTTTAAAAACTTAAATAGAGTATTGGACAAGATGGAGGACGAGCAGGGAGCTCTGTAATCCGCGCACGCCCGT
>CM053567.1:145896163-145920667 GCA_028646485.1 Cryptoprocta ferox
CAAGTTCCCTTCAAGAGTCTATTTCAGTCTAATCTGAAACTAATCAGACCCATGTTGATTCCCAAAAATATGTATGACATTTCAAAGAATAACTTGGTTGGGTGTTGGGGACAGTTAGCAACAATTGAAGGATCTCTCTCTCTCTCTCTCTCTCTCTCTCTCCCCCAGCTTTTGGCAGATTTTTTCCTACAGTTTATGGACTTTAAATTTCTTTTGGACATGGTTTAATCTTTTAATTCAGTTGTTTACTATTACATTCTAACTTTTTAAATTGGCATCTTATTTATTCATTCTTATTTAAAAGTAATTCATTGGTTGTTAATATTTACCTTAAACATTTGTCATAATTTGTGAGGATTAAGGAAAATATTTTCTATAAAATGCCTAGCCCAAGTACTACAGTGTGTGTGTGTGTGTGTGTGTGTGTGTGTGTGTGTGTGTGTGTGTGTGTAAGGGCAATTAAGTTTCAATATACTGTGGAGAACCAGTTCTCACCAGCCTTTGGTAGTTAGTTAGGAGGTATCTCAACACAGAACGACAGGCCTAAAATAGGCCATCATTCCTCTTTGTAGATGTTATGATTAATCTTATATGTCAGCTTTACCAGGCAAGGGATGCTCAGCTAGGTGGTAAAAGATTATGTCTAGGTGTGTTTACGAGGGTGTTTCTGGAAGAGTTTAGCATTTGTATCTAGACCAAGGAAAAAAGATCAATGTGAGTGGGCATCATCGAATCTGTTGGGCACCTGAATAGAACAAAAAGCTGGAGGAAGGGAAAATTTTCTGTCTTTGCTTGAGCTGTGAAATCCATCTTCTGCCCACGTTGGGTCACCTGGTTCACAGGCCTTCAGACTCAGACTGAATTAAAGCACCAGCTTTCCTAACTAGGCTTCTCACTTATAGATGGCAGATCTTAGGACTTCTTGTTCTCCAAAATCACAGGAGCCATTTACGGTAAATCTCCACTTATGCATACCTCTATATATTGTTTTTGTTTTTCTGGAAAATCCTGACTAATACAGCAGAGATAGTAATAATGTTCTAAACTATATTACCATGTCTTTGCTTGAAATACCAAAACCAAATAAACAAAAAAGATATTATTGCTCTTCCTGGAAGCTCTCAACAAAATATTCAATAAAGGTAATTGATAAAACTAAAATCTTACAAGAAATGAGAGTAAATTCTTGCCTTTCTTTTATTCCATGCCAATGATGCATGCACAAAATAAATAGCTATAACAAGGCATTATACCATGGTATATATTCTGTTACTTTATAAAATTAAAGAAACATACATCCCTATATAGTTGAGAGTTTTGGAAAAACTTCACAGAAGAAATGGAATTTAAAGATATCTATAGGGAAAGAAAAACTACTCTTTCTTCATTCCCTTTTGACAAGACGCCAATGTATTGTATGGTTGTTCTTTTTTTTTTTTTTTTTCCTTTTTGTTTCTACCATTGCTGTACTCTATTTGCTTCAGGGGAGATAAAAATAACATGTTTTCTAAATGAACTACAATAGGGTACAAGTCATACTGGCTTACTGGTGAAACATAAAGGACAAAGAATGATCAAAATAAGAAAAGCTAAAATGGAAAACTAATTATAACCACTGCCTTTAGCTGATAATATTTCACATTTACAATGAATTCATCTGTTTATCAATATAGCTATAGATTTTGGATGACCTATGTTTTTTTAATATGAAAAGATATTATTCTTTCATAAATATATTTATCACATATCCTGCAATATGACTTTTTAATTGATTTTTAAATAGGAAGAACGGAGCCTGATGATTGATAGTGCATCTTGCTGTGATAGATTTTTCTCTTACTTTTCAGATGGATGTTGGACTATAAGATAGGATATCTGGTGGGTTTACATAATCTTTAAGGATCCTTTTACCATAATTTCTGCTTTTTAGATTGGAATATAAAGGGTTTCTGTTATATATGAATGGACAGCATTAATGCATTGTTTTTAACTTCTAAATTATTGGAATGATTAAGGAAATATACCAACTATATTTCTTAGCACTGTATTTTGCTTATCAGGCCAAACACAAGTGATAGAGAGAAGCAGGCCATTGTCCCTTTCTTACAAAGCTTACACTTAAAATAGGGAGACGTGATAAATGTGTCTGGATCTATATTTTTAAAAGATATCAACACAAACTTACCTTTCCTCATACTCCCCAGTGAAGAAATAACACTGTTTTGTGACTCAGAGAAAGACAAGATATTGGACATAAAATTCTTTAATTGTCAAACATTGACCACTAATCTTCAATGTATAATCACAATTCACTTCACTTTTCCCTCATCTCAGTGGAAGAGATATGGCCTTTATTTTGTCAGCCTCTCATTGACTCCTGATACTGTTCACTCTATGAGTAAGTTTCATATGCCTCCCCAAACATACATTTGCCCCTTATAGATATCACAATATTTTTCTCCTCTTTCAGATAAACTTCTTGAGAAAGGGGTCTGTGCTTATGGATAGAATTCCATGACTTCCTAATCAATGTGAATCTGAAGAATGATCCCATTCCACTAATAAACTTGCCCTTACCAATGTAATTAATAAATATGTATTGTTGAAAAAAAAGGAAACTTTATAACTTTAAAATTAGTAACTTACTTGCACTTTAGTAAAATGTGAAAGAGTTGACCATTCCATTTTTCTGCTTTTGAAACTACTTCTCTGTATCTTTTCTTGGCCACTGTTATTGCCTTAATTTAAATCATTATTAATATTATTGGACTTGTATCCAAAACCTATTGCAGTATCTACATGTTCTAGTTTTTTATACAAAACTTTCAGAATCTTTTTTCTAAAGTCAGACCTAATAATTTCACTTACTTGCTTGAAATTCTTCAAGGCTTTCTTTATACTCTGAAGAGTAAAAACCAAATACCATGCTAAAGAAAATACTTTGTGATCTGAACCATGTCTATCATTCCAGCTACATCTCCCAAGACTCCCTTATATTTACTCATACCCATACATTCTTAGACTATTTTTCACAGTCAAAGATATCAAGCTATATAACAACTTTATTTTATTCACTAGAGAGTTTTCATTTATTTTAATTTTCTGTCCATGATTTTCATTTGGATCTCATTAGACTCTGAGCCTCTCAATGACCAGAAATATGCTCTATCACTTTTTATATCTAATGTCTCCCTTAATGTGAGTTATATAGTACATTTAAAGTACATATACATATAATATATGCTATACATATACACATACTATATATATGAATATCTATATAATATTCAGTTGAAATTAATGTACATGATGCAAATGGTATGCATAAAAATGTATTTTAATTCCTGATTTCTTTTTCCAAATGAAACTTCTGGCAAGATTATTTTGTCTTTTAAATAAAGATGATGGCAAATTTATAGCAGTAAATTTATATATTAAAGTTACAGCAGTGAAATTGCTGAGTGAGTGTGTATATGTACATGTTTATGCATACTGGCAAAATTCTCTCTCCCAAAGAGGAGTTTCTACCAATGTACCTTACATCCCTAACTATAATTTTTCTTCAAGAAACAAAATCTTGCAATTATTATACATGACACTCTGGTAGCAAATTTTTCTTAGGTTCCTTAAAATTTGTATTTTCCTATTAGAAACACACTAGTTTTATTCATTAGTATTCTCTTGGATTTCATTTATTTATTATTGATTTGTAAAGACTCTTTGTGAATTGTGGAATTCAGAACTTTTATCCTGCAAGTGATTTTGTTACACAGTTAATCATTTGTTTTTTGACCTTGATTGTATTTTTGTCATGTGGAAAGTTAATTGTGATATTCTTGAGTTTATCAATATTGTCCTTTATTGTTTTTGAGATAAGCATTCTAATTAAGGCTTATCATGGAAATAAATAAATAGCTAAATAAATTAATGAATTAAACAATTATGGAGGTGGATAAACACAGTGTGTTAGTCAAGGTTCTCCAGAGAAACAGATATAACCAATCCAAAGAGAGAAAACAGAGAGTGTGTGTTTGTGTGTGTGTGTGTGTGTGTGTGTGTGTGTGAGAGAGAGAGAGAGAGAGAGAGAGAGAGAAACATAAACACACAGAGAAAAATTGATTATAAGGAATTAATGTAAGTTCTAGCCCAAAAGCTGGCAAGCTTAAGATGCAAGTGTAGCCAATGTTTTAATTTAAGTTCAAAGGCTAGAAAAGACCATGACATCTCAAAGCAGTCAGGCAGGAAAAGTTTCTTCTTATCCTTTTGTTGTTGTTGTTGTTCTATGCAGATCTTCAGTTGACTGGTTATGGGTCATCTATATTGGGGAGGACAATCTGCTTTACTTGGTCCATAATTTAAATGTTAAACTCATCCACACATACCCTCATAGACACATTCAGAATGTTTTTCAAATGCCTGGGTACGTCATGAAATTAAATATCATAAGGTTAACTATTATAAATAGCAAGTGTATTTTTCTATAGCACAGTAAGATCACGTAGTCTTTCTAGGTTTAAATCTCAGTTTCATATCACTTTTTTCTTATAATATTTTATGTTATTTATGTCTCCCTGGCCACAGCTTTTAAATCTGCAACATAGAGATAATATGAGTAATCACTATCCTATAGACTGTTATGAGAACCAAATGAATTAATTTGTGTCAAGTGCTTAAAGCCATACCTGTTTGACACATAAGTGATCGGCAAATATTAGTAATTAATGTTTTCTCACAATGATGTTGTAAATTGCATGTGACAGTAACCTTTAGCAGATTAGGAAAAGCTCGAAAGTTAATTGAATACAGCTATGACATGTAAAGAGCTTGGAATTGTCACTCATATCCATACAATAAGAAAAAAAGCTGAACAAATTAAAAATCAATGACTTTTCTTGGCTCATCTGAGAATTAAGGTTACAGGGCAAACCACCATTGGGAAATATGGAGAGGTAGGTGAATCTAGATATACCCAAAATTTGCTTACATGAAGCAGAAGTTGCTGGCACCATAAGCCAATCAGAACACTTCAATAATATTTTTGATAAGTTACTGAAGACTGAGTGTAAACAAGAGTGAGAGAGAGAAGCTCGTAGATATATAGTCTTAGTGGGTCCTCATACCTCCTCCATACCATAAAATAAGCTTTATTTCAAGTTGAAGAGGCTAACTTAATGAAGAGCCAAGACAGATACCCTCATGGTTCTGGCAGTTCTAGGGAGATCTTCATAACAAATACCTATACTTCAAAGGGGAGGGGAAAAAAAAGCTGTACCAGAGCCTTATTCTGTGTGCAGAAAGAGCATTTCTTCAACTAGAGAGCTGTAGCCTGTCTCTCCTAAGTGGAAGCTGCAGGTTAAGCTAAGAGACAGTTGTCAAGGTCACAGTCTAGTGACAAAGGCCCACTAAAAAACTGAGATTTCATTATTAGAGTGCTTTTAGAACACTATTAAAATTATAATATGTTTCCCTTTCCCCAAGCTTCACCACATTTACCACAGGGATCAAGTATAATAACAATGTATTACTTCCTCTTATAAGAGGGAGTATTTATGGAAATGCAAATTCAACAGTGGAGACAAAAATAAAGTCACTAGAGGGACGTGAAGCATCCGGTACCTACAACTATAGCAAACACTAGGCACAGCTAAATGAGCCCCAGCTAGATTAACATACAACATCACCCTAAGGCCTATTTACCTATGTCCCTATTACTCCATATATCACAGTCTACTTCAGAAAAGATTATGAGATCTTTTGGCAAATCAATAAAAATAGTTTTAGAAAAAAAATTAATGAAATTAATAAACTTCTAAGCAGAATAACATCTAAAAAGGAAAGAAGACACAAATGATCAATGTCAGAAATGATATAGGAGTCTGTACTACTGATCCCATGGACAAAAAAAAGGATAATAAAGATATAGTATAAATAACTCCTTGATAATGTGCAGGAAATGAACCAATTCTTATAAGACACTAATAACAAAAATACACCAAAAGAGATACAGAAAATCTGAATAGGCTCATATGTGTTAAAGAAATTGAATAAATAAAAGTCTCCCACAAAAGAAAGTACTAGACCCAGAATAATTCATTGGTGATTTCTACTAAACATTTAGGAAAGAAATGATACCAGTTCTCAAAAATCTTTTCCAGAAAATATAGATGAGGAATAATTTCTAACTATAAGATCAGCATTACCCTAATACCAAACACAGATAAAGCCATTAAAAAAACAAGTGTGATATTTCTCTAAATTTCTAAAAGCTGATATTTCTCATGTTAATGAATGCAGGAATCCTCAGGAAATATTAGAAAATAATTCCAAAAATGTAAAAAAAGAATTATACACCACTAGAAAGTGAAATATATTCCAGGTATGCACATCTGGTTCAACATTCAAAAATCAATGTAATCTACCACATAAACAAGCTAAAGAAGAAAAGTCACATGATCAATAATTGATACTGAAAAAGCAAAAGTGAACATGACAAGTTCTCAGGATATAGGATTAATATGCAAAATTCTGTTATGTTCTTATATAGTAGCAAAGAAAATATGGAATTTAAAATTTTTTTAAATATCATTTATGAGAGCCCTCCAAAATGTAAGAGTAAATGTAGCAAAATACATAGAATATATATGTGGAAAATTTCAAAACTTTGATGAAAGAAATTGAAGATCTAAATAAATGGAGATATATTCTATGTGTATAAATTCATTATTATTTAAGATGTGAATTATTTTAAATCTTATCTGTAGATGCAACACAATCACTATTAAAATTTTAGCAAGCTATTTTAAAGATATTGACAGATTATAACATTTATATGGTAAAGCTCAGACCCAGGAGAGCCAATAAAATACTGAAGAAGAAGAAAATTGGAGGACTTATAAAGTACAGTGAAAAAGTTAGTATAGTATTGATGAACAGAGAGACGCATAGAGTAATAGAGCAGAATAGAGAACCGATGAATAGACCCACACAAATGTAGTCAACTGGACTTTGACAAAGACAAATCAAAGGAGAACAGGATAGTCTTCTCAATAAATGTTGGAACAATTAGAAGTCCATGTGCAAAACTTAAGTCAAAATGGATATAGACCTAAATGTGAAAAAGAAGATTATAAAATTGAGGGGGGGAAACCCTGCATGACTTTGAGTTTGATAATGAGTTTTTAGCTACAAAAAGCACATACCTAAAGTATAATCCATGAAAGGAAAAAAAATCAATAAATTGAACTGTATTAAAAAAATTACTATTCTCTGAAAAATGCTGTTAGGAGACCAAGCAAGCCACAGACCGGGAGAAAATCCTTGTAAAAACCTAAGTTCGTTAAAGGAATTTTACCCAAAATACATAAGGAAGGGGCATCTGGGTGGTTCAGTTGGTGAGCTTCTGACTCTTGATTTTGGCTCAGGTCATGATTCCAGGGTCATGGGATAAAGCCCCCACATCAGGTTCAAAGCTGAGAGTGAGCCTGCTTAGATTTCTCTCTCTCTCTCTCTCTCTCTCTCTCTCTCTCCCCTTCTGCCCTCCCTGCACTTAGACTTTCTCTCAAAAAATTTTTTAAAAAGTATAAACTTACAAAATACATAAGGAACTTTTAAATAACACTATGAAAATGATGCTGTTAAAAATCATTGAAAGATGTGAATAGACACCTCATCAAAAAAGATATAAAGATGGCAAAGAGCATGAAGATATATCTGTCTTATTTGAATACTTACCAAAAAGTGATGTCAGCAGAGGAGGATTTTAATAATTAAGTGATTAAAATTACCTGTTTTGTGAATACTAGTCAGCCTCTTTTCTTAGGCACCCCTGTGATTACCTAGTAGTCCCATGAAAGAAGTGGCTATGGTGGCAGAGATAAAGGTTGTGCTGGACTCAGCCACATGGGCCCCTACTCATCAAGGCTCACCTGGCTATGACTTTTTGCCGAGTGCCCAATCTGCCAGAAGTAGAGACCAATACTGAATACCTGATGCGGCACTAGTCCCTGGGGTGATCAGCCAGCTACCTGATAACAGGTTGATTATACTGGTTAGTCTCCATCACAGAAAGGAGAGTGTTTCATTCATCCTAGAGCAGACACTTAACTCTGGATATGGATTTGACTTTTCTCTGAAATCTAGACCTTTAAGGAAGAAGATGTTCTTGGTATTCTTGGTATGCTTTCTGTTATGGACTAAAGGTTTGTGTCTCTCTAAAACTACTATGTTGAAATCCTACCAACAATGTGATGATATTAGGAGGTGATTAGTTCATGAGAGTGAAGCCCTCATGAATGAGATTAGTGCACTTCATAAGAAGAAACATTAGATCCTACTTCCTTTCCCTCTCTCTATCTATCATGTGAAGAAACCAGGAAAAGGGCCCTTACTATAACCCGCCCATGCCGGCACCTGATTTCAGAAGTCCCAGCCTCCAGAACTGTGAGAAATAAATATGTGTTGTGTGAGCCACTCAGTCTATGGTAATTTGTTATAGCAACCTCAAATGACCAAGATACTTCCTTGTATGTTTTGGGATTATTTTTGTTAATAAAATTTAATTTTCACAGCATTTATATGACTTAGACAAATATGTGATTCTATCCATTTACATTTTAGAAAGTTGAAATAGGAAGGGAGATATTCCCACATCTCTTACTATAAATGCAGCAGACTTAATCTTTGCTTTCAACGAAATCAGGATGCAATGAAAGCACCGGATGTGTGTGTGCAAACATGTGTGCAAACATATGCATCCATGTGTGAAACTACATATGCAGTGGAAAGCAAGATTGATAGAAATTCAACTCCTTTAGGGTTTAGATTATAACAATGAACAACATATGTAAAATAAGAACAAGTGCCATGATGAAAAATAAAATGAAATACTCCAAAGCAACTGGAGGTCTATTTATTTGGGGTGGCAAGGGAAAGTTTCTGTGAGGAAATGATTTTAAATTTTATACACAATGATGAAAGGGATAAACCATGCAAGGGTCTGGGTGGTAAGGTGTGGAAAGGGGGGTATAATGTTCTATGAAGAGGGAAGTGCTAACGTTGAGGTTTTAAGGTGAAAATGAATAAATTAAATAGGGTTAGGAGTGGTACAAGAGAAGGCTGAAGGGACAGGCAAAAATCACATAATGTACTCTAGTAAGGATTATAACCATTAAACTCTATTTTGGCCTAAGTGTGATAGAAAAACCTTTCAAGGGTTTTAGGCAATAGAATAATATTTATTTATTCAACAAATCTCTATTGAGCATTTACTACATACATTTACAGTATACTAACCTGCATTCTAGAAATCAAGAATATAGTAATGACCAAAGCCAGGTGAAAAATTACAAGCTCTAACTTATAGTTTAAAAAGACTCTCCTGTCTGAGTAATGGAAAGTGGATTTTAGGATATTAAGAATGGAAAAAAGAGACGGAAATCTTTAAAAAATATGCTAAGGGTGACAATGGTGGTATTCAGATAAACAAGGTTATAAATTTGTAATATACTTTAGATAGATTTAATAGGACTTTCCTTGGAACTTCAGGGAAACACAGCAATAACTTGGAAGATGGTTGAGGAGTGAGCAGAAGAATAATTGGCCAGAATCTGCCCCCCCCCCCTTTTTTCTGCAGATGGGAAGCTGTTTTTAATCTCTTTTATGCATTGGTGTTTTTCTTTTCAGTTTTATTTTTAAAAAGTAGCTCTAAAAAATGCATAGAGACCACTAAATTAATATATGTAAAATAGTTACCACTGTGTTTGCATCAAAACAACTTAAATTATGTGTTCAGAATAGCTGATGTCTAACTTTATTACATTCTTTTCCTTTTACCTTTGACCCGCTCCCACCCTCACCTATGCCTTTGGCAACTGTCAGTCTATTCTCTGTATCAACAAGCTTGGTTTTGGTTTCTATTGTTTTGTTATATATATATATATTTAAATTTACTTAATGTGTATTTAGAGAGAGAGAGAGAGAGAGAGAGAGAACAAGGGAGGGGCAGAGAAAGAAGAAGAGAGAGAATCCCAAGTAAGACCCATGCCCAGCACGGAGCCTGAGGCAGGGCTTGATACCAGGACCATAAGAACATGACCTGAGCCTAAATTGAGAGTCAGTTACATAACTCAGCCACCCAAGCACCACTATCATTTATTTTTTTCTAGATTCCGTATGTAAGAGAGATTATACAGCATCTCATTTTTCTGACTTATTTCACTCAGCATAATGCCCTCAAAGTCCATCCATGTTGTCACAAATGACAAGATACATTCTTTTTTATGGTGGCTGAAAAATACTCCATTGTGTGTGATATATATACATACATATACGAATGTGTGTGTAATACTTTTATTTTACAGTTCTTTTTCTACTCATCCATTTATGAGCATTTAAGTTGTTTCCATATCTTGGCTATTGTACACAGTACTGAAAGGAATACATAAATATAGGGTTGCATACTATCAGTTATGCAGTTATATTATATCTTTCAAGTTAGTATTTTCAGTTTCTTCAGATAAATACTGAGAAGGGGGATTACTGGATTATATGATAGTTTTATTTTCAAATTTGAGGAACCTCCATACTGATTTCCATAATGGCTCATTCCAATCAACAGTGCACAAGAGTTCTCTTTTCTCCACATCCACTCCAACACTTGTTATTTTTTATCTTTTTGATAATAGCCATTCTAACAAGTATGAGGTGATGCCTTGATGTGGTTTGATTTGTATTTCCCTTGTGGTTAATGCTGTTGAGCATCTTTTCATGTATCTGTTGGCTATTGGTATGTTTTCTTTGCAAAAATGTTTATTTAGACAATTTTCCCATTTGGAAATCAGATTGTTAGTTTTTTTGCTATTGAGCTACATGAGTTCTTTACATAATTTGGATGTTAGTCATTTCTCAGATGCATAATTTGCAGTGATTTGCAAGTATTTTCTCCCATCCAGTAGATTACCTTTTCATGATGATTTTCTTTGCTGTGTAGAAGCTTTTAAGTTTGATGCAGCCCCACTCATTTATTTTTTGCTTTTGTTGTTTTTTCCTGATTTAAAAAGTCATCACCAAGACCTATGCAAAAATCCTGAACAAAACATTAGTGAAGAAATTCAACAATATATGAAAAAGATCATACACTATGATCAGGTGGGATTTATTCCAGGGCTGCAAGGATGGTTCAACATGTACAAATCAGTCAACGTGATATGTCACATTAACAAAATGGAGTATAAAAATCATGTGATCATCTCAATAGATGCAGAAAAAGCATTAGTAAAATCCAACACCTACTTATGGTAAAAACTCTCAACAAAGCATGTATAGGGGAATGTATACCAACATATACATTCCATTCCATATACATTAACATAATGGTCATATTTAACAAGCCCCTAGCTCAAATCATACCCAACAGTGAAAAGCTAAAAGCTTTTCTTCTAAGACCAGGAACAAGACAAGGATGTTCACTTTCACCATTTTAATTCAACCAAGTATTGGGAATCCTAGCCAGAGCAATTAGGCAATAAAAAGAAATAAGTCATCCATTTCGTAAAGGAGGAAGTAAAACCATCACTATTTGCAGATGACATGATACTATATATAGAAAACCCTGAAGACCCAATCAAAAAACTCTTAGAACTGTGCACCCCTATGTTTACAGCAGCATTTTTTACATAAGCCAGGATATGGAATCAGTATAAGTGTCCATCCATAGATGAATGAATAAAGAATGGAAAAGTAATGGATAAAGAAAATGTAGTTATATATTTGCAATGGATACTACTCAGCCATTAAAAAAATGAAATCTTTCCATTTGCAACATTATAGATCTAGAGGATATAATGCTAAGTGAAATGAGTCAATCATAAAGACAAATACCATATGATTTCACTAATATGTAGAATTTAAGAAACAAAACAAGTGAACAAGATAAAAAAAGAAAAACAAAAAACCAGACTTTTTAAATATGGAGAACAACGCGGTAGTTGTCAGAGGGGAGGTTGGTGAAATATGTGAAGGGAATTAAAAGTATACTTGTTGCTGTGATGAGCACTGAGTACTGTATAGAATTGTTGAATCATTATATTGTATATCTGAAACCAATATAACACCGTGTTAATTATACTTGAATTAAAAAAAAACTATTAGAACTAATAAATGAACTGAGAAAAATTGCAGGATTCAAAATCAATACACAAAAACTTGTTTCTATACACTAATAATGAGCTATCAAAAGAGAAAAATATGAAAGTAATCCTATATATAATACATCAAAAATAAATAATAAAATACCTAAGAATAAATTTAACCAAAGAAGTGAAAGACCTGTATACTGAATTCTATAAGACATTAATGAAAGAAATTGGAGAACACACAGAGACATGGAAAGATAATTCTGTGCTCATGGATTGAAGAATCAAAATTGTTAAAATGTCCAAACTACCCCAAACAGTCTACAGGTTCAATGCAATTCCTATCAAAAATATGATGGCATTTTTCAGAAAAACAAAATAAATAATCCAAATATTTGTATTGAACCATAAAAGACCCCAGTTATCCAAAGCAATCTTGAAAAACAAGAACAAAACTGTAAGCATCACACTCCCTGATTTCAAACTGTGTTACAAAGTCAAGGTAATTAAAATAGTATGGTATCGGAATAAAAACAGACACATCAATCAATGGGACAGTGTAGAGAGCCCAGAAGTACACCTATGCATATATAGTCAATTAATTTATGGCAAAGGAACCAAAAATATACAATGGGGAAAGGACAGTCTCCGCAATCAGTGGTGCTGGAAAAACTGGACAGTCATATGCAAAAGAATCAAACTGACCCACTATATTACTCTGTACACAAAAACTAAGTAGAATGGATTACAAACATAAACATTAAAAGCTGAAAACCTAAAACTCCTGGCAGAAAAAGGTGGTAAGCTCCTTGATCTTGGTAATGATTTTTATTACACTTTATATTTATACATTCCTTTTTTTTTTTCTGAGTCAGGGACATGGGAATACTTAAATTGTAACATTATTTGCAAACATTTGGAGAGTTACCTTCACTTTTCAATAGATTAGCTGCTAATTTCAAAGTTCTTTGGATTAGACTTAAATTTACATCAATTCAATATTTTCCTCATTTACCCTGTACTCTAACCAACCCACACACGTCCAGCACCACACCCCTTCATAACCTATTCTAGCTTGTAACAATTTGATCTCTGGTTTAGGCATAAATAAATATTGTGTTTATAGATATTATTTTCACTGTAGGAAATGGTATGTTGCTAGACCCACATCCCCAGCTTGTGGGAATGGTTTTGCTATAAGCCTGCAGCAGCAGTCCTCTATGGAAATTTCCTTTGACTACAGAGTCATTTTAACCTCTTGGGACAGCCTGCTTAAAAGGACTGGTCTATGTAGGGGTAGGTGGGTTTGGCCCCCTCACCACCTGGGATAATTCTGAAGGGCTATCCTAGGTTCACAGATTCTTGTGGGGTCACGTGATGCATTGTAACTATATTATAGCCCAACATTTCTCTTTGCCCAATTTGCTTCTTTTTCAGACCCCTAAGGTATTATTTCTGAGAATATTGCTAGAAAAATCCACCTTTGATAATCTCAAATCCTGACAGCATTAACAAAGTTTATACAAAGTTTATACAATTGTTAATTTAAATAACTTTTTCTCTACAAATAAGCATCTCTGTAATATCTAAGGTGAAGATAGAAGGTCTATAAACTAAAATAGTTCCTAAATTTTAAATTGAGATAGTGTCTCCTCCAAATTAGCTGTAGTTTTGAGTAAGAACCATCAGTCAAAGCAGTGAGCTCAGAATATGTAGATTTTAAGCAAAGGAAACCAGTAAGTTAAGGGTGGGTGCTGTCAATCTTGCCCTGTCCTTTCTGGTCTTCTGTTTCTCTCTCAGGTTCCCTATTGACTTGATCATTGTAAGTCTGTGATCTGCATGTTTGTTTTCTGCTCCTCCAAAAGGATGGCAATATTGGAAAAGTAAATTGTGCTTGTCTGGGACTACAACTACTCCCTTGTCATATGATTCCAGGAAATGGATAATGAAACTCTAGAGAAAAGACATAGAGTTCTTTTTCCTTTTTAATGAAATGCAAGATTTCTTACCTTATTATCTGTACCTCAGTTTCTTGGTTAATTTTTTAACAAGTTACATAATTAAAAAAATATATTTTTAATGTTAAATACAAAACCCAAAGCGGTATAAATACAAGATATTCAACAGAGAATATTTTTCTTACCTTTTAACATTGCTTTACTGGATGAACATATTTTGCAGTGTTTAAGGTGAAGTTATTTCACAAGAAATTCCCTTGATAAATTGCCAAGCTAGAAGACTAAACTGTATTAGCATATCTGAATGTATAGAGAGGTTTTATGCTAAGTGGGAAAAGCTACCAAAATCAGAGCTTTGGGGGGGGGGATCTATAAATTTAGGCTTGAACATATACAGGGATACAACATGTGATTTGACTTTTGGAATGCTGATAAAAATATATCCAAGTTAGATTTGTGCCTGCACCATCTATAAGAATGAGTCTTTGTAGACAATATCCTTCTGACCCTAAGTATCCCTTCAGAAAAAAAATAGATTAATAAATGTTAAATATTTAAGCTATAGAGGGGGAAGTGGTGGGATACCTATAATGAGGTGAGCTGTTTTATATTCCATGGCAACTGAAGATTAGTAGTAACTAGATTTGTAAGAAATTTGTAAAATGTTTCCCTGGGCAAATTTCAATTAAACAAATACCTAATTTGTTGTATAATTATAATCAGTTAAATAATGCCACTCAACTCTAATGAATTATGCAGTACATTTCATTCATATGCACTGAAATGAACTAATTTTCTCTGACTTCTTTCAATAAACTGATTTTTGTCAGCTGAGAAAAGTTTCAAAAAGATTATCTAGATTTTAATTTATAAATAAGAACAATGCTGAGAACATTTATATTATGAGGGGGAAATGTTATTATATCAGTTTTTAGATTTTGAGAGCTGAGTTCTTTCCATTTCCTCATTTTATTCACAATTTTATGTTCTAAAATTGAGTACTCTGATCATTTCTATGTGGCTGATCACCTCAATCACTTAGAAGCTGAGATCTGAGCACCGGGTAAGTTTATGAAATGGGCAATTTGAGTCACGGGATAATCAAAATAACTGGACTGTAAATGATTGGTCCGGTTATTAGGTCATCCTAGCAACCAGATTGAATAACCCAATCAGCAATCAAATTTCTCTGCTCAACCACCCAAGCAATTGGGCAAAGCTAATCAAGGATCTCAATGACCAATTCCATGTGCTTCATAGACACCCGCTGTGTTTCTAATCATATATAGCAGTATTGCTTGTATTTCTCTTTCTATTCCTTGTTTTTCACGTAGTTCATTTTTATACCCTATTTATTTTATTGTACTTTGATTGTTTTGCTTAAATATATAAGGCAATGCTTTAAAAGGAGAGCCATTAGTTTACTGTTTTAATGTCTTCACATAATAGCTATTTATTTTACAACATTCTAGGGAACATTTAGCATTCAGAATAATAAAGATGACACTTTGTATCTAGTTGAAATTTACCCACTTAAATAAGAAGCCCAACAAGGCTGATACCAGAACAAATATTCTGCCTGCTCAAGGGAGTGCACTGATGGTGATGCAGCACATTGGGGATCTCAGGCAACTTGATCTTTTTACTTCATTCCCAGAAGCAAACACACTGACAACCTGAAGTGATAAACTGTTACCATCTCCACACCAGAGACTGTCAATGTGATTTATCCCTGAAAGGTTTTGCTCACTGCAACTTTCGGCACTGGCAAGGAAAATGGAAATGCTAAAAGTATTTTCCTTACCCTTTACCATCTTATTTTCACAACATACAAAGAAAAATGGATAGCAAATAGAAAACAAAAATAAATAGGTACACGGTATGTGTATATATATTCCAGTGGCCAGTTAAAAAAAAAAAAAACTGTAACCCAGTTGACCAGGTTAATATAAAAAAATGGTTAGATTTACCAAAAGACTGTTGAGTAGTACTGTCTTATATTATAATTATAAGACTCTCAGTGCTTAGTTCCTAGACTAATGTGCATTTTTGTACATGAATGTTACTCCCCCAGTAGAAAACTTTTGCCATAAGTACAGATAATTATTTTTAGCAATTTACATTTTTCAGTTCTGTGCTGTGTTGGATCAGATTTGATGAAGAGTGAGCACTCAAAAATCACATTCAACGATAAAGAAATGTTTCACGAAAGTTGTGAATAATTTAATACTATTTTCCTATTAAACGATTGTTTAGTGGTCTTTCATTAGTAACAAAAAGTTAAAAATTAAACATCATTAGGGTTGACCTAATTGGTTTTAGAATTACTACTTTAGTGGCTGATGATTCTAAAGAATACATCTATTTTGAAATCTAGTGATTTATATATTTTTAAAATTTTTTTGTCTGAAATTTCTAAAGTAAACATTTAAAATATAATAATGATATGCAATACTAATTTAGAATGAATATAATGAACAAAAATATTGCAAAAGCTTGATATGAATTTAGTTGGACAGCTTGTCATATTTATTGTCAAAACTATTTACTGAAGCTTGCCTCAGATATGACTACTTCTGAAGGATTGTGATTCTGTCTATAGATGGAAAGGGGTGTCACTTTTTATGCCTGTAAAATCAGAGAATTGGTGAGGAAGTTATTATCAAAATAATTAAAATAGCTCTTTAAGACATTTGACTTTGACTTCTCTTGAAAACTGACATAATTCCATGGAATATCTTGAAAATAAAAAATATAACCTATAATAGCTGATGGTTATTGATATGCAATAAAGCTAGTAAGCTGGACATCAATTTATCATCATTTCCACTCCTCTTTCTCAGCCCCACTTCCTCTGTCAAAACAGATACTTCATGGCCCACATGACTAAATGATCATACTTTAAAAATAATAAAATGAGTGTGGAGGTTTGATATCAGAATGTCATAAATTCATATCTTGAAATGTGCATTTCTTCTGTTTATTTGGATCTTTTCAAATTTCCATCATAGTTTAGTATTATCATCATATAACATTATTAAGGTCTTTTAATGCCATATAATCATAATGAATTATTTTTACATAACAAGGTAACAATAAGATTATCTTAATATCATCATGGCTGCCATAAAAACTTTAGTGGAATAAACACTGGTAGACTAGCTATGAAAAATTAGCTATTGTATTAATATAGTGTCCACCAGGAATTAAAAAGTACATGTTATTCTGTCTTAAATTATTACTCTGGAAAGAATTATTGGCTGCATAAGGGGACAATTTGGTACTTGTTTGTCACTATTTCAGGCGTTGTGTTTCTGTTCATTAAAGAAGACTTTTGGGGATATCTCTTGTCCCTTTAATACTATGAAATACTTGTATGATTAAACAATTTCATTCTGCTATTGTTACAGGCACAGAGAACATATTTGAAAAGAAACTGCTGGATACATATATATCAAAAACAAGTCTAAGTACATCCAAAAATTATAAAAAAAAACTATAGGAATTAGAGTAGAGTTTGTTGATTCGCTTATTTTTTTTTCTCAGAAAGTCATCCTAGAAATGCAAATTATATTATCTGCTGGAAATTAAGTGAGAAAATAAAATACATGAAGTGTGAGGATAATTAACAGAAGTACTTTCTTATTAAAATACTTTCCTTTTCTTAAAATATTGTATTTTATCTTTTCTCATATATAGGTATTAGTAAATGTTTATGAATTTTATGTAGATTGTCCTCATCATTGAATCTTGAGTTTTTTTCAATAAGATGTCCAGATAATATCAGGAACATTTGAACACTCAACAACAGCAACAACAAAATCATCTAATATGCTATATCAGATAACTTCTTTGGTCATTTCTTCCACACAAATTCAATTAACGTTCTAATCCATAGCACATAATTACAATCAAAGCTGTAGGCTTGTATACAAAAATTCTTCTCAAGAGTATATTGCCTATTCTGTTTGGTTTTGTGTTCTGACTCTCAAAACAAATTTTTTAATGAGGGATTACTTATTTGTGCCTTTTTAGTGAAAAATTTAAAATATATGTACAAAAGAAAAAGAGATAAAATAAAACTCCTATAACCCTTTCAAAACTTCAAAAATTATAAATTCATGTGCAATATACTTTCCCATCTACAAAGAGCCACAAACATTATTGAGAAGTAAGTTTCAGAAATTATATAATTTTATCAATAAATTGGCTATCATTTATTTATAAATTACAAAGATTCCACTCTGTACTTATAACTCCAATGCTGTTGTTCACATCACAAATTAGGAATGAAATAATAATACCTTAATATTACCAATATTCACATTATTCAAATTGTTCTATAAGTTTTACTTTTGGTCCACATGTTAGAGTTAGATATTATGTCTCAAAATCCCTTCATATCCCCTTCCTTTTATTCACCTTGCAGTTTTTTATTGTTTTTATTGAAAAAGCCAGGTAATTTTTCTTGTAAGTCTCCTACAATTTGGATTTGCTTACTTATTTTATGGCTTGACATAATTTTCTCTTGATGCATTTCCTAAAAATTGGCACTTAAATACAGGAAATGATGACTAAATTTAAGATTTTGGCAAAACTACTTCACAGGAGATGTTATATATTTCCATCAGAAGGTATTAAATATCTTATTTTGTGTTCTTATCAGCTTTGAAGTCATTGTCCAGATTTACTAATACATTCCGTGGTACAAAATTTTTTCGTCAATTATGAGCTGGAATATTTTTACAAAGAGAAACTTTCTCTCTTCACCTACTTTGCTATCCCTAGATAAACTTCATAAAGGAAAAACAAGATAAATGGTTCATTTTTCCCAATAACTTCTCAGTTTTCCAAATAATGAGTTGATTTCCTAGTATATTACAATGCGTGTGTGTTATTGTGAATTTATGTATTTCACATGTTTGATGCACTATAATCCATTGCATTTACAGACTTTATTGGTGATCAAAATGTCCCTTTTTAGTCAGGGAGTAAAATTTAGTTTAAGAACTGATTCTATTTGAGTCCTATTAAAGTACTTCAGGAAAGATTCAACACATAAGCGTTGGGAAAAATGATAATTTAGAACTAAATACTCCTCACAAAGATATTGCCTTAAGAAACTCTTTGAATTTAAAGATAATAAAAGAATGCCTTGGACCATTGTAAAGACTAAGCCAGGCTATAATGAAGAGAATTTAGGGTAACCCTAGATGTTTTTTATAGCAACATTCAGTGCTATATAATCTACAAAGTCCTTAAGAAAGGAAAGAGATCCAAAAACTATGTGCACATTGAAGCTATCATTCATGTAAGAGGCAACAGATACACATTTTTGGCATATAGTAGTTGAGGATGTAACTTTCCCATGTGTTCTTAAAGAAATATCTAAAGTTCAAACTTCAAGCAACTAATTTGTTAAGAGCACCAAAACAAAAGGACTAAAGGTTACCCCAAATAATTTAAATATAGAGTATTAAATAAGAATTTAAATAAGACTAAAATATTAATAATATTGTTACATTAAAAAAAGTTAATGTGTTAACTGAATAAGAAGATAAACATAAAAATTATGCAGAGGCAAAGGGGAAGTGAAAGTGTGAGATAGTATGATTATTTCTCCAAATGCGCTAGAAATAAAGGTAATTTCCCTGACGTACATATTAACTATGTTGAAGAAAATTAAAGTAAAAGATAGGAAAGTCAATATAACCAGCTAAATTTGTATTTTTTGCAGAGGAAAGTAATAGGAAGAAAGTGGAAAAGAAAATATAATAATTGCACCAGTCCCCATGTAAGAGGTTCACTGATACTGTCTGAAAAACAGAGGATTAAAAGGCAACCTTTTAATCCAGGGGGGCGCCTGGGTGGGTCTGTTAGTTAAGCATCTGACTTTTGATTTTGGCTTGGTCATGATCTCAGTGTTCATGAGATCCAGCCCAGCATTGGGCTCAGCGGAGAGCATGAAGATTCTGTCTCTCTCCCTCTTTCTCTACCCCTCCTCCACTCATTCTCTTTCTCTTTCTTTCTATTCTCTTTCTTTTTTAAAATAAATAAATAAACTTAAAAAATACATTAATTAAAGGAAACATGGAAAATTAGGTTTATGAGGTTTACTGCTAGTAAAACAAAGAGTAGAAACCAATCTATCAGAATAAATGTAAATATATTTAAATACAAGGAAATAGTTTTTTCTGTGTGAATTTTTTAAAGCTTTCAAAGGGGAAATATAAGCCTATAAGACACAATAAAACCATGTCTATCAGTGAACATATGTAATCTGAACCCATCTATTAAAAGTTAGCTTTCTGTTTTGTATCTCAAACCAAAATGTCAATTTTCCTCTAGTTATGAGAATCTTTGAAGTTCCTTTAGAAAATATTGAAAATGTAAGGATTGGGAAAAGTAAAACAGACAAATATATAAAAAGAAAACCAAAAAACAAATCAAACCAAAAACCATCATTATCTATTATAAGATTGGACAAAAATATTAAACAAATTTTAAAAATGGCACTTTATAATAATATTTGAGGAAAAAGTTGCAGTTGCATGAAATAGTCAAGTATATCTATGCAACACACTATTAAGCTTCAAATTCCATGAAAAAAGATAAGAAATGCAAAGAGAAATAGAAAATTATTACTAATATATTTAAAAGCAGCTATCATGATCCTTAATAGATAAAACAGGCTAAAATAAATAAAATCTAGTTGCCTTGTTTTGTTTTTAATTTGAGAGAGAGAGAGAGAAAGAGAGAGAGAGAGAGCACAGGGGATAGGCACAGAGGGAAGGAGAGAAAGAGAGAGAGAGAGAATCTTAAACTAGCTTCATGTGCAAGGCAGAGCCTGATGCAGGACTTGATCCCACAACCCGGGGATTGTTACCTGAGCCAAAATCTATAGTTGGACGGTCAACCACCTGAGCTGCCCAGGGGCTCCTAAAATTAATAAAATCTAAAGGACATAAACAGCATAATTAAAAGTCTTGGCTTCATTAAAATGTAGTAATATATGCATCTTTACAAAAGAAAATATGCTATTATATTTTATCATAAAACATTAACAAAATAATAAATAACAAAAATTAAAAATTATATAGACAGCATTCTTTGATGACAATGCAGGAACAGTGATAATTACAATCATCAATTGTAGATCAGTTGTTGCCTATCTTTTTGTATTGATTCAGTATTCTGGGTCCAAGAGATTTCTCTTAGCTCTCCTGTAGAGAAAAACAAATAAACAAACAAAACAGAGGCAATGGATTTTTGCCCTGTTTATTGGGGCAGAATATCAAGTTTTTTTCTTATCTTTCAGATGAGATAGTATTCTTGAGATTTCTATATCCTATGCAGAAGCCAATCTCTAAGTAACTATGTTCAACTTTGTTTTGAAAAAAATAGGTGACAGAAATAGTGTTGAAAAGAGAGAATGAATAGTGCCATAATGAATTATTTTGGTTAGCACACTTTTCTTAGAATATTTCTTCATTTATTATTCTTCATTATGTAATCATCCTATGGAGTCAGGATGAACCCCATAACCCAAAATTTAGTTCAAGTGTCAACACAGATGATACCACACATGCACAAGAGAGTAGAAAAGGTTTATTACTCATGAAATGAGGCTTTCTGGGGAAGGTAGAGCAGGCTTTCAAGCAGGTTTAAGGTGGCTTGAGAGACAATGAAGGAAAACTGACTTAGATGTAACTTTGTCCCAAATAAGGACTAGGGTTTGCAGATGTGTAATGTTGACAACAGTGGAAGGGTGTGTGGACTTTCTAACAGCTTGTGTAGATATGGAGCAAGACGTTTTGAATAAACAGTATAGTCTTTTCTATATTAGCTTTTATTTTAATTTTTTTTTAAATTTAAACCAAAGGACATTAAGTAAGTGATATCATAAGGAGATTCTTTATAAATACCTCAAAAAACTCCTACAAGGGCTGATAACAGTCCATTATGGTATTTAACTATGCATAAGATAATTTGAATATTCTTCACAAGCATCTTAAGGACATCAGAACTATTCCAAATACATCTATAAAATTATATTGATATACTGCATCTAGAGGGTTATGTGGATGATTCCAGAATACTGTGGAAATGTCTGAAGTTCATGAAACAGTCTGTGTTTCAACAGCTTAGATTACTATCATAAATTCCCATGGGAAATCTAAATCCTACTGTAATTCTGCCTTCTTTAGTTTTTTGACTTAAGATACCTCCTGCCATTCTTTTTTTTTACAGTTTATTGTCAAGTTGGTTTCCATATAACACCCAGTGCTCTTCCCCACAGTGTCGTCCTCCATGACCATCACCCCTCCCCCTTCAGCCCTCAGTTCGTTTTCAGTATTCAAGAGTCTCTCATGATTTGCCTTCCTCCCTCTCCTTACTCTTTCCCCCCTTCCCCACCTCATGATCTTCTGTTAAGTTTCTCCTGTTAGACCTATGAGTGAAAGCATATGGTATCTGTCCTTCTCCGCCTGACTTATTCACCTTAGCATGACATCCTCGAGGTCCATTCACATTGCTACGAATGGCCAGATTTCATTTTTCTCATTGGCATGTAGTATTCCATTGTATATATAAACCACATCTTCTTGATCCATTCATCAGTTCATGGACATTTAGGCTCTTTCCATGATTTGGCTATTGTTGAAATTGCCACTATGAACATTGGGGTACATGTGCCCCTATGCATCAGCACTTCTCTATCCCTTGGGTAAATCCCTAGCAGTGCTATGGCTGGGTCATAGGGGAGTTCTACTGATAGTTTTTTGAGGAACCTCCACACTGTTTTCCAGAGTGTCTGTACTAGTTGACATTCCCACCAACAGTGGAGGAGGGTGCCTGTTTCTCCACATCCTCGCCAGCATCTGTAGTCTCATGATTTGTTCATTTTAACCACTCGGACAGGCGTGAGGTGGTATCTCAGTGTGCTTTTGATTTGTTTTTCCCTGATGATGAGTGACCCTGAGCATTGTTTCATGTGTCTGTTGGCCATCTGGATGTCCTCTTTGGAGAAGTGTCTATTCATGTCTTGTGCCCATTTCTTCACTGGATTATTCGTTTTTTGGATGTGGAGTTTGGTGAGTTCCTTGTAGATTTCGGATACTAGCCGTTTATCTGATATGACATTTGCAACTATCTGTTCCCATTCCGTCGGTTGCCTATTACTTTTCTTGATTGTTTCCTTTGCAGTGCAGAAGTTTTTATCTTGATGAGGTCCCGATAGTTCATTTTTGCTCTTGATTCTCTTGCCTTTGGGGATGTGTCCAGTAGGAAATTGCTGCAGTTGGGGTCATAGAGGTTGTTTCCTGCTTTCTTCTCTAGGGTTTTGATGGTTTCCTGTCTGACATTCAGGTCCTTCATCCATTTTGAGTTTATTTTCATGTATGGTGTAAGAAAGTGGTCTAGTTTCATTTTTGTGCAGGTTGCTGTCCACTTCTCGCAGCACCAACTGTTAAAGAGGCTGTCTTTTTTCCATTACATACTCTTTCCTGCTTTGTCAAAGATTAATTGGCCATACATTTGTGGGTCCAGTTCTGGGTTCTCTATTCGATTCCATTGGTCTATGTGTCTGTCTTTGTACCAATACCATACTGTCTTGATGATGACAGCTTTGTAGTAGAGGCTAAAGCCTGGGATTGTGATGCCTCCCGTTTTGGTTTTCTTCTTCAGTATTACCTTGGCTATTCGGGGTTTTTTGTGGTTCCATACGAATTTTAGGATAGTTTCTTCTAACTTTGCGAAAAATGCTGGTGCAATTTTAATTGGGATTGCCTTGAATGTGTAGATTTCTTTGGGTAATAATGACATTTTAACAATGTTTATTCCTCCGATCCATGATCATGGAATGTTTTTCCATTTCTTTGTGTCTTCTTCAATTTCTTTCATAAATTTTCTATACTTTTCATCCTACAGACCTTTTACATCTTTGGTTAGGTTTATTCCTAGGTATTTCATGTTTTTTTTGTGCAATTGTGAACGGGATTAGTTTCTTGATTTCTCTTTCTGTTGCTTCATTATTGGTGTATCAAAATGCAATCGATTTCTGTACATTGATTTTGTACCCTGCAAATTTGCTGAATTCATGGATCATTCTAGTAGGCTTCTGGTGGAGTCAGTGGGTTTTCCATGTAGAGTATCATGTCATCTGCGAAAAGTGAAAGTGTGACTTCATCTCTGCCAATTCTGATGCCTTTTATTTCCTTTTGTTGTCTGATTGCTGATGCTAGGACCTCCAGCACTAGGCTAAACAACAGTGGTGAGAGTGGACATCCCTGTCGTGTTCCTGATCTCAGGGGGAAAGCTCTCAGTTTTTCTCCATTGAGGATGATATTAGCTGTGGGCTTTTCATAAATGGCTTTTATGATGTTTAATTAAGTTCCTTCTATCCGGACTTTCTCGAA
>CM053567.1:145920767-145964078 GCA_028646485.1 Cryptoprocta ferox
GTTATGGGTCTGTTCATATTTTCTATCTCTTCCTGTTTGAATTTTGGTAGTGCATGTGTGTTTAGGAATTTGTCCATTTCTTCTAGATTGTCCAGTTTGTTGGCATTTAATTTTTCATTATATTCCCTGATGTTTGTTTGTATTTCTGAAGGATTGGTTGTAATAGATCCATTCTCATTCATGATTTTGTCTATTTCGGTGTTCTCTCTTTTCTTTCTGAGGAGGCTGGCTAGAGGTTTAACAGTTTTGTTTATGTTTTCAAAAAACCAACTCTTGGTTTCATTGATATGTTCAACTTTTTTTTTTTTTGGATTCTATATTATTTTATTTCTGCCCTGATCTTTATTATTTCTTTTCTTCTGCTGGGTTGGCGTTCTTGCTGCTCGCCTTCTAGTTCCTTTAGGTGCTATGTTAGATTTTGAATTTGCGCTTTTTCTAGTTTCTTGAAACAGGCCTGGATTGCAATATATGTTCCTCTTAGTACTTCATTTGCTTCATCACAGAGAGTTTGGATTGTTGTATTTTCATTTTCATTTGTTTCCATATATTTTTTTTTTATTTCTTCTCTAGTTGGCTGATTGGACCAGTCATTCTTTAGTAGGGTGGTTTTTAACCTCCACGTTTTTGGAGGGTTCCAGACTTTTTCCTGTGATTGGTTTCAAGTTTCCTAGCATTGTGATCTGAACGTGTGCTGGTATGATCTCAATTCATCTATACTTATGGAGGACTGCTTTATGACCCAGTATATGATCTATCTTGGAGAATGTACCATGCTCACTCGAGAAGAAAGTGAATTCCCTAGCCTCAGAATACAGAGTTCTAAATATATCTATCAATTCCATCTGTTCCAATGTGTCATTCACGTCCATTGTTTCTTTAGTGATTTTCTGTCTGGTTGATCTATCCATTGCTGTAAGTGGAGTATTAAAATCCCCTGCAATTAGCACATGCTTATCAAAAAGATTGTTTCTGTTTGTGATTAGTTGTTTTATGTATTTGGGTGCTCCTGAATTGGGAGCGTAGATGTTTATAATTGTTAGCTCTTACTGACGGAGAAACTCTGTAATTATTATATAATGTCCTTCTTCATCTTTTGTGACTGCCTTTACTTTAAGTCCAGTTTGTCTGATATAAGTATGGCTACACCAGCTTACTTTTGACTTCTAGTCACATGATAGATATTTCTCCATCCCCTAACTTTCAATCTGAAGGCATCTTCAGGTCTAAAATGAGTCTCTTGTAAGACAGCAAATAGATGGATTTTGTTTTTTTATCCATTCTGCTACCCTGTGTCATTTGATTGGAGCATTTAGTCCATCAATGCTCTGTGTTATTATTCAGTGTTATTATTGAAAAATATGGGTTTAGATTCATTGTGTTCTCTGTAGGGTTCATTCTTGTAGTGGTGTCTCTGGTACCTTGTATTCGGTGCAAAATTTCCCTCATAGAGTCCCTCTTAGGATTTCTTGTAGGGCTGGTCTGGTGGTGACGAATTCTCTCAATTTTTGTTTAATTGGGAAAAGCTGTATTTCTCCTTCTATTTTGAATGACAGGCTTGCTGGATAAAGGATTCGTGGCTGCATAATTTTTCTGTTCATCACATTGAAGATTTCCTGCCATTCCTTTCTGGCCTGCCAAGTTTCATTAGATAGGTCTGTAGCCACTCTGATAGGTTTCCCTCTGTATGTTAGTGCCCTTTTATCTCTAGCTGCTTTCAGAATTCTCTGTTTATCTTTGTATTTTGCCAGTTTCACTGTGATATGTTGTGCCGAAGGTCGTTTCAAGTTACATCTGAGGGGAGTTCTCTGTGCCCCTTGTATTTCAATGTCTATTTCCTTCCCCAGATTGGGGAAGTTCTTGACTATAATTTGATCAAGAACTCCTTCAGGACTTTTACCTCTTTCTTCTTCTTCAGGAATTCCTATCATAGGGATATTGTTCTGATTATATTCCTCAGGTCTCAAATTCACCTTTCATGCTCCTGGATCAATTTCTCTCCCTTTTTCTCGGCTTCCTCTTTTTCTATAACTGTGTCTTCTAATTCACCTATTCTCCTCTCTGTCTCTTCAATCTGTGCAGTGGCTGCCTCCATTCTATTATGCACCTCATTTATAGCATTTTTTAACTTGTCACAGCTATTTTGAAGGTTCCTAGTGTTTGTATCAATAACTTCTCTGATGACTTCCATGCTTTTTTCAAGCCCAGCGATTAATTTGATTTCAATTGTTCTAAATTCTTGCTCCGTTATATTGCTTATATCTGTTTTGATCTGTTCTGTGACTGTGACTTCTTCCTGGAATTTCTTTAGAGGAGGATTCTTCCGTTTCGTCATTTTGGCTAGCTTTCTATCTCTCGTCGGTTTTAAAAGCTCGTTATGCACTCTGCACCTGTTACTATTGCTATATTAAAGGAGGTTCATTGACTGTCCAGGGCCTGTCCATTCACGAAGTGTACTTTTAATGGTGTCTCTCTGTTTCTCTTGTTGTGCTTTTGATTATTTTATTTCCCTACTCAGTGATGTGTGGGACTCTCCACCATGCATACTTTGGCTTTTGTCCTGAGGTAGCCCTGAAAAGGAAAACAGACAGACAAACACACAGGCACGGGGTCAGACAGGGAATAAAGGCACGCAAACGCACAGACAAATCAAACAAAAAAAAACAAACCAAAAGGGGAAAGAAAAAAAAAGAAAAGGAAAGGAAAGAAAAGAAAAAAAAGTGTGGGGGGACAGAAACAACAAAAGACAAAGGACAGTCCAAAAGTGTAAAACCAGTGGAGAGGATAGATAAGAATGAGATAAGGGAAAATATATCTGAATGCAAGAATTGATCTAATCTCAGCAATGCATCAATGTTGGTCTTCCCCATGCTCCAGGGAGGAAAAGGAGAAAAAGAAAAAAAAAGGGCAGCTCTCCAGTGTGGATACACGTGGCTTGGTGTAGGTAGGTCTCGGGGGCTGCTCCCTGAGGCACTGCCTTGGTGGTTGTGGAGAGAAGAATGGCGGCACCCCAAGCTCTTCTCGAACCAAGCATTGCAAGCCACTCTTTTGGGTCCGATTTCCCTGTGCTATGGGCGGGCCAAGTTGTATTTTCCAAGCCCCGCCTCGTTTCCAAATCCTAGTCTACTCACTTTAATGCTACCGACTGAGATGAGATGTACTCCTTCAAGCAGGGCGCTTCCTAGCTGGGATTGAGTAGGGGAATGGGGAGCAGCTTTCTCCTGGCTCCACCTGGAATTGGCGTGGGAGCCCAAGGAAAATGCGCCAGCTAAAGGGGACGAATTTCTCTCCCTGCATCCAGCAGTTATATATGGGATGATAGTATCCTTCTCCGTCTGGGGCCAAGGTTTTTCTCTTCTCTAGAGACAGATCTATGAGCATTTTCAGTCTCTCTTTCTCTTCCCCTCATCTCTCCTTGGCTCTGCATGCTCTCCCCAGCTCTGTGCTGGGGGGGAGGGGCTCCCTCCCCTCCACACCTCCGCCCAGACCCGTTTTTATGTCCCCAGTTTGCACTCACTCAGGCACTTATGAGGCTGTCTTCTTTTTGGACTCTGTGTGTTTTCTTCCCACTCTTGCAGATCAGAGTATTGTGGCTTCAGTCCTTCTCAGTTTGATAATGTGGGCAGATGAAAATTACAGAGCTCCCTACTTCTCTTCCATCTTGTCCCTTCCCAAGGAAAAAAAAAAAAAAAAAAGCCCTGCCATTCTGATGTGATGTAGTGTTATGGTTATTTTTTTAGGTATTTAAATATATGAATATTACAGATACATCAGTGGTAGCATCTGAGTCTATCATCTAATTTAAACTTGCCTCCTATTGATTGTATTTATTAGGTTTCCTAATAAACCATTGTTTTATTGCCATATAAATGAATGTGGACTGAAAGCTTGAATAAATAAATTTGCCAGTTGCCATAAGGATATGGCTTAAGTTTGCTTCTTCATATTGCTCATAAATAAATATTAGTTATTTATAATTCCTGTTTTAATATCACAGAAGAGTTAAAGAAGTATTTAACCAATAACCTTAGAATCACTTAAGTGTGTTCACATAAGTACAGCAACAACAGAAATCACTTGAAGATTAAGTTCATTTATTTGCCAGGCAGGAAGTTATATTAAGAAGTTCAATCAAATGTATCAAATGATAGTATTGATTTTATCTGTAAAGATGCATGTGAATACAGTAATGATTCATTATAATATCATCCTCACATTTGTAAATAGGTTTAGTAAAGTATTTTTTCTTTAGTAATATTACATATTGATCATAAACATTACTATAACTTTGGATCTTTCTAAACATCAGTATTGTTATTCTTGCTTATGTAAGTATACTCAACTCTTACTATATGGAATTATAATTTTTTTATCTAAATGTCCGTGGAACTAATTTATTTCAAAATTATAATTTTGAAAAAAGTTATATCAAAGTTCATGTAAAAATACATGTTTAGAAGTGTATAAATGATGATTCATAAGGGTGCCTGGGTGGCTCAGTAAGTTGAATGTCCAACACTTGATCTCAGCTCAGGTCACGATCTCAGTTTGTAGGATAAAGCCTGGCATTAGGCTCTGTGCTGAGGATGCAGAGCCTGCTTGGGATTTTCTCTCTCTCTTTTTCTGTTCCTCCCCCATTCATGCACATGCTTTCTCTCTCTCTCTCTCTCTCTCTCTCTCTCTCTCTCTCTCTTAAAATAAATAAGTAAACTTTAAAAAAAATCAATGATGCATAATTTATAGATGTGTAGTGTTCATCTTTTTAAATACACAGGTTGAGTTGTACATTACCTAGTAAATGAAAACAACTCCCTCAGTGTATTTTCAATCTACAAAGGAACTTATTAATAATAAGACAAAAATAGTAGGGGAATTTAACATCCTACTTACATCAATGGACAGATCATCTAAGCAGAAAATCAATAAGGAAACAATGCCTTTGAATGACATACTGAACCAGATGGACTTAACAGATATACTGAGAACATTTCATCCTAAAGCAGCAGAATACACATTCTTTTCAAGTGCACATGGGACACTCTCCAGAGTAGATTATGTACTAGGTCATAAATCAGCTCTCAACAAATACAAAAATACTGAGATCACACCATGCATATTTTCATACCACAACATTATGAAACTTGAAGTCAATTACAATAAAAAGTTTGGAAAAACCAAAAATACATGGAGGCTAAAGAACATCCTACTAAAGAATAAGTGGGGCAACCAGGAAATTAAAGAAGAAATTTTTAAAAAATATATGAAAACATGATGGACCCAAACCTTTTTGATGCAGCAAAAGTGGTCCTAAGAGGGAAGTATATAGCAATACAGGCCTAATTCAAGAAGTAAAAAAAATCTTAAATATGCAACCTAATCTTATACCTAAAGGAGCTAGAAAAAGGACAACAAATGAAGTCTAAAAACAAAAGAAAAAGAGAAATAACAAAGATCGGAGCAGAAATAATTACACAGAATCAATAACAACAATGACAACAACAACAAAAAGAAACCCAAACAGTAGAACAGATTGATGAAACCAGGAGATGATTCCTTGAAAAAATTTGATAAATTGATAAACCCCTAGCCAGATATATCAAAAGAAAAGAGAAAAGACCCAAATAAATAAAATCCTAAATGAGAGAAGAGATATCACAACCAACACCATAGAAATACAAATAATTATAAGAGAATATTATGAAAAATTATACACTAACCCAACTGGAAAACCTCAGGGTCCAATGGATTCATAGAGGAATTCTACCAAAGATTTAAAGAAGAGATAATACTTATTCTCAAACTATTCCAAAACGTAGAAATGAAGGAAAATTCCCAACCTCATTCTACAAGGCCAACATTACCCTGACTCCAAAATCAGACTAAGACTCCACTAAAAAAGAGAACTATAGGCCAATATCTCTGATGAAAATGGACGCAAAAATTCTCAGCAAAATATTAGCAAATTGAATCCAACAGTACATTTAAAAGAATTATTCACTACAATCACATGGGATTCATTCCTGGGTTGCAAGTGTTGTACAATATTCACAAACCAATCAATGTGATACAGCATTTAATAAAAGAAAGTATAAGAATCATATACAGCATTGATTCCTGAGAAAAACTCCCTCAACAAAGTGGGTATGGAGGAAACAACCTCTACATCATAAAGGCTGTATATGAAGAAAATACAGCATCTATCATCCTCAATGGGGAAAAAAACTGAGAGCTTTTCCTCTATGGTCAGGAATAAGACAGGGTTGTCCACTCTCACCACTGTTATTAACCATAGTATTAGAAGTCCTAGCTACAGCAATCAGACAACAAAAATAAACATAAGGCATCAATATTGGCTAGGAAGAAGTCAAACTTTCACTATGCACAGAGGAAATGATACTCTAGGTAGAAAAACTGAGACTCCACCAAAATATTGCTAGAACTGATACACAAATTCACAGGATATGAAATCAACATACAGAAATCTGTTGCATTTCTATACACCATTATTAAACAGCAGAAGGGAAATCAAGGAATCAATCCCATTTACAATTATACCAAAAAACATAAGTTACTCTTGAATAAACCTAACCAAAGAGATAAAAGATCTATACTCTGAAAACTATAGAACACTTAAGAAGAAAACTGAAGATGACTCAAAGAAAAGAAAAAATATTTCATTCTCATGGATTGGAAGGACAAATAGAGGTGCCTGGGTGGCTCAGTTGATTAAACATCTGACTCTTGATTTCAGCTAAGGTCATAATCTCATGATTGTGGGATTGAGCCCCATATTGTGCTCTGCACTGAAAGCATGGAGCCTTCTTGGGATTCTCTCCCTCTCTCTCTGGCCCTCCCCTGTTTACTCTCACTCTCAAAATAAATAAATTAACTTTAAAAAAGGAAGAACAAATATTGTTAAAATGTCTATACTACCCAAAGCAATCTACACATAACGCTACCCCTATCAAAATACTACCAGCATTTTTCACAGGGCTAGAACAAGCAATCCTAAGATTTGTATGCAACCACAAAAGACCCCAAAGAGCCAAATAAATCTTGAAAAAAAAATCAAAAAGTAAAGCGAGGCATCATAGTTCTGGTTTTCAAGTTATATTATAAAGCTGTAGTGATTAAGACATTATGGTACTGGCACAAAAACAGATACATAGACCAATGGAACAGAATGGAAACTCAGAAATGGACCCAAAACTGTATTGTCAACTAATCTTCAACAGAGCAGGAGAGAATATTCAATGAGAAAAAAAAGTGTCTTCAACAAATGATGTTGGAAAAACCGGGCAACAGCATGCAAAAAAAAAAAAAAAAAAAAAAAAGAAGAAGAAGAAAAGAAACTGGACACTTTCTTACACCACACACAAAAATAAATACAAAATGGACTGAAGACTTAACTGTGAGACAGGAAATGATCAAAATCCTAGAGGACAACACAAGCAGCAACCTCTTTGACATCACTCATAACAACTTCTTATTAGATACATCTCTGGAGGCAAGGGAAACAAAAGCAAAAATAAACTATTGGGACTTTATCAAGATAAAAACTTCGACACAGCAAAGGAAACCATCAGCAAAACCAAAAGGCAACCTACAGAATGGGAGAAGATATTTGCAAATAACCTATTGGATAAAGGGTTAGTATCCAAAATTTATAAAGAACTTATCAAACTCAAAACCTAAAATACAAATAATCCAGTGAAGAAATGAGCAGAAGACATGAACAGACATTTTTCCAAAGACATCCGGACGGCTAACAATGCATGAAAAGATTCTCAGCATCACTCATCATCAGGGAAAAACAAATTAAAACTACAATGAGATATCACTGCACACCTGTTTGAATGAATAAAATTAACAACAGAGAAAACAACAGATGTTGGTGAGGATGAGGAGAAAGGAGACCCTTTTGCACTGTTGCTGGGAATGCAAACTGGTGTAGCACTCTGGAGAAAAGTACAGGGTTCTTCAAAAAGTTAAAAATAGAACTATCCTTTGATCTAGCAATTGCAGTACTAGGTATTTACCCAAATACAAAAATATATATTCAAAGTGACACATGCACCTCAGTGTTTATAGCACTATTGTCAACAAGAGTCATATTATAGAAAGAACCCTAAACTCCATCAATTGATGGATGGATAAAGAAGCTGCGGTACACACACACATACACACACACACACACACACACACACATACACACACACACACGAATATTTCTCAGCCATCAAAAAGAATAAAATCTTGCTATTTGCAATAACATGGTTGGAGCTAGAAAGTATTATGCTAAGTGAAATAAGTCAGAGGAAAGCAAATATCATATGATTTCATTCATATGTAGAATTTAAGAAACAAAACAGATGAACATAGAGGAAAAAATGAGAGACAAACCATAAAACAGACCCTTTCCTATAGAAAACAAACTGAGATTTGCTGGAAGGGAGGTGGGCAGGGGATGGGTTAAATGGTGATGGGTACTAAGGCGGGCACTTGTGATGAGCACTAGGTGGTGTATGTGAGTAATGAATCATTAAAGTGTACACCTGAAACTAATATTACACTGTATGTTAACTAACTGGATATTAAATAAAAATTTGAAAAAATAAGTCTTGGGGGCCTGTGGAGGCTGAAAGATTTCAAGGCAACACTTAAAATTCCAGGCTTGGTATAGTGTGCATGTATCTTCAATGATCCCTTCTTTCACTTTGTTCACAGATGAAAAGCATGGGATTTAAAGTCAGAAGACAAACTTTCATGAAATAGCTCCACAAATAACTCGGTCCATGACCTCATCTTTCATTTCAACCTTGTCTATTCCTTGGTGTGGGTAAACTAGGCTAAGACAAGAACAACAGATCTGACAAACATGGAGAATTACTTACCCTGAAGCCAAACTCATGTGTGATTTGATGAGAGATCTTCTCCATTTAGTGATGTACATGGTGTATGCTCCCTCCATTTGCAATGACCAATCCCAACATGTGACCTACCTTGCAGAAAGAATAAATGAGAAAAATGAAAAAAAAAAAAGTCAAGTTTTGTAATCCATCTCTGCCAGACATTGACACACAGCACTTGCGCTTCTGGTATCTTTGCCCTAAATAGAAACCCAATTCTAGCTTAACTAGAATGGAGGTGATGATGTGCGGGGACACCTGACATACGTGCTGAGCAGTAACATTGCATTTATTGTTTTCTACTGTCAGTGCAACTCTAGAGATGATCACATCCCTATAGATGTTGAGTTTTTATTTGCTTTTTATAACATCATATTTTCTATAAGTTAAAATAAGAGATGCCATTGTGCAAGATTTTTGAGAATTTTCCCAAAGAACTAAACTACACATTTTTAGCTAAAAGAACCACAGTGAAAGTGATGGTTCTGAAAAAGTCTTACCTCAATGGAACGTTTAACACAATGTTATCAATGATAATAAAAAAAATGCTTTTAAAGGGAAAACATGACTGATTATTATGATGATGGTTGATTGTTTTCCTTGACCTAGATATCACATGTTAGGTCATTTTACTGAATATGATTAATTTTAATGTGGTATTGTAGAGAAATTTAAAACAGTGTTTCTTCACACAAATTTCTTGATTGTCTGTAAATTCCAAGGAAAACATTTTATCACAATGCTAGAAAAGCAAGACCACAGTCACAAAATGGGACTGTTTTTAGGAAGCAAAAGATCACTACAGTTCTTGCTTCTTGCTGAGAAAGGTTTGTTCCCCAAACTGACTTTAGAGTTACTCATTTATCAATTTTCTTTTATTTACCACTGAGTCAAACATTGTGGTTTTAAAATATAGGTATTTGAAGCTGTTCCATTTTCATTATGGTTTGGGCAAAGATAGAGCCTCAGGGGGCACATAAAAAAATCACCCAAATCTTATACTTAAATACAACTCATCCTCATACAACATTGACGAACATTAAGCTAAAATAACCTAAAATAAATAAAGGTCTCCTTTCACTTGCTCAATTGTATATGCTGTTTGTAAGTGGACCAATGCAATTAAGTATCCCAAATCATCAGGGTTTTGGTGCACCGTTGAATGAATAAAACATAACTCTTAGTGAAGTGATTCTTTTGATGAAACTGGAAAATTTTTCAAATATAAATCTTGTTGCTGGGTCAATTCCTGCATGTTCATTTTTCCACTCAATTGATGCTCACTGTTTTCCAGATTAAATGCTTTATTCATTATAATTAGGTACAACAAGGCAAATTATGTTTTTTCCAAACTTCTTTCAATAACCTATACATCATTTTGTACAAAAATGGTTTGCATTTTTCTTGCCTTGAAATGGACAATTTAAAATGTGTGCCATAAAACTTGGCTAATAGTGAACATTCACCCTTAATCACAAAACTGATGAATTTCTAGTTGTCTTCTTTCATTTAAAGATCACAGTCAATTATTTGGTCACGATGTTAAAACATCTCCTAAAACCAATAACAATAGTTTCAGCACTAGTCAGTTCGGCTTTTTTCATAATATAAACTTAATTAGGTCATTCAACATGTACTGAGTTACTGTGTTGGTTTTATTGTATTTTCTAGAAGCCTGCCTTGTGCCATTAGTCAAAACTAAATACAGACTTGTTGAATATGTGGTTTGTTCAATTTACTTAATAAACATTTTAGGCATATATAATTTTTAAGATACTTTGCTAGGAATGAAAAATTACAGATATGTATGGCATGTGTTCAGTATCCTCAAAAATTTACCATGTAAATTACCATTTAGTGTAAGATATACATTGTAACCAAATAATTGCAATAGAGTATGAAAAGTTCTATGTCATAATAGCATTCAGGACAAATTTTTAATGACAGTGCAAAGAATGGATATAGAATCTGTTTCTCTTGAGGTGACACTTGAATTTCATTTTCTTTTTTTTTAAAGTTTTTTTTTTTTTTTATTTGAGAGAGAGAAGGAGAGAGAGCATGAGTCGGGGAGGAGCAGAGAGAGAGGGAAAGAGAATCCCAAACACTGCCAGCACAGAGCCTGACCCGGGGCTCGAACCCAGGAACTGCGAGATCATGACTTGAGCTGAAATCAAGAGCAGAATGTTCAACCAACTAAGCCACGCAGGCACCCAAATTTCATGTTCAAGGGCAGAGAATAGGAGTTGGCCATGCTGACAAAGTGAAGAGTTGTTTTGCTCAGGAAGAAGATGCATATGAGAAATCATAAAATGGTAGCACAGCACAAGTGTAGGGATAGATGCTTATTGAGAATCTGTGTTTTGTCATTGTTAGTTCATTTAGTTGTCTCATATGCACCATGATTTTTTGCCCACTTTTTAGAAAAAAATGTAACTGAACTGGAGAGATAGTGAGCAACCTTTCCATGTTGCATGTTTGCCATTGCATGGGTTGGTTGTGGCTGAGGACCCACAGCTCTCACCTGTCTGACTGTAGAACTCCTGGTCTTTCCATCCATGCTTCTTTCCAGGGATGACTCATTTTTTCCTATTCCCCCAAGCACTTACATAGTTGTTGTCTGATTTGATGCTCTTAGCACCCTTCACAAGGCAATCACTCGTGTTTTCTCTTCCTCTGGGGCTGCTTGTCCTTCTGTTTCTGAGGAAAGGCTACCAAATACCCAGCAGGCTGATGATTGTTATATTCAAGGGTCTCTGTAACATGATCTGAAATTTCTCTGATGATGGCATACATTTCCAAACTTAGGCTACATCACTCCTGTCATTTTAGGCTGCAACTTAAAACTAAAGTCCTCTGTGTAGCATCCTCTTGTAAGCTCTGTATTTGTTCCTGTCTGAGGTTTTCCTGAACTATTTCTCTGACTTTCATTCTATTGCACTGTGCCATCTGGAACCTTCAATTCATTGTGAATTTGTGAAATTCACTCTCTTTAATAAATCCCATCCCTCTAACTCCACAGTACCATTCCTCTACCACTTGTACTTCATATAACCTCCCTCAAGAGTATTGCTTTTACTGCAGCTCTGAAAAGGCTAATTACTTTTCTTAGAGGCCCCTTAAGAATGGTTCAGAAGGTAATTGCAACATTTTATTTTATTTTAGCTCACATTGCTACAGCAAAGCTCTCTACCAAGAAGCATTCTCCCTTTTTGACATTAAGATCATCCTATCCTAGTTCATATTATCTCTATATTTTGTTTGTTGCTCTGAATGTATAGAACATTTTGATACATTGTGTTTGAAACTCTTTATTAACTATTATCCTCAATCACCTACCCTCCATTCATGCAAACGCTTTCATTTCTAACCTATATAAACTCTATCTTCCAAAAATTGTCTTTCTAGCTCTTCAATTCACTGGATGATTTTCCACATTATCATAAAGGAGAGTTGATACCATTCATAATGTAGTTTAAAGAGAACCAGGGTGGGGGGAAATATGTGTGTTTGGTATTGTATATACCACACTGCCCAGGAATACACTCTCTGGTTCAGAAAAATTTGTGTGAAATTTTAGTTTTTATTTTCTTAAGGCAGCAGAAATTAAGAGATAAGACAGAGATAATAAAGCATAATATTAATTTTCTCAGATTTCTGTCTTTGCAGAAGCTTTACAATTCCTGATATGCCACTTTCTGATGTATCTCCTTTAAAAAAATAGTTGACACACAATGCTGTATTAGTTTCAGGGGTATAACATAGTGTTTCAACAATTTATACACTATGCTATGTTCATCACAAGTATAGCTACCATCTGTCACCATACAACACTATTAAAATATCACTAACTATATTCCTTACCCTGTGCCTTTTATTCCTATGATTTATTCTATCCATAACTGTAAGCCTGTGTCTCCTCTTCCTCTATTTGTCCCATCTCTCGACCCCTGTCTGCTCTGGCAACCGTCAGTTTGTTCTCTGTATTTGTAGGTCTGATTCTGCTTTATAATTGCTTGTTTAATTATTTACTTTTTAAGATACTGCATATGAGTTGAGTTATATGGCATTTCTCATTCCCTGCCTGACTTATTTCACTTAGCAGAATACCCTCTAGGTCCATCCATGTTGTGGTAAATAGCAGGATCTCATTTTTTATAGTTGTATTATATTCCATTTATATATATTATATATATAAATGGAATATATATATTATATATATATATACACCACATCTTCTTTATCCATTCATCTATTCATGGGCACTTGAGTTGCTTCCTTATCTTGGCTATTGTAAATAATGCTATAACCAAATATAGAGGTACATGTATCTCTTTGAATTAATATTTTGTTTTCTTTGGATAAATAGCCAGTAGTTGAATTATTGAATCATGTGGTATTCCTATTTTTGATTTTCTGAGGAAACTCCATACTGTTTTCCATAGCAGCTGTACCAATTTACATTCTCACCTACAGTGTATTAGGGTTCTTTTTTCTCCATACCCTTTCCAACACTTGTTATTTCTTGTCTTTTTGATTTTAGTCATTCTAATAGGTGTAAGGTGATATCTCATTGTGATTTTGATCTGTATGTCCCTGATGATGAATGATGTTGAGCATCTTTTTGTGCATCTATTTGCCATCTGTATGTGTTCTTTGAAAATGTCTATTCATTTCCTCTGCCCAGTTTTTATTCAGATAGTCTCTTCAGTGAATAGTGCTGGGAAAACTTTACATGTAAAAGAATAAAACTGGACCACTTCCTAACACTATATACAAAAATAAACTCAAAATGGATTAAGGACCTAAAAGTGAGACCTGAAACCATAAAATTCTGAGAAGAGAACACATGCAGTAATTTCTCTGACATTGGCTATAGCAACATTTTTCTAGCAATATTTCCCAAGGCAAGGGAAACAAAAGCAAAAATAAACGATTGGGACTACATCAAAATAAAAATCTTCTGTACAGTGAAGGAAACCATCAACAAAACAAAAAAGGTAACCTACTGAATGGGAGAAAATATTTGCTCATGATATATCTGATAAGGGGTTAAACCAAAAATATGTAAAGAATTATACAAATCAACACACACACACACACACACACACACAATTAGATGCCTCTTTTGTCTACTGTAATTTAACTCACATATTACTATGTTTATAATTTATCTAGTAAGTTCTTTAGAGAAACAATAATTTCTTACTTTATAAGACTTTTTAAGTAACTTTTAATAAATGCACATAATATATTAATTAAAATATGTTAGAACTCAATATTTTAATTTCACTAATCTCCAAGTCAAACAATTCTCTTTCAAAGAAAGTAAACTCTTCCACTTCTCTTAAAAGACTTAATAGCCTTGTGTTACTTAGAAGTCTTATATTCTGTCATGAATTTTATACACTATACTACAGGACATTAATTGGTATATTATGAAGTATTATCATAAATAATTAAGACTAATAAAAAATAAATGAGCAAAGTCTATTTTGTAATGGTGTTTCCTTCCTTAATTTTATTGCTTTCTATCCTATTAATTCTAAGAATTCAGTACTTTTCCATAAGCTTCCCAGACATTAAGGAAAATTATTCAGATTTCATTGCATACTTAATTGTCTGATTTCAGCTGCTATTTCTTGCCACCTAAGCTCTTAATATGTCTGCTGTTCAGTTTTCTGACTTCCTTAATGGGCTAGATATGGTAATTTCCAAAATTCTCCCACTACTTATGGGAGTTTGGGGACACTATATAAATGGCCTAATATATTAAAAATGTGCTTAGAGTATGCCAGGTAAGAAGTTCTCAACAAACACTTTCTATTATAAATATGACTACATTTCATTGAAAACAGTGATTCACAAAAGAAAAATAGCATGTTCAAGGATGAACCTGGAAGTTGAGAGAGATAAGATTCAGATTCAGCTCTGATTCTTCCAGTTCCAGATACTTTTAACTAACTCACAAATATTCACAAATGGTAGTGAATAAAAATAGGTTCCAAACTTAGATAAACCTGGATTTATGCATTTATCTGGTATTTATGATTTATCTGTCCACAGATTATGCAAATAAGAATCAAGCAATGTCAATCCATATGACTTAAGATCCTATATGAATGATTCTTCCATAAATAGTCCAATTGACCCCATTGCACTACTATGATTTATGTTAACATTTTGAGAATCCATTTTTTATGTTTAGCCATAGAACTATCATGTGCAAGAAGATTTTCCACATTTCCAACAATCAATTTAATATGCCTGTTCAAAATAATGAAAATAGTTGTGTAGGTAAAGATAGCAGTGGACTGAAACAATTCTTGTTTATTTTCTCATTTATTCTCCAAAACAGAATTCCTTCTCATGTACTCTACCAGCCACTCCATCTCAAAGACAAATAGACTTGTTATATATGTAATAGTTATCTCATCTAGACCCCCATTCTGAAATCTCAATCAATTTTTATTTATTTAAAGTAAAGTACATATACATCAGGTTTGGATCACTCACCAATGGTACAAATTAATGTACATATAATTTTAAGATGAAAATTACTCTCAAACACATATTTCAGTGTTCAATTATTAGGTGTTGTAAAACATGCAATGTTCTATATCTATGTACATGGGAACCTTGTGGATAGAGGTGCAGAGTGGTTTCTGGTACAGCACTCATATCAGTTTTTATTTGATTTCTTTTTGTCCGGTGCAGCTCCACTCTAACTTGCCAGCAACAATAATTTGTAGACACCATCAGGTTATCTTTGCTGCTAATATATACCTAATTTTTAATAGAATGTTTGTTCCTCAGTCTCTTGAGGATATCCAAATATTATTTCCTTTTTCTCCTATCATAAACATCTATGCTTGTTCCATGAAAAAAAAAGAGCATTACTTTTGAAACTGGTTTGATATTTAGAGTTCCACTCTAGTCAGATAATTAGCAGCTGGCTTCCTTGATGCAATTGCATACCTGCCTGCCTGCCTGCCTGCCTGCCTGGAATCTAAATGATGCAGCTACTTGGCTTAGGTTGGCAATGTTGAATGATAATTTAGCTTGTGGCTTGTTGTAAAAATAATGTGTGGACATTAATTTGCAAGGGATCTAACTTTGTTGTTTTTGTTTCTAGTACTTTAGGTGCATTGGTTTCTGTAGAATCACTTTTAACCCAGTAAAAATGAATAATTTATGATCCTTTATACCCCAACCTGATTTTTCAGTTAATAGCAAACATTTACTGAGCACTTAATTTTGTGTCTGATTTCAACTTGAGTTGTCTAGTTGCCTTTTTTATGATAAGTCCTTAAAAGAGGTAATGCAATTCTTTTCAATTTATAGATTAAACATCTGGAAATTAAGAAGGTTAAGTAGCTCAACCAATGTCACAGAGCTAGAAGTATTTGGAACTTGGATTGCTGTAGGCAGTCTAACTTCAAAGACTCTCTCTTAACCATTTTGTTATATGGCTGGAAGTATCTAGTTCTGGGTCCTAGCTATATGATGATATAATGGGATTAGTGATAAGCTTTGTATTCCATCTATGAGAGTTTAGTTTCATTGTGTAAAGTAGTCAACACTGTAAATTATCATATGGCGTGAAACTACATGGTCATGTAATAACAAAGATTCCATGAAAAAACATTTATAAAAGTAAAGTTTCTTAAGAGAAGCTGGTGTTGAATAAAATGCTGGTTTTTCAGTGGAATCATGTCTTCTTCTTTTTAGTATATAATTATTCATAGAAACATTCATGGGAACTTTATGAAGAAATGTTAGAGAGGTAGTTTAGAAATGCTAAATGTCATTATAGGTATTTGACTTCCATTTGACTTGAGGTTGTTGAAAGAGAAGGAAAACAAAGCTTACTTAGAGTTTATAAATGAAAAAAAAGTACAATATAAAGTACTGAATAAGGAAAATCTTGCATTTTGTGTTTATTTTAATGACAAACTTGAGCAAGGAATATTTGTCAGAAAGAAAGCTGCCATCATTAAAGCTATTTTGAATCCTATTTAATGACCAGGTACACTCTACCCTTGACATTGGGCAAAAGCCAAGAAGACTGTTGCTCCTTTTCTTTTTCTTCTCTCAACATTCCATCCTATTACTTAGTTATTATTGGAAGTGTAGAAATTCAATACATAGTACAGATTTCTACCTTCTATGTTTTTAACCAAGTGTTAAATAAGTTATGAGAGATATGCAAATGGTGATAAGCTGTCAATCATCATTGTGATAATCTCATTGGGGAAAAAAGGAGTTTTTTTTTTTTATTATTGTGTTTCCAAAAGGACTGCCTACCATTACTGGGGTGCTTGGCTGGCTCAGTCAGTAGGGCATGAGACTCCTGATCTCAGGGTCATGAGTTCAATCCCCCATGTTGGGTCTCAAGCCTACTTAAAACAAAGCAAAACAACAACAACAACAACAACAACAAGACTGCCTACCATTACCAATTCTCATGACTCAGTTAGAACAAACCTAGGGAGAACTCACTCACACAAAACTTTATATCAGCAGAGCTGAAACATGTAACCAGGATCACTTCCTCATGGCAACCCAAAGTAAAGAGAAGAAAAAACTAGTGAATTTCCCAGAGCTTTGCCCTTCTTAATAGTTTAACTCCACCGGACTGGATGTCACCTAAAAATCACGTATTTCTACATGGGGAAAAAAATGGAGGAAAAAAAACAACATTCCCTCACTAAAAAGTACAAGGCTTACATCCAACAGAGTAAGAAAGAGTTGGTACAATATTGTCTCACGCATGGTTGGGTGTGCAATGGTAAGAGAGATGAGATCGAATTCTGAATCTGGTTGAATTAGCTCTCAGGACAAGAACAAATCAGTAGATGTCAGACTGAACTTCTTAAAATATAAAAAGGTTAATGAAAACTAGATTATATCTCATCTCATGAATTATTCAGAAAAGAGAAAGGATAGATACTTAACATAAGAACAAATAAGTGACTACAGAACTGTCTAAATTCTGATAATCTTACTAACTTTGAAATGTTTGTCTGAACTTTAACCATATTTTAACACAACTGTTATGTTAAAACATGGTAATTGGCTGTAATAATGTAATTTACTTTATTATTATAATGGTATAAAATAAATATTTTTTGTAATTAAATGTCATCCTTTATTTCAAAAGATCTTCAAAGTATCTGGTTATACCGTATTAAAAAGATGTGTGTAGGAGTTAGGTGAATTGGCCAAAATAGTTAATCCATTTAGGTAAGTAATTTTCCATCTATGAATTTAGCTTAGAATTATGCTATAACTGGAAGCTTCATTTTTTATAAAAGTAGGAAGCCAAAGTAATATAAAAATGATAGTCTGGAAAAAATGCATTTTAAAATGGTAAAAAAAAATCTTTGAAACTAAAGAATGCTTTATAGAGTACTGAAAATTAGAGTAGCAAGGAGAAACCCTCCCTAGTACACTTGTATTAAGAGTTTCAGTATTTAATTCAAGTTGGTAGACATTTTTAAGCATTGCTATATGTCAGACACTGGAAATTAAAAGGAAGTACTCTGAGAAAGTTAAATATCTAGAAGGACAAATAATAGCTGGAGAGAAAACAATAGAAATCAGTGAAAACTCCAGGTTTCTAATCTGAAGACTGAAAAGATGGTGGCCACACTATATACAATAAACATGAGAACATACATGTTTGTAAGGAAGAAATATAATGAGTTCAAGTTTGGAATGACAATCCCACTCTAGATATCCAGTAGGGAGGTTTGAAATTCAAGATAGAGATAACATTAATTTTAGTTCTGGAGTCATCAACATGACAGTTAAAATAAATAGGAGAGAATGCCTACCTAGGAATGAGAAGAGAAAGACAGAACCTGTAAACACTAACTTTAGGAGAATGCATTGAAAATAAGACACTAAGAAAAAATGACAAGAAAATCAAGGAGAATGGTGTCGTCAAAGTTCAAAGAAATAGTTTCAGAGAGGTAAGGTCAAGGTCTTCACATTGAAAGAAAGGTCAACTAAGAAAAGAATGGGAGAATATGTCTATTACATTTATCAATTAATTATTGGTATTGAAAGTTCAGAATTGGAATTATGGAAAGTCTGTGGTTACTCTCCAACACAGGGTGTTAATCACCACTGCAGTTTTCTATGGAAGTAAGCCCAGTTTATTTCTGTGTCCAAAATAGACAACAAAAATGTTTTATATGGGAAATAAAACAGAAAACACTTTCCAACCATTTTGTAAAACTGATGGATTAGCATTTAGAATAATGTGAAGTTTTTCTGATAAGGGCATTTGAATGTAATCTTTGGAATAATTATTTAATTTATTCCATTTGTCCTTATTCTTCTTACCTATCAAAAAGTTATGATATCTGTTCTCCTGGTTTTCCAAGTGTATTGAAAAGATTTTGAAAATTGTAATGCAACTGGAGAATGACTTGCAAAGGACAACTAAAATAATTAGCAGTCTTGGTGAATAAAACCAGGAGTGATCATTTAAAGAGACAGTAAAAGAACTCATCAATTTTCTTTGAAAGGTAAAGACTGACAACTGACATGAGCAAAATGTCTGAAAACATAAAAATACACACTATACAAAGTACTCATTTCTACAACAGATAAAAAGTGTGAAATCTGTTACCCTAAGAGGTGTTTAAGCAGAAAATATGAGTGGAAGCCATGTCCATTTTATGATGTCCACTTGTTCTTCGGAGTTTTGTATTATGTATGACACCTAGCTGATCATTAAGTATTATTTGTTGAATGAAATGAATGATATACTAACAGTTCAAAGAGAGTATAGCAAAATCTAACTAATCTATGACCATAAGATTAACTTTATTATGTTCTTTACTCCTATTTATAGCAGTTCTCATAAGATGCCTAAGACTTCCAGTCATTCTTCATTTCCTGTATTCTCATCCCCATAAATTCCATTTGTTCATCTGTTCATTCATCATTCATTCACTCATTCCTCTATCTATCTATCTAGTTAATTAGTTAAATTATTCCAACTCACCCTTCTCTTAAGTTTAAGAAACCATTCTACCATGATATTTTTAACCCAGGTAATTTTTCAGCAAAATATCCTATTTATACCTGAAGATTTTCTTTACCTTATTATTCTAAGTGAAACATGGCTTTGCCTTGAGAACATGACTTCACCTTCAGCCCTTTCCAGAAATGGACATTTACTTTCCCAAGATCTTATTCTGCTGGCTGCCATTACCAATTCTAAAATCTAAAATATTCTCTCCTTTTTTCCCTAAAATGTCCCAGATTTGGTCTCATATCATCAGACTGTACCTCTCCTTACTTATTAGTATAAAGACTAATCGTCTATTGTCACCTTGGTCATTCCTCCTCATCTCTAGATCACTTTCCTTTTTTCTAATGCCATGTGCCACTTCCTCAGCCCCTCATTCCTAGCCAAGAGCTATATGTACATAGTTATCTCATACCAGTTAATACCTCACTTACACTAGCCACATATCAATGATTCAATAGCCACATTTACTAGCGGTTATTGTGGTGATATGAACATTCGAATCATCACATAACTTCCTACTGGACAGCACTTCTCTAAACCTTCTTATTCCCAGTAACTGTATCATCCCCACACCCTCAAATTCAAAGGCCCAACTCATCAGTTACTAATTTGTTTCTATCTTATTTCTTCTAGCAACATGATTTCTATGGCATATATTAAATATTTCATTATAACATACAACATATCCTCATATCCTTTATGAACCATAATTTATCATTATAATCACACCCTTGCAAGGACCATCAAATTACTCTTCTCTAGTGTGGTCCATCTCAGCTGGCAAAATCCAAAGACAAATGCAGACTCCTGGCAGGACTCTTGCAGGTGAACACTATGGTCTAGCAAACAATTTATGCAGAATGGATTCCCATTATAATCATGGCTATTAACCTGAAGTGGATCCTTGAAGCTGCTTGGGAAGCTTATTATATTTTCCAAATCTTTTCATTCTGCCCCTTCCTGAGATGACTATTTTATAACTTTTCTCTTCCTTGTCTTCCCTCCTCTTATGTTAATATGAATGACTGTTCATGTTTCCAGATGATGTCACCCCTCTATTTATGCACTGTTTCCTCTTACCTAATCAAAGACATAGCTCCAGTGCTTCTCATCTTTCTCTCTCCAGAATAATGAATATTCCTATCAATATACAAAACTGCCATTCTAAAGCAAACGAATACAAAACCAGCAACAACAACAAAAAAAGCCCTTCCTGACTTCATTTCTCTGTTCTCTTTTAAAACTTTGCACTCTAAAATTGTTAACAATACCTGTCTTCCACTTCTGCCCCTTTCATTTTTTAATGCATTCAATCAATTCTGGCTACTAGTCTACCATTTCTAGTAACTGCTTTTCTCACACCTGCTCACTACGTTGCTAAATATAATGGTCAATTTGTACTTCTAATGTTTCTTAGCCTATTAACAACTTTTGATATAGTTCACCAAGTGGAAGATTTACATTATTTGAATTCTGGATCAAAACATTCTGTTTCTCTTCCTATTTCACTCACTTCTCTTTCTCACTTTCCATTGATGGTTTCTTCTTATATCTTAGTAATCAAAACTTTGTGTTGTTCCATAGTCAGTGGTTAAAACATCTCTCTTCTTTATTTTCATTCATCTTTTAATTGTTAACATATAGATATATGGCTATAAATATCATATATATTATGGCAAGTCCTATATTTTACAGACTACTGGATATCTCCTATGCATGAGTAATAGGCAAGTCAATGTTAGCATGCTGAACAGAACTCCTGATCTTCCTCACTAATCCTGTTTCTCATAATAGTCTTCCACATTTTAGTGAAAATTAACTAACTGAGCAGCATTTCCCTAAGCCTTCTTATTTCAAGTAACTGCATTACCTCCATACCCTCTGTTTCAAATGTTCAATCCTCCAGTAACTAGTTGTTTCTATCTTTTTCTTCTAGTTACATGACTTATATGACATAGAATTCATTGACCAAACCAAATATTTAATTGTAGCCTACATCACATCTTTGTTTCCTTGTGGGTAGCAACTTTCAGTTGCTCTAGCCAACTAGCTTAGTATCACCTTGATTCCTGCTTCCTTATCCTTTTTGGTCACTGCTTACAGACAAACATTTATTAATCATGTTGGGTCCATTTTCAAAATATCCAGAATCAGAATAATTCTTGTTACCTTTCCTGCTACTATCATGAGTAAAATTACAAAATATCTCAACTGCATTGTTGCAATAGCTTCTTAGTCTTCACTCTTATATTCTTGCTTTTAATCTTAGCCCTCAATCTACAAATGAAATAGTAATCAAAATGACCCTGCAGAACATAAGTTAGGTATGTCATACTGCTCCTCATCCTTGAGTGGATTTCTTTGTATACACTTGTAAGGACCTATATGACCTCAAGTTCTTCTTGTTGGTGACTTTTTATCTCCATCTTCTACTACTCTTTCTCATCATGCACTTTCTCCAGCAATACTGACCTACTTGCTGTTACATGATCATACCAAAATTATCTGTTTTAGAGGTTTTGAACCTGCTATATCCCTGCCTGGAATACCATTTTCCAGATATCCACGTTGATTCTTGCCTCATCTCCCTCCATTTTGCTCAAATGTCATTTTATCAGGAAGCATTTCCTAACCACCCCCTTTTAAAATATCAACTCTTGGGGCACCTGGGTGGCTCAATCAGCTGAGCATCCAACTCTTGATTTTGGTTCAAGTCATGATCCAAGGGTTGTGGAATTAAGCCCCCCTGTCAGGCTCTGCACTGAGTGTGGAGACACAGAATCCAAAGCAGGCTCCAGGCTCTGAGCTGTCAGCACAAAGCCTGATGCGGGTTCAAACCCACAAACCATGAGATCTTGACCTAAGCCGAAGTCAGGTGCTCAACCGACTGAGCCACCCAGGCACCCCACTCCATTTTACTTTTTATCATCTGATACATTAGATGTGTTTTTTTATTTGTTTTTATTTGTTCATATTTGTAGCTCCCCCATCCTTAGAATATAAGCTCCATTGGAGGAAAAGATTTTTTTCTCCTTCTTTTTTCCCTTCATCTGGAATCATACCTGGTATATATTAGGTTATCAATAAATATTTCTTAAAAAACAAATTTATAAATAACATAAGCCTAAATATTTGATAAGAAAAACAGGGAGCTATGTAACATTTCAAATTGAATATTAAAACAACACAGGAGAAACCCATGTCCCTCAGCTTTATCCCTTGATTCCTTTACCTCAAAATAGAATTAATTTTGGTATACTTTATAATCCTAACCTGTGTTCATAGAAAAAACAAAATTTCTCCCCAAAACATGATTGACGAGGAGTGAATTTCCAAATAATAAAAAAAATAATGTATTATTCTCTCCACCTTCATGGCCTTATCAGGTTAGCTTTCGGTTTCATTAAAAAAAAGATGTTTATTATAAACAAACACAATGAGGTGCAGATGTTTGCTAAAAAGTTTTTCTTTCCTGACCTTTTGAACTTCTATCTCCATGTAAATATATAAATCAAAGTAGCAGTTACCTAATCAAGGATTTAACAGACACATGTTAAAGATGCTTTGACAGATAAGGATGATATTTAATACATGTTATATAATATCTAATTCATTTAATACATTGATATTGTAATGAATTAAAATAAAAGGCATAATATGTTTTATATTAACACATATATATTATATGCTTAACTTCAAAGTAAAAATTGTCTACTTTATTTATTTTTATTTTTTTTTTACATTTATTTATTGAGAGACAGAAACAGAGCATGAATGGGGGAGGGGCAGAGAGAGAAGGAGACAGAATCTGAAGCAGGTTCCAGGCTCTGAGCTGTCAGCACAGAGCCCGACGCGGGGCTCGAACCCACAAACCGCGAGATCATGACCTGAGCCGAAGTTGGTCACTCAACCGACTGAGCCACCCAGGCGTCCCAAATTTTGGCTACTTTAGAATATATAAGGTAAAATATTTATTTTTATTATATCTTTCTCCATTTTCATCTGTACAAATGCCAATCATTGCAAACAACAAACAAAATAACAACATAAAAACCCTTTGCTTGCAAATGGTTTCATTTTTTTTATTGCTATGTTTAGGGTTAAAAGACATTAAATGATTTAAATCATTTCAGAATGTCCCTATGACTTTCATGGCTTCATTTCTTCTTAAATTTCTAACTTAAAGTTTTCCCCTCAAAGCTCACTATTGCTGAGAAATATGAATTAAATTGAAAAAATTTTGTATCCAAGCCTATACATCTATATACACATGTATATGTAATTACATACATAATTATAAGTACCACAAGTCAACATTGGATATGAGCTTTTGGAACTAACATGATAGATGCATGCTCTTGCCACAAAGGAATATATGTATCTTATTGTTATACTATTGATTTGAGATTCATTTTATCCTTTCCATCAGCATTTACTTCCATTCTTCATGGTTTCCAGTTATTTTTTCAATTAATCCTTATATGAATTTACAACTAATTTTTGTTCCTAATTTTTCTAAAAGTTGTCGAAAAATATTTGAGGATGAGAAACATATTTATTATAATCTCTATGTCTGCAAAGTAATGAAGAAAAAAGAAAGAAACCAAAATACTAATAAGGATATGAAAAGATTATTTGATAAAATTAATAAAGACATCTTTGTGTAATAATTCTGTGACCTATTTGCAAAAGAATCATAACATTGTCTCTCTAATTTTCAATATTCTTGCTTTCTAAATCATTAATTGTATTTAATTCTTTCTCTTTCCAGGCTTGCTAAAAAGTTTTTTTTACTAGTAACTAGAAAAATAAATGGCTAAAAACCTCATATCATAATAGTTATAATTATGCCAATTATTTTGGTGAGATAATAAATATTAAGATAGCTGAAATAAAGTGAAATAATCTAGTCATAATTTGCTCACTTGATATATTAGTGGAAATAAATGGTGACCATTTCCCTCAGTAGAATATATGTCATTTCATTGTATATGGAGTTATATATGAATATATTTATATGCATGTGTGCATGTACATGTGTATAATAATTTTCTTCACTTTCATTTAGTTTATTCTTTCAGGATTACTATGGCAAGTCCCTCCTTCTATTTACTTTGGATAAATTGACAATGATATTGATTAATCCATCAAAAATAGAGCATCACTAAAATATCATTTGTATAGTGTATTTATTCTGAAACTGACCCATCAGCAAGAGCAACATGTAAGTTCATTTTAGAAGAAAAGCCTACCTCCATTTACCTTAGGCATACTGAACAGACTGGAGATATGATCTAACAGTCAGAGAAAATCTGTATTTTAAAAACCCTTCCAGTTGGGGGATGCTCAGGTATACTAAAGTTTGAGAAGTGATACTTTATGGAACACACACAAAAAATCATTCCATTTGACTTGTTGTCATTGCTTTCTGGGATATGTTCAATCCTGATTCTCCATGAAGCATATTTTTTTTCACAAATATCATCATTCCAAAAGATTCTCTTTGTCTTCTTTCTAATTTACATCCTTCCTCTGGGAAGTTTCATCTACTCTCTTGGATCCAATATTCAATCAATATCTGTTTCCTGGGATACTTCTCCCCACCTCTTCTTTCCTTTTTCTTTCATCTCTCTAAATGGCACCGAACTTTTCCAATCAATGAAACCAAAACTCAGGTATTGAATCTTGACTCTTTTCCATCTTTTCCCATCTCTCTATTGCCTACATCTGATAAGGAAACCATTCAAAATGATTTTCTTTTAACCTTAATATTTGCTCAGACCTAGAATTTACAGAGGGTCTGACAAAATGTCTAATCGCCACTGCCATTAAAATACAAAAGCTGCTAATTAGAGTGTACATGAAGTGAAAGGCAAAATTTTAATTGTAAAATGTCATTAACTTTAACAAACACTCACTTTTCAAGTATAGCACGTTTCAACCATCCCTAGAAATTTCTCCTTTGCTCCTACCCAGTCAGTCAGCTATACTCCTATAGGCCACAGCTATTCTTTTTTTCTTCCTGTCAATTCATTTTAGTATTTCTATTATATTTTACCTTATTTTTCTTCTTATGATGAATTTTTCTTAGTATTCATTTTTACCATTCTCTAATCATTCTTTTTCTTTCTTTAGCTATGCCATTTTTATTTCATTACTCACATTATGCATATTATTCTAAGTGAAATAAGTCAAAGACAAATATCACGTGATTTCACTCATATGTGGAATTTCAAAAGCAAAACAAAGGAACATATGTGGAAAAAAGAAAGGCAAACCAAGAAACAGTCTCTTAACTATAGAGAACAAACTGATGAAGCTACTGCTGCTCTGATATTTTATTTTTCACCCTAAGTTAGTGTTATCCCTTTTAAAACATTGTATAACCAGAGTCACACAGTATATACTCTTGTTTTTGATTCATACCTGCATTTGCATATATCAGTAATTGGTTTTATTTAGAGAGAGAGAGAGAGAGAGAGAGCAGGCACTCACCCATGAGCACATGTGAGTGTGGGAGGGTGAGAGGGAGATGGACAGAGAGAATCTTAAGCAGGTTCCAGCATGGAGCCCTTTGTGGGGCTTATACCCCCACATGAGATGGGGACCATGAGATGACCTGAGCCAAAATCAAGAGTAGGACACTTAACAGACCAAGCCACCCAGGCACCCTAATAATTTGTTCTTTTTACCTCTAAGAAACATTCCAGTGTATCACAACTTCTGCCTACTACCACAACCACAAACAACCCCTGACCTTCCTTTTGGTTTAGTTTTTCCTTCTGCCTGTATCTGTGGTATTCTGTGATGGCTTTACCTGAGTATTTTAGTGTCCTCTTAATACATAGTGAAAGATGACAAAACAGTTAAGTGCATTCATCTGGAAAAAGAAAATCTGAATTTAAACTGAATTTAAATACCACTGTGATCTTAAACAAGTTGTGTAAACTGTTTCTCAGATATTTTAACTTTAAAGTAGATATAATAAGTACTTCCTTAAGTCATTAATCTCAAAGGTTACACAATTTCAAAACATAAAGCAATTAAATAGCATGACACACATATATGGACTCAAAATGCTAGCTATATTGTTATAGTTACTGTCTACTTGCTTGTCTATAACACTATTCTCTAAGCATCCTGTGGGTAGGGACCATTGTTGTTACATAAGTAGATACAGGAAGCACCAATATATATTTGTTCAAGGAATGAATGGATTATATGATTATAGAGTATACTAAGGTATAAATTATGGCAACTCAGCATGTATTGCTCATGTTCCACTTTAAAAAACAGAATTTAATCTATTGTGACAAGTATTGCAATTGTCTCTCCACTACCATTATCCTATTCTTGTGGTTATTGAACTCCCCACAGTTTTTGACAGCACACATTACCCATTCGACACTATATTTCCTAATTTACCTTTCACCAATTGAGGTTTTATGACTAGGTTATTACCAAAGGAATCAGATAGAATTGGAAATTACAGCTTCTGTATGTCTTCTATACAAGGAGGTGTTTGATGTCCACTTTTGTTTTCCCAGTCTCAAGGGCTGGAATGCTGATAGGGCCCTTAAGAACCCCCTTAACCATACAGATGAGGAGGTCAGTATTTTAAGAGAGGACAGAGCAACAGAAAGAAGGAAACAGGTTCTCTGGATGATCACTTAGAGCAGATTTTCCTGGGCACTTTGTGCTATTTACACACTTCTGGACTGGTAAGTGAGAGAGAAAGAGAAAATGTCTCTCTTGGCTGACCCATTAGAATTTTTGTTTCATTTTGAAAGCAGCTTAGGCTGTACCATAAATAATGCATTAGTTCAAGAAAAAATGAATGTAAATGAACAAAAAAATAAAAAAAGGAACTTTGAATATATACACTATAGATTCAGTTACCAGGAAAGACTTTTAGACTGCAGAATCAGGCCCCCCCAGAACATTTCTGCCTTTCCTACAATCAGAAAACCACCTGTATATTGGAAAGCTGTTACTACAACTGCCAGTTTCAGATCCATGAGCAGGTGCTGTAATCAGGAAACATTCATGATCAGGAAGCTCTTACTATCAAGAAATTGGCAATGAAAAATCAGATATCTTCATGTTGGACTTGCTAGCAGAAACTGATTAATTAGCAGAGTGTGGCCTCCATGACACTGCAAGGAATTTAGGAAGATTATTGAGCACTAATACCCTCAGTTCCCTGCAGAGGGTGTGAGTCTTGACTTTACAACAGCTTTTTAGACTCCATGGGAAGGTCACTGAACTCTGTGAAACTTAAGGATAACAGTTTTGCTTAAAGTAATAATATTCCAAATGGAATGGGTGATTATTGCATATGACTAAGTTAAATGAATGACAAAAATAATAAACAGGAGCTCGGAATTGTGAATACTGTTAGAAAGTGCTATTCATGAAATGTATATATTATTTAAAGGTGAATTTAGATTGGTTACAAGTGTATACTGGGGAATCTTAACATCTAAATTAAATACCAAATAACCACTTTTATCAACATGAGACATAATTGGTGTGATTTAAATTTTGTTAAATTTACTAAGACTTGTTTTATGGCTAAGCTTATAGTTTATCTTGCTGACCACTCCTTTGTCTTTACATATTTATTCTTGAAATATTCTACATATTTATTCATTGTTGTATTTGTTCATGAAATATCAGACTCCCCTATAATTGTATATCAGTCTCTTCTTTCAGTTCAATTAGTTTATTATTTTATGTATTATTTTAGGTTTCGATATTAAGTTCTACTATATTTAGGTTTATAATGTCCTTTGTTGTTGCTGTTGACTTGATTATACTATGTTTATTACTATGAAATACCTTTCTCTATATCTGATAATATTGCATATACTGTGTCTGCATTAGTATAATTGTCCATATTTCTTGATTTATATTTTCATAGAAATCTTCCTTTCAATATTTTTACTTTTAATTTATCTGTATCTTATTTTAAATGTTTATCTCTTCTTAATGACATCCTTTTATTTTTTTCTTTCTTCTTTAACTGAAGGGTTTAGGCCATCTCTATTAAATATCACTTTTACATGATTGGAATCAAGTGCTCCATCTTGCTGTATGTTTTCTATTTTTTACATCAGTTTTGTTTTTCCTTTATTTACTTTGATGGTTATATTCAAGGATCATCTGGGGCATAAGGTGCTCAGATGTTTGGTAAAATGTTATTCTGGATGTTTCTGTGAGGAAGTTTTTGGATGAGATTAAATCTAAGTGGGGAAAGCAGATTGTTCCCCACAATGTGCATAGGCCTTATCCCATCAGGTGAAGCCCAGAATAGAACAAAAAGCTGACCTCCCCCACCCCCCAAGTAGAAGATAACTGCTCCTACCTACCTGATTGCCTTTGTGCCTTTAAAATAAGACATTGATGTTCCTGCTTTCGGGCTTGAATGAAACATGTGCATCCTGGGTGTTGAGACTTCCAGCCTTCAGACTGCTGCTCCACCTCTGGCTTCTTCCTGGCTCTCTGGTTCACCAACCCCTTCTGCAGACTTTGGGACTTGTCAGCCTCCATAATCACAGGAGCCAGTTCGTTATAATCTCTCCCTCTCTATTTATATAATATATAAATATATTATATATTTTATGTATATAATACATGTATTATACAAATATACACATATTTGTATATATTATATATAACATATATATTTGTTTTTATTTTATTTTAAATGTATATCTCCTCTTAATGACACATAATTTTATTTTGGTTTTTCTCTTTTTTTAGTTTATTTATTTATTGTGAGAGGGAGAAGGGGGAGGGCCAGAGAGAGAGAGGGAGAGAGTCATAAGCAGGCTCTGTGCTGTCAGTGTGGAGCCTGACATGAGGTTCAAACTTGGGAACCATAAGATTATGACCTGAGCAGAAATCAAGAGTCAGATGCTTAACCCACTGAACCACCCAGGCATTCCTGATTTTTCTCTTTTAATTGAAGTGTTTAGCAATCTATGTATATATACACGGTTGACCCTTGAACAACATGGGGTTTGGAGGCACCAATCTTTGTCCTGTAGAATATCTGTGTATAACTTTTGACTCCCCCAAAACTTAATTATTAATAGTCTACTGTTGACTGGAAACCTTAACAATAACATAATCAATTAACACCTCTTGTGTATGTCATAGCATTACATACTGTATGATTATAATAGTCTAGAGAAAATAAAATGTTACTAGGAAAACTATAAAAAAGAGAAAATAACTTTACAGTTCTGTACTGTATTTATCAACAAACATGCATGTAAGGCACCTGTGTGGCTCAGTAAGCTAAACGTCAGGCTCTTGGTTTTGGCTCAGGTCATGATCTCATAGTTCATGGGATCAAGCTCTTCATCAAGCCTTGTGTCAGGCTCCACACTGCAGAGCCTGCTGGGGATTTTGTCTCTCCTCTCTCTCTGAGCCCTCCCCAGTCACACCTCCTCTCTTTCTCTCACTCTCAGGATAAATAAATAAATTTTAAAAAATTAATATAAATAAATATATATATACACATATACATATATATAAATGTGTAACTGGACCTACAAATTTCAGAATTTCAAGCTTACAATGTTCAAGGGTCAACTGTAAATTTATATGCATATAGATTCTGTTTATATATTTACACACACACACAGAAAATATATATGTTCCTATGTATATTTATATATAGGTTCTGTTTCTCTGGAGAGTCAATACCAGTACCCATCCTTCCCATCTTCATTTGTACTATTTAAGAAATGTTTTAGAATTCAAGTTCCCCTCCTTTGTAACTCTGTTAGATTTACTATCTATGTATATATTTCTTCATGTATTTATTTATTACATTGTAATTTATTTTAGTAGTTGTGTTGGTTCAAAACATGAATTTGGTGCTTCTACGTATGTTACAGACACTTTTTCATTCTTCCCAACTCCTGTCTCCTCCCCCAGTTTTCATCAATCTTTCCTAATAATCATATTTCCTTCTCTCCACATTTCTGGATCACATAGAATATCAGTTTTTCTAGCCTCTTACTCTTTAAGGAGCTGACCCTTTGTTATTGCAGGCGCCATATATATATAAGATCATTATACCCAATTGAATATATATCTCTTTCCAGAAATTCATTATCATGATCATTTTTCAAATAATAGCAAATCATTTGAAATTTTGACTATTATACCTCTTTTATGGCCCTCATATCCATCTACAGATATTTTTAACCAGTGCCCTAGTTTAAACGTTAATTTTGACCTGGAATTTTACACACTGTAACTCTCTAAATCTCTATCATCACATAGAGATAGTGGTGGTTTCAATAAAACAAACTGAAATTAAATGGACTTTTCACAATACTTTTTTTTATTACTTTTTTAGACCCAATCAAAGACTCAACACAGATTTTGGAAAGGGAGATATCATTTCAAATGACATTTCAGACTATAATACGTGAGTTTTGAAAGAGTTTATGATGGTACCATCATCCATAAACTTTAGGTAACACACACACACACACTCACACACACACACACACATTATCTTTTTTTCTGTGGACAAACTGATTTTTAGTGCATTATTAGCTGCATTTAATGTGAGAGGTCTCTGATGTCTTTTGTTTCTCTTTATTAGTAAGTGAGCACAGAAACTCTAATACTCTATTTCATGAGTTTTACATATCAGTTTTCACTGACATCAAACCTATCATGATCTTTAATATGCTTTGTAGTCACATTAAGCAAAAAGGAATGGCAGGACCCAGTAAGTCGGGAAGTCCTGAGTTAAGCAAAAGACTATCATCCTTTTCTGTTTTATCTCCTCTGGGTACAGCTCCTTCACAAAAGTGCTCAATTCCTCTGTGTCAGCCCTATGACCCTGCAACTCTGTCTCTAGAATTTCCTCTTCTAAAACCATTCTATATAATGTTGTCAGCATAAGCTTCCAAAGTTTCAGAGCTGATCATGTCATTCTCTTTCTCTATCTAAAATAGTCTATGACACATTTTTTGCCTGCAGAATAAAATTCTATCTTCTGTTTCTGACATTGAAGAATGTGTACAATCTTGCCACTGACTTCTCTGTGCAGCATATTTTCGACTATGATAACCCCTTTTCCCCAAAACTGTATTTCAGGTACACCCCCATCTTAAGCATGTTTTCCTGGATCATTTCCCTTGTTTACTTTGCCCCACTGGCTGAAATATCATTACTTGTCTCTGTATATTGAAAATTAATCTTACTTCCTTTCTGATTAAGCATTAACCTGGTGTGGAATCTTGATTATAAAACAAAACAAAACAAATTGTTGGTTTAGAAAAAAATAGAAAACAAAAGGAGAAAAACAAACAATAAAAAAGGAACAATTTACTATTTTACACAACTAAAAATTACAGCAGGGTTTCTTTAGCCACATCTGCCTACAATTACAGAAATGATATTGGCAGATCAAACCTCTTTGGTCTTCCTCCTCTTCTTCTGTTTCTTCTTCTCCTCATTGTCCTTCTTTTCTAAACTGTTTTGGGTTTCAGAGTTATGTCCATGTGATGAATTTTGGAAGTTGCAGGCTGAAGGTCTCATCAGTGAGAGGGTGCTTGTATTTTCAGGGGCCAGAACTGCGTCTCGTTGGTTTGACTTGAGCCATGGGCTCACCTTAAAACAATGAATGTGCCCAAGGAAATATACACTGTTGATTGGTTTGGCCTTGGTCATGGGTTTATTTCTGAACCCAGAAAATGGGACCAGGGAAGGAGAGAATAAATCCTATTAAGACTGCATAACCTGGGACACCTGGGTGGTTCAGGTGGTTAAACATTTGACTTCTGTTCAGGTCATGCTCTCATGGTTCCTGAGTTCCAGTTCCACATCTAGCCCTGTGCTGACCGCTCAAAGCCTGAAGCCTGCTTCAGATCCTGTGTCTCCCTTTCTTTCTGTGCCCCTTCCTTGCTTGTGCTCTGTCTTTCTTTGTCTCTCAAAAATGAACATTAAGAAAATTTAATTTAAAAAAAAGACTGCATGACCTGAAAGTGAATTAGGGATGATATTTTAAAAGAGAATCAGAGTGTCACTACTAAAAGGGAGAACATACACTAGGCAAAAGGAAGATATTATTACAGGTTGTTTTTTGTATCATTCAGAAGAAATAATTTCTTTATATCTCTTAGGACTATATTCATCAAGAAATGCATCCCATTCTGCTATTTTGTGATATATAATGCACATTTTTGTTTTCTTCTAAAGTGAAAGTACCTTTTGGAACTTTGGCCTAATTTTTTAATTGTACATTTCACATCCAGTAGTATTTTATTTAAACACTCAGTATATTTAGTTATTACATAATATTTTATGAAATTTCCTCTAATATTTTTGTCTAACAATGAAGAATCTTAACGGAAAACTACTGCATGGATGTATTCAAATTACTGTTGTAATAATGGAGCATAATAGCATGTAGGCCTTCCTAGATTTTATGTTAACAAGCTTAGAGAGGGTGTTATATGTAAGTGATGAATCACAAACTTCTACTCTTCAAACTAATATCTAATATTACACTATATTTTAACTAACTGGAATTAAAATAAAAACTTGAAAGTAAAAATAGAAGAAAAAGAAAATGAAGAAGCTTAACAGATTCTACATCTTTCTTCTTTACCAGCAAAAGGTAGTTGCTTCAAAAATTTCAGAAAGAGCCAGCAATAATTATGTATTGAATAACTGAGGGAAGAATTAACTTTATAATGAATGGTATGTATTTCATGTGGGATTTTATTTAATATTAGGGCTAGGTAGAAGAGTGGTGACTTGTGAAAATGTGAGAGATTCAGAGAACATTATGCTAAAATGATAGCTGATATGAGACATAATAAAAAAAGGGTAATAACATTCTTGGTAAGAAGAACATAGGTTAGTGGTAGAAGATCTACCAACGGTACTCATGGTTCCTTTGGTGTAATTATAAACAGCACTCCTGTTCCTCTAAAAATTATCCTGGTTTACAGTGATGATTTATGATCACTATTTAAGCAGCGCCCCTGAATCCACAAGTCACAGTGACCCTCTTTGTACCAGAAGGTTCCACTTGTAAAGGATGAGACAATATTAGACCTTTGTGTATTTGACCTACATGAACCTATATAGCCAATTCTCTAGTTCATGTGTGAGAATCATGAGGATCTTTGAAAAACCATAAAGTTTTACTGACTTATTTTTGAGCATTGTTTGGAGGGGTCATTTAATTGCTGGTACTTAATATTGGGATTGAAAACCAAAAACACTCTTTGTATTTGATGATGTAAGTTTATTTCCAAAAAAGGAATTTTTTTATATTTCCTTCCTTGTATTTTATATCATTCTCTATAGCTCTCTCTATGTATATATATATTTTTCATTTATAAAACTTCCTTCTCTATTTTTCAAGTGAAACACTGAGTCCATAAGCTAGTCACTTTAAGTGACAATACTGATATTGTGTCCCTAAACTTCACTGGCAAGTTTTAAAGGAAATGGATGAAAGAGATTATTCTTTCTATGTAAGGTGATGTGGTCTAAAGTTTTAATGTGAAAATTATTGTTCAAGATATTTAAAATATTTTATAAATTATTATTTTAGCTGACTCTTTTCAAGGGAACTGAGAACAAAAAGAAGGCCTCATAGACAATGATATGGCATTCTGCAACTTGTTCTTATCTCTCTATAGCCATGTGAAATGAAATGACCCTTCTATTTGCAAACTATTCAGAACAAAGCAGAGTATTGGTCACAATATTTGTTCAAAAGCCACATCATAGGAATGTGAAATATAAAATGTGGCATGGGCTTGACTGAAAGGTGAACTTCTAAGTGGAAATTGTTTGTCGAATCACTAAAGTCTGAGAATTAATTGAATCATTTCATCTTCAATATTTGACTTGTTGAAGAGTTTTACCGATCATGTTGTTAATTATTATGAAGTATAAAATATATTAGCTGACCAAAGTCTGTTATATTAATGCCTAATCAAGTGGTTCTGGCCCCCAAACTTTTTTAGAGTAATGAGCAGAAATAGTGAAAAAATTGGACTGAGCTTTGATGAAGCCACAGCTGAACCAGGCTGCTAATATCCTGAATGTAGCTTTCTATTTAAAATTGGTTCATGAAGACTTTGGGAAAAAATTAATGTTGGACTACATTCAGCTGGAGCCAGAAGTCTACAGTGTATTCCTATGCATGGAAGAACAGATTTTCTGGAAGGGAAATTACCCTCTGCTTCTTAATTACTCTGGAAAGCCATGAGTAATGGGCCAAGAAAACTGATATTTTAAACTAAAGGTAAGACAAATATTTTCTTAACTTTGAATTTGGAGACAAATTTGGAGACTTTGGCTGCCCTGGAAAGTAGGGGAGGCTGTAGCATATCTATGACTGTAGATGAGGATTCCATGAGTCTGGACTTAGGGGAGTATCAAGCCTGAGTGGATGGTGTCCATGGAGTAGTTTTAAGTTATTCTCCATGTGATGGCTCCTTTCATTATTCCTGAACTTTCAGTTAAGTTGATGATTAGTTACTGTGGCATCACTGGTATACTGTGGAAGAGAAAAAGGAAGGGTCTATCTCACAACTGGTTTGAAAACAGAGGAAGTTCTTCACACCGACTCCGCAGGCTGCTGTGAGGGATTCCGGGGTGCAGGACTGCCCCCCCTCCCCCCCGGAGAATAGAGATTTCCTCCAGGTCAAGATGGCATGTGATAAGCAGCCTACAGCAATAGCAACAGAGAAACCCATTCCTCACTTTCTGTGGATGGCACCATCTGATTGTCTCAGAAATGATGAGGAAACACTCTGAGGAGTGTTATTCCTGGAAAATATTTTTTTTTTGAAAAATATAAAAAGGACCGGAACCTGTATTTGAAATAAAAAGTTTAAGCCTCATCCTAATCATAACTAATAAAATGAAGAAGGTAAATACTTTAAGTTTGAACAGTGAGGCTGGTGCACTGTTTCATTTTGGAGCTTCAGTCCTAATCTGATGTGTCTGGAAATATGCTCTCTAATGTAGTGTCCCATAGCATTAAAAAAGCGAGTTAAAATGTGGATGCATAATAGAGAAGAGGCTCTTTCATCTCTTTCAGAAGATCAGTGCAAAGCCAGTCCTCCGTACTCTCCCATCAGAAGGATAAAATGTGAGCTCCATCTGCCTTGATTCAAGCCTCTGGCTCTGAATACCTGGTGGGGGTGGGGGGGGGACCTGCCACTACTAGGCTATTAGGAATAGTTCTCCTAGGAAGCTTTACAAGGACACTATTCAGCCCTGACTTTCGAACAGCTTTATGCATTGTTAAAGGAACATAGGTATTAAAAGATTAAGCTAGTGTTGAAAAAAGCAAATTAAATGTCTGCCATGGAAATTTTGGGATTACAAGGATTCTGTTTCTTCCATGTGTAGTATTTTCAGAGACATTTTCTCTCGCCTATTGCAATGAGCATTTTATACCTAGATCCTATATGCCTGTACCTGGGCATAAAGTGCTAAAACTGTTTCTTTGATAATGTTTGTCACAGAACAACTGTGCTGTATGCTGTAAACACCTGGAGGAGACCACTGGTTGATAGAATAAAACAAAGAACCAAGACACTGTGAAGCAATATTATTTGAAAACTTAAAATTGTGATAGCCTAATTTTTCTACATTTGTGCAATATACTTTTTTTTTTAACCTAGGATAAGTCCTTTAATAGTCTGAGTAAAACTAAATATGACATGTGACAAGGGTAGACTTATTCTACGTTGTGACAGCCACTCTATAAATAATTTTGTTTATTGTCAAGTCCCTGATTTTACCTCTCCAGTCTTGATTTTAATACTCCCTTCCTTCCACTATATTATATACCCCAGTATATTTCTTTAAGATTCCTGAATGATTTTTTTTTCATCACTGGGATTTTTCAGTTGTTTCTTTTACCTTTCCTTCAACTAGCTACATTTAAAATCATTTAGGTCTCTGGACATTTCTTCCAAGAAACCTTCCTCCTCACTCCCAACCCTAGATAAAGAATTCTTTCTCTGTGCTTTTTTGGTTCCACAAACCACCTTTACCATCACATTCATTATCATTTTTATTCATTCATTCTGAAAATAATTATGCACTATTTGTTTCATGTCAGGACTATGAAAAATATAAAATCTCTATTCTTACTGAGATTACTTTTTGTGGGTTAAATATTAGGTAAATAAATAAATAATACTATTTTGGAAGCACTAATTATAGTTAGTGGCTATTACTATTGGAGGGGGAAAACAACAAAATAATGAGAATAATAGCAATTATTATAATTTAGTTTGGGTGGTCAGGGAAAATGTCTCTGAAAAGATAAAAACTGAGTGAGGAGGAAGACCCAACCATTAGAGAATATGAATGTGTTACCAATACAAGGATTAGCAAATGACAACATATAAAGTTCCTAAGTTAAAAAACAAGTTTGGTATAGGGATAGAAGAGAATAGAAAGAAAGTTTGGATTGGTGTACTTAGCAAAGAGGACAGTGGTCCAGGATAAAGTCAGAAAGGCGAGGAAATTCTAGGTCATGGTTAGGAATTTGTATTTTATTATAATTATAATAACCATTTGAAGATTTGAAACAGATAAGTTATGGTAGAAACAACCAACTGTCTCTCTGTCCTCTTGACAGCACAACCTCCATGTGTTAGAAGTTTGGTCCATTAGCCTAGAAGGAAAAGTAATCTGTGCCATTTCCATATCATCTTCTTAAATTCCAAGATCTTTGCCTTAAACTTTTTACCTCCTTTCCGTAGACTGGACTGGTAAGTGAAGATGAGCTCATTGAACCATGTAGATGAGAAAACACCATTGTGAAGAACAGAACAAATGGAAGGAATATGTATCTATGAATGATTTTTTTAATTTTTCTTTTTTGAGAGAGAGAGAGAGAGAGAGAGAGAGAGAGAGAGAGAGAGAGGTGCTTGCAGGAGACAGGGAGGGGCACAGAGAGAGGGAGAGAGAAAGAATCCCAAGAATTCCAAGCAGGCTCATGCTGGGCATGGAGCAGAGCTAGATCTCATGACTCTGAGATCATGAACCAAGCTGAAATCAAAAGTCAGATGTTTAACTGACTGAACCACCCAGGCGCCCAAGAATAACTTTTAATTGCAGAGTGTCTCTACTTGTACTATGCCAATGACCTTTGACTTCTAGTTTATATACATTTTGGAGGTCTTCCCTTTCTTGCTTGCTTGCTTTCTTGCTTTCTTTTTCTTTCGGACTTTTTGTTTTTATTACAACAGCTCAATGCAATATGTGTTTTGTTATTTTTAAAAATAGCTTTATAATTTACATATCATACAACTTATTCATTTAAAGTGTACAAGTCAGTGTTTTTTAGCATACTCACAGACCTGCGCCAACTTTACCAATTTTAGACCTTTTTCACCACTTTAAATAGAAACCCTGTGCCCTTTAGCTATAGCCCTGTTACTTTAGCTATTCTTCTTTCTCCCCACCTCTAAACAACCACTAATATACTTTCTGTATTTGTAGATATCCCTATTTGAAAAGAATCATATAATGTGGTCTTTCATGACTGACTTCTTTCATTTAGCATAATATTTTCAAGGTTAATCTATCATGAGCATGCATCAGTATTTTATTCCTTTTTATGACTGAATAACATTCTATTGTATGGGATACAATATTGTTGTTATCCATTCATTGATTCATGGATATTTCAGTTGTTTCCACCTGTTGGAAATATTAATAATGCTACTATAAACATTTATGTACAAGTTTTTTGTTACTATGTTTTCGTTTCTTTTGGAGCTCTTTGTGCACCTGGGAATGGAATGGCTGGGTCATATGACAACTCTATGCTTAACTATTTTAGAAACTGCCAGATTGTTTTCCAGAATGGCTATACCACTTTATATTCCCCCCAGGAGTGTGTGAAGATTCCAGTTTCTCCACATCCTCACCAAACTTTATTATTATCTGATGTTTTTCATTGTAGTCATCTTAATAGGATAAAGTGTTTTCTTCATAAGGTTATGATTTGCATTTTTCTGACCATCTTTTCATTTGTATATTGACAATTTGTATATCTTTCTTGGAGAAATGTTTATTCATATCTTTTGTCATTTTTACATTAGGTTGTCTCTTTACTGTTGAGGTCTAAGAGTATTTTTTTCCTTGATGCAACTCTCTTCTCCTGTATATGATTTACAAATATTTTCTTCTATTTTTTGACTTGCCTTCCACCCTCTTAATGATGTCCTTTTTTTTTTTTTCATTTTTTCTTTTACCATTTATTTATATTTGAGAGACAGAGACAGAGCACAAGCAGGGGAGGGGCAGAGAGAGAGGGAGACACAGAATCCAAAGCAGCTCCAGGCCCTGAGCTGTCAGTCAGCCCAGAGCCTGATTCGGGGCTTGAACTCATGAACCACAAGATCATGACTTGAGCTGAAGTTGGATGGTTAACCAAGTGAGCCACCAAGGTGTCCCAATGATGTCCTTTCAAACACATACTATTTTTTTAAATTTTAATAAGGTACAATTTGTCTACTTTTCTGTTGTTGTAACTTTGTGCTTTTGATGTCATATTTAAGAATCCTTTGTCAAATCCAAGATCATGAAGATTTAGCCTATGTTTTCTGAAAAGATTTTGAGTGTTCTTTATTTCTTTTTTTTTCATAGTTAGCTTGACTAGACACATATTGATTTTATTGATCTTTTCAAAGAACTATCTTTTGGTTTTATTGATTGGTTTTATCTATTGGTTTCCTGTTTCAATTTCATTGAATTGCTTCAATTCTTACTTATTTTCTTCTGCTTACTTTCAGTTTAATTTTTTTCTAGTTTCCTACAGTTTTTAAATTTATTAATCATCTTAATAAACATTTTCTTACTTGTGCAATGGCATTTGCTTTAACTGTATTAAAATACATAAAAAAGAAAGACCAAAAATATCTGTTTATTTCACTTTCAGCATACCAAGTCTTTACAAGAATTCAGTATAACCTAAGTGTAGGATTAGTGTTTCCATGTATATTGATGAAGAAATGGAGGGAAAACCTATTTTGTTTAAGACTTATCAAGGACATATACCCAAGGTAATGCTCTTTCTACTAAAATATACTGCCTCTTAACAAAGGAAATGTCCCCTTAATTATACTTTTGGAGAAAATAAATGACATGTTTAGAGAAAGAGAACGTTCAATATATGTGTTCTTGACTTTCCAAATTACCTAGGTAAAGAATATTTGATTTTCCCAACCTTAGCTTAAAGAAAAAAATCAAAGCAAGGTTAAAGTACGTATCTTTTATTATCCTATGCTATCTTTTCACTTTCTTTTCTAGATCTATTCATTTTTCAAGATTGACTCCTCCTAATCATATATTTTTTAATAAATTTCTTGGTTTTAATGTTTTATTTTTGAGAGAGAGAGAGTGAGAGAGAGTGGAGGAAGGGCAGAGAGAGAGGGAGACAGAGGATCCAAAGCAGGCTCCAGGCTCTGTGCTGACAGCAGAGAGCCCAATGCAGGGCTTGAACTCACAAACCATGAGATCATGACCTAAGTTGAACTTGGAGACTTAACCAACTGAGCCACCCAGACTCCCCTAAAAAATTTCTTAATAAGCATTTAAATATCCTAGGGATTCCCTATGTAAGACTCACTTGTGATATCTAATCTTTAGCAAACAATAAACTCTTACTTTATATTGAAATTATTTTTTTAACCCTCAAATCTCCAAAAGGGACAATGTACCTTAAAGGAGGCATTAGTCAAATTGTCAAAAGTTAGTAAAAGATTTTTAGGTCTTAGTGAGTGGAACCTGGAAATACCTTAATCCTTCTTTTATTTATTTATTTTTATGTTCCTTTTTTTTCAGGTTTTTATTTAAATTCCAGTTAGTTAATACTATGTAATGTTAGTTGCAGGTGCACAATATAGTGATTCAACACTTCTATACAACACCTGGTGCTCATCACAACAAGGACTTTTAAATCAACAACACTGGAGACTTTGTTTAATATATAGAAAAAAATCAAGATGAATTAATTATACTGTGCTTGTGTTACTGAGCCACTTTTTAACATTACTAATAAAAGCTCTATATTATAGCATCAAGGAAATGATTAACTGTTTGGTAGAAAAACACACAAAAAATATGGTATCCAAAGTTCTTGGCTTAAAAAGTCATACAAAAACCTTACAATTTCTTGATAGCAAGTCTATTCTCTGATAAGATAAACTCAAAGTATTCTGTTAACAAGACAGTTTTCCAATTTTAAAAATGTTGTTACCCAGAAAGCTTAACTCTTTGTTATAAATGAATGAATGAAGGAATGAATGGAAAAACTAAAACCTTCTCTATTAAAATGATACTTTGCCCCAGCTGATTTTTCTTTCTTATCCCATTGGGAGAACAACACCTTGCTGATATCTTCTGTCCTTACTGTTCATCACATTTGGGACACTGCAGTTCTCTTCAACAAAGTAGAAGTTTTCTCTTACACATGTTAAAAATCACTTTTGATTCATTTCCCTATCAGTTTTCTGGTTTTTCACAATGAAAGCTGTGGCTTGCTTTTCTCTCTTTTCCCCTGCATAGTCCTGTAAGATCTCACTTCCTGGATGGCTCTAATGTCTTCTGTCTTTGCCAGAGGCTCGTCAGTTTTCCTGTTTGAGTAGAAACTGCTAAGAGCCTAACTCATTCTAGTCACTGCCAAGAAGTTGCTACCACTATTGAAAGTGTGTCTCTTTCATCACAGACTCTGGGAAAACACTGCTGAAACTGTAGTAAAAGGAACATTTACATCGGTTCGCTGTTGGATATTTATATCCCAGGCAGGAGCAGCAGCCATTTGGAGGAATGCCAGCATTTTCCATGGTAAGAAGATTTGAAGCCACCAGCATTGTTCTTGTTAATCCAAAGTAAGAGTTCAACTTAGCATGAAGAATATCAGTAAGTACCTTGTTGTTCATTTTAAATGCATAAAATCAAAGAATGTTAGAGCAGGAATTGACTGGAGAGAGAGGGTCTAATGTTCTGTTTTCACAGATAAGGAAACTAAGGCAAGTTTCATCTTGTCCATCCTGCTAATAAGACAAAGGTGTTATCTGCCACTGTATATTGCTTTGTCTCTGTAAAAGGGGACTTTAATGATTTTACCACATATCTTTAAGAAAGAAATGAAATATTTGAATATGTTTAATGATGAGAATGAAAATGAACCTATTGAGATCTGTGAAAATTATTGAAAAATTAGCATGTGATTATTTCATGGTAGAAAAGTCATGAGGTGGACATGGAGGGGAGAAAAAGAATTATACAGTTTTTTTAAGTCTATAATGTGTAGGAAGAAACATGTTAAAAATATTTAGTTTGTTCACTTTGATTAGGACTCACTTAAAATTAAGATTCCAATTAATTTATGAGTTCCACAGATGTTTATTTAGCAAATTCTGTATGTCAAACACCATCTGGTCCTCAGAATAAAATGGATAGCTGTTCCCAAGGAGGCTAGATGCTGAAGGGAAACAAATACACATACACACATGCATAGGTACACATGCATGCATGGTGCACACATATTATTTAAAAGGTAGACAAACAAGGATCCTAACCTATTTAGTTCTTTCCCATTTTCATAGGATTTAAGCATTCTGTCCTGATACTTCATTACAGTGTCTAGTGTCTAGATAGGAAGACTCCAAAGGTTTTTACATAATCAGGCTAGCCTAAAATGATTAGAAAAGTCACTATTGGATATGCTTTATATTACACAGTGTATTTTTTTAAGTTTATTGATTTATTTTAGGGAGAGAGAGCATGAAGCAGGGGAGGGGTAGAGAGAGAGGGAGAGAGAGAATCCCTAACAGGCTGTACACTGTAAGCACAGAGCCCAAGATGGGGCTCAAACTCACAAATGGTGAGATCATGAGCTGAGCCAAAATCAAGAGTCAGATGCTTAAGTGACTGAGCCACCCAGGCACCCCAGACCGTGTATTTTAAAATTAAAAAAAAAAAAAGAACAAAGAGTCTGTGACCGGAGCGGGCAAGATGGTGGAGAAGCAGGGAGCTCTGTAATCCACGCACGCCCGTAAGGATTGAACTGAGAAGGACTGAAGGGATAAAACTCAGATATGCAAGTGGGGGAAAGAAGAAACAGACGCCAGAAAGAAGACAACCTCAAAGATGCCTGAGTGAGTGACAGTGATCTGGGAAATTAGGGGAGGGGCAGGTCCCGGTGGTGCAGGGGGAAGGAGCCCCCGAGCCCAACACAGGAAGAACGCGCTGTGCCCCGGAGAGACCAGGGAAAGAGAAAGAGAGATGGAAAATGCACCTAGAACCATCTCTAAGGGAGGAAAA
>CM053567.1:145964578-146004403 GCA_028646485.1 Cryptoprocta ferox
CTTCACAATTATATTTTCTTGGGCCTGAATAAAGATGCACATTGTCGATAAATATAATCTACAATAAATATTACTATACTATAATAAAAATAGGCAGATGCATAGGCAATAATAAAAATATGTGAGTATAAATTGAATACATGAATAAGATCATGTCAGAGGCTGACAAATTCTTTAACAAAATAAAATGGAAGGATGCAATAGAAAGATACTGGTGTGGGAAAGATATGGTTGCGCTGGTAGGCATGAGGGCAGAGATTTTAGACTTGGTGAACCATGGTGTCTTGAATTGGAAATTTATATTGAGGGTAGAAAAGTGGAACTGATTCATCAAATCAAAAACCTGGGTATCAGCATTCTAGGTAAAATATTGATTTCAAAGGCTCTAAGATGAAAAAAAAAATGCCTTGTGTGAGAAAAAAAATTTAGTGTGGATATTTCATTGAGAGTGATAATGGAAGAGAGTGAGAGAGAAAAGTGATTTGAGATGCGATTGGAGAGTTTGTCATAGACCTCCATATGTACAAACTAAATGATCATGGTAAAATATTGGACCAAGTGAAATGGAAAGCCACAGGACATGTGCGATCTGGAGAGTATTATTATCTGATACGTGCTTTTGAAAGATCCTTCTGGCTGCATATGGACACGTTTTTACTTTTCTTTTGTATGGTTGACATAAACTCGCAATGCATTCTTATGAATACAATAAGTTTTTCCTTTTTCTCAATCTGTATCTCATTCTGTGTGTATGTGTGTGTAATTATCCTGAGTAATCGTTACAAACTCCAGTGAAATACTTAGAAGGGTAGGCAAGAGAATAATGAAATATTATAAAAAATTTAGATATGTTTGATTTTGGACAAGGATTCCAGAGACATTCATTGAGGGGAAAAATGGTATTTCAAATAAATGGTGCAGGATAACTTTGAATTTCCTTTGGAAAAACATGAACATTTTCCTCATACTGTACCTTAAAGTTAGTTTCAAAAGAATCATAAATCTAGGGGCACCTGGGTGGCTCAGTTGGGTGAGGGTCGGACTCTTGCTTTTGGCTCAGGTTTGTGAGTTTGAGCCCCATGTTGGACTCCATGCTGACAGCACGGACTCTTTCTCTGCCCCTCCCCAGCTGGCTCGCACAGTGCTTTCTCTCTCAAAGTAAATAAATAAACATTTTTTAAAAAAGAATAATAAACCTAAATGTGAAAGGCAAAACAATAAAGCTTTGGATTAAATTATGGGAAAATATTTCTATGATTTTTGACATAGGCAAAGATTTTTTAAACAATATTCAAAAATCACTACCATAAAATAAGCCTTATTGAACCTCAAATCATTTAGAACATTCATATACAGATAAATAAATGGATAGATAGATGATAGCTTTAACACAGGACTCAAATACAGGATATATTAGGTTCCTAAAAATCAGAGAAAGATAAAAGACCTGATTTTTTAATGAGCAAAAATTTTCATAGATACATCAAAAAAGAGGGCATACAAATAACCAATAAATGTGTGAACATCATTACTCCTCAATGAAATGCAAATTAATACCACAAAGAGATTCTTTTACCCATTTACTCAATAGCTAAAAATGGAAGACTGATGATACCAAGTGTTGGTGAATTTGTGAAGCAATTGGACTCATATGTATTGCTATTTGAGTGATAAATGTATCAATACTTTGGAACACAGTTTGGCATTATTTACTAAATTTAACTGAATGCTTACTCTATGACTAACAATTTCACTCTTAGGTTTATTAACAAGTGAAAACTGCATATGTTCAGCAAAAGACATGAATACAAGAATATTTATTACAGCTTTACACTTAAGAGACAAAAATGAAATAGCTTGAAATTCCGTCAATAGAACAGTGGATAAATAAAATATGGTATATTATAAAATGAAGCTGCACTTAGAAATAAAATAAGATTAATCTACTGATAGACACTAAAGCATTGATGAATCTTAGAGACATTATTTGGAGTGAGAGAAGCCAGAAAATAATCAGTATGATTTTACATATTTGAAGTTTAAGAACAGGCACTACTAATTGGTAGTATAATCCAGAATAATGGTTAATTTGGGGTGATATTGATTGGCAGAGGGTAAAGGAAAACTTCTTAAGGGCTGTGATATACTATATGATGACTTAGCTACAAGTTACATTTGGGGATGTATGTGTAAAAATTCACTGAGATTATGCACTTATGATTAGTACACTTTTCTGTATTTATGTGATACTTCAATAAACAGAAAACAAATTCATTTGAATTTTCACTTTCTCAAATTGCAAATTGATAGCTCTTTTGCATAACCCTAACTGGATTTCATACCTATGTAACAGAAGGAGCTAATGGTTGAAAAACAAAATGGAACAATACCAGTTCTGTTTGAAAGCCACTATATTCCAATCTATTGTCATGTAAAAAATCAAACAACAACAACAACAACAACAAACAAACAACCACAAGAAAAAAAAAAACCTGCAAGTTTTCTGAGGAAGAACAGGTGTAAACTCAGTTTTTGTCCTTGAGCGGTGGAGTAAATTTCAAGATCTAAGGTTGTTAACCACTGGCTTATTAATCAACATATCCTTGGAAAAACAGCCAAGATCAGAAAGAAATGACAGAAGAGCTTTATTATAGAAGCAATTGGGGAAAGATAAAGGAAGAACATTGCAGGAATATTCAAGTTTACTCAATATCACTAGTTAATACAGGCAGAATATATTAAATTCTTGATTTGTCACTCTTTGAAAAAATTCCCTTTATTTTCTAGGTACCAAATTAGTAATCTTCCAATCTTTAAAAACAGATGCTACTATTAAGACTGTGTTTCACACTGTTTTTTTTTTTCCCTGTGTCTATTCTAGTTCACACTTATTTCCTTCAGAAATCTTGGATATATACCATATGGTCCTGGTGATTTATTGGACTTGAATCACTCTACTTGCTCTATAACTTTCTCATTTTAGACGTCAATCTTTGTCAAGGGCACCATCTGATGCTCTATGAAAACTGCCTTAGGAATAGAGATTTCCCCAAAGTTGTCTCAAGTATTCTAATATGAAAACCATTTTCTTTGTTCTCTTTTCTATTAGAAACTTTTGAAATTTTCCTGAAGGACTTAGAACTCTCATTATGGTTCATTTTTTCTTAATGTGCATAACTTTCCAACTTTTCTTGGACTTTTTGTGCTGCTTCCTGCAATTTACAAGGTTTGGCTAACCTGCTAAACTTTTACCATTGTTTGATTTAAATAAAATCTGTACAATGCTGCATCTAATCCTTAAGAAATATAAGATAGTATATAAATAATAAATTAAGTCATAATATTCATAATAACAGGGATGCCTTGGTGGCTCAGTCGGTTAAGTGTCCGACTTTGGCTCCGGTCATGATCCCACGGTTTGTGGGTTTGAGACCTGCATTGGGCTCTGTGCTGAACGCTTGCTCAGAGCCTGGAGCCTGCTTCAGATTCTGTGTCTACTTCTCTCTCTGCCCCTCCCTACTCATGCTCTGTCTCACTCTGTCTCTCAAAAATAAATAAATGTAAAAAAAAATAGAATAACAGTACACATTCTCTAAGTTGAATTGATTTTCATCTAAGCAAATTTTCTAAGTTCCTAAATATTTTTAGGTTATGTCTTCTAAGCTAGGAAATATCACTCGTAATTATAAGCCAACTGAGTAAAAATAGTACCTATGTTATCTAAGTGAAGTTATCTGCATATTTCATTCCAATAATTATTTTAACACATTCTGTCCTGAAATTTGCATATAACAATTTAAAAAGGAAGTTCTTCATGTTTATAAAGAAGAACAAAGTATCTCCTATTTATTCATCATCCATGTATATAAACAAATACATTTTCATTCATACCATGCAGTTATCTAGCATCAGCAAAAATTAAATATGTTACCTTTCATGAGTGACTTACATATATTCCTTATACTATTTAAAGTTAAAAAATAACACATTTTATTTAGTTTACACATATTATTTAGTTTACCCATATAAGAGGATGGAGTGTGAGTAGTAAGTATTTTAATCATGATTTGACTCCTATTCCATTCTGATAGCCTACTAAGTTACTTCCTGTTAGCTTTCATCTCTTTCCATTTACTTTTAAAAAATATGACCATATAGGGACACCTATGTGGTTCAGTGGGGTAAGCTTCCAACTCTTGATTTAAGCTCAGATCATGATCTCACAGTTAAGCCCTGCATCGGACTCTGTGCTGCCAGTACAGTCTGCTTGGGATTCTCTCTCTCTCTCTCTCTCTCTCTCTCTCTCTCTCTTTCTCCCTCTCTCTTTCTCCCTCTGCTTCTCTCCCACTTGCTCTCTCTCAAAACAAACATTTAAAAAATATATGGCCATATATATCTTAGTTTAGACCTGTCAGTAGTGTTTACCAAAACCTTGCAGTAGAACACTTGATGTGTTAGATAACTATTTTCAGGAACATGTGGATGAAATTCAAAAGTGACATTTACTCTTCTTGAATCCAAAGAAAAGAAGCCTTAAAATTGTCCTAAATTCCTACTGATTCAGCCTCTTTTCCTTCTGCTAATTCTCAGCTTTAAAAAGAAGCATTACTAGCTTTTGTGCTAGTAATTTTTTGAGATGTTTCTACATTACCATATTTTCCAATTTTAAGGGGAAACACCTTTGGAATGTGTGTGCAAGCTGCAAAAGACAACGGATGCATGTTTTTCCCTGAAAAGCCTGAGTACTTTAATCTGTGAAAGTGAGCTTAGTTAAGAGATCCACTTTCTGAAGGTCACTGTTACTCAGTCTTAGATGGACAAATACTGCATGATTCCACATATGTGAGATATCTAATACAGTCAGATCAAAGTAGAGTAGAATGGTGGTTTTTATGGTGTCACCATAAAATGATTTCGTTTTCTTTATATGAAGAAGAATAGGATGGGACTGAATGTTTTAAGGAAGGAAGGTGGTATTGTTAGATCTGCCTTTGTGGATATTACTTTGGCTACTGTGAGGGGGAAGTATTAGAAGTATTAGAAGAGAAACAAAGTGGAAATTTTGTAGATGTAGATGAATTTCTAAAATGGTGATGTGGGTAGTTGTAAGGATGGAAATATAAGGACATGAATATTTGGAGATAATAAAAAGAAGAATCGTTAGTACTTTGGAATAGACTGGACATGTTAGTTGAAAGAGGATGAGTTGGCAATGACTTCCTAGTCTATAATTACCATAACTGTATGAATAGGAGAGCCATTTCCTAAAACATGTTAAATAGGAGGAGGGACAGTTTGGGGTATGTGGTAGGAGAGAGATCAGAGGTTCAATCTTAAATGATCTGAGTCTCTTGTTGACATTATCTCATATAAAGAGATATATGGGGCGCCAGGGTGGCTCAGTTGGTTAAGCATCCGACTTTGGCTCAGGTCATGATCTCAGGGTTCGTGGGTTCCAGCCCCGCGTCAGGCTCTTTGCTGACAGCTCAGAGCCTGGAGCCTGCTTCAGAGTCTCTGTCTCCCTCTCTCTCTTCCCCTCCCCTGCTCACGTACTGTCTCTCTCACAAAAATAAAATAAACATTAAAAAATTTAAAAACAAAATAAATAAAGGGATATAATAGGCCATGGGACGTATCTCCAGCAAATGTAGGGCTTTCTTCCCTGTGAAATTGTATCCTGTCCTGTTAAGTTTCTGTTAATTCCTTATTTTTTTAATTACATATTACATTTGCTCTTAACTTACCTGTTTATATTTTTTTTATCATTTTCTTCTCAACTAGAATGAGTTTGTGAAAAGAATTAAATTACTTCCTAAGATCTGACTTCTTTCTTTTCTCATTCATCCTTTCAAATGTTTGTTGAGCAGTTACTATTTTTTTAGTTTGTTTATTATTTATTTGAAAGAGCGAGTGGGAGAGGGGCAGAGAGCGAGGAAAGAGCAAGAATCCCAAGCAGTTTCCGCACTGTCAGCCCAGAGCCCAATGAAGAGCTTCAACTCTTGAATAATGAGATCATGACCTGAGCTGAAGTCGCACTCTTAACGGACTGAGACACCCAGGTGCTCCTGTTGAGCAGTCCTGATGGTCCAAGAATGACGCCACGTGCTTGCAACATAGTAGGTGCTCTAGATGGAGTTGTGGCAAAACCTAGGATTCGTGCCATGGCTAGTAAGTAGGTATTTTGACTTTCCCAGACACCATACCAACTGATACAGATCTTTCTTTTAACAAAATCGAAAACCAGGAAAATAAATGATCGCAGCAGAAGTAGTTAGTGGTGGCAATAGTAAGAGTAACCAGTGGAGGCAGAGAGAAAAGGCAAGATACTGATGAAATAAGAGCTGAGACTATCTCAAACCTTACACAATTGAGAGAGGGGACATAAACATTTATTTTTCACCTTTCTTGGAGAAGGCTGTAGAAGTGGGGAACTCTGAATTGTCTGACACAATAGAAGCAATGCAAGTTGGTGTCAGTGCCCAATACTAAAACTAAAATTTGAAACAGTTTTAATCTGTAACATTTTTAATAAAATTCAGTTGCTTTATATATTTTGTGTACTTTATATATTTTATGTGTAAGTATTTAGCTATTGTTTTTTCGAAGAGAATTATCCAGGAAAAAGTGATGAAAAGTGGCCTATTTCTCCATTACATTTTTTAAAACGGAACCAAGAACAACACATAACTTCATTTTAAGTGAATGTTAATTCTGTTCCATTATTTCATTAGTTTTTGTTTTCTAAATTGTATTTTAGTTACAGTCTGGATTAAAATGTCTTTTATTTGATTTTGTTGATTTTGTTTAATGTTGCATGGGTTTTGCCTCAGGTGCCAACACACTTCTGGATTAGAAGAGTTTCTGTTGGGGAGCCTGGGTGGGTCAGGGTTGAGCATCTGACTTCAGCTCAGGTCATGACCTCACAGTTTGTAAGTTCCAGCCCCACATCTGGCTTGCCACTGTCAGTGCAGAGCCCGCTTTGGATTTTCTGTCCCCCTCTATCTCTGCCCCTTCCCCATTCACACGCTGTCACTCAAAAATAAATAAACATTAAAAAAAAAAATAAGATGGACAAGCATAGGTCACGTTCTAAAAAAATATGGAAAATGTATACTATAGAAACTTTTATTTTTTTTAATGGTTATTGATTTTTGAGAGAGAGAGCAAGAGTGAGCAAGCATGAGTGGGTGAGGGGTAGAGAGAGAGGGAGACACAGAATCTGAAGCAGGTTCCAGGCTCTGAGCTGTCAGCACAGAACTCGATGCAGGGTTTGAATTCACAAACCGCAAGACCATGACCTGAGCTGAAGTCGGATGCTCAACAGACTGAGACACCCAGGTGCCCCATACATTTTCCATTTTTGAAAAAAACAAAAACCTTGAGATGACTTAGAATCACAATGAAAATACCTAGCAATATCTGAAACATTTTGTCCATCCAATAGAATGAAACATGTCACAACATGGAATATGTTCAACTCAACTTCATCCCATACTACCTCCATAGCTTAGGCTAATCAACATTAGATTGTGATCCTAAAAATCTCCACCTATCAAGTTTCTTCAGTTCATATTAACTTAATCATAATGTTGAATCTCTCTGATTTTATTATATTATTTAAATAAACTAGGATATATAGGCTATTTCTCTAATATGTTGTAGCAATATCAAATAATAATAAATAAGCATCTAATGGAAGTATTCCACTTTGAAAGGCTTTAGTCTCCCGATGAAGGGAAGGAAAAAGAGAATTTTTTACTCTCTCTTTAGACAATGGGGTAGGCAGAAGCTGAATCTAATGTGGAAGAGAGCTTCACGTGGATGCAAACTGGTTTATTCATCAAACTGAAGTTTGGGATGAGAGCAATAAATAAATCTATTCACCCCTCATCTATAGAGGGTACCTGCAGTGCACTGGGAAATGACTTCAATAATTGTATCCAGACTTTCTTGCTTCAACTAGCACATTGAATATTAGTCCCTGTGGAACTTCTGCAATTACTAACTGTCATGTGAAAATTTCCATCGTTTTTCAAGGGAAGAATAGAAAAAAAATATATAGCTGACTCGTTTAAACTGACAACTGACAGGCAGGTAAAAGTAAAAGTGCAGGATTTGGACTCAGATTATGGAATCATTTAGGGGGGCATTAGAAGTGGGGAATGCATAGACTTTATAAATATTGCCCCATCACTTCTCTTTTAAAACCACATTTATCATTTAGGGAGAAGAATAATCACAAAGTGCAATGCATTTATGTGGTGTTTACTATGGTATTTAGGGATGGTTGCTAAAAGCAAACCTCTTAAAGGAGTATCCTTTTTTTTCCCTAGAGGGGGAAAAGCCCCACAAAGACTTCTTTTGGGGGGGTTGGGTCTGGGCAGTGTGATTGCACTAAGAGGCCAAATTTACGGTGTTTAATTTGGCAATTTAGAACTTTGTTACAGTACACTAAATCTCATCTCCTGTTAAATAGGTAAAAGAAACACCAATTTCTAGTAACAGTTTCAGTTACAATGGACATAAATATGATTTGAACCTAAGTTCTCCTGGACACCTTGTCAGGTATTCCCAGAAAGCCATTCTGCTCCCACAATTGCTAAATACATGAAATAATTCTGATGTCGAATTTTCTGTCAATATTCCCATCCCTCATAAAGAATGTGCTAAATACACTTATATTATAAAAATATTTCCTAGTATTAAATGGTATGAAAACCACTATGAGAAAAAAAATGTTGAATGAGGTAGCATATTTATAGCATATCTATAATACTGAAACCAGTGCTAGCTGACCATGTTTAAGAACATATGTATGCATAATGAAGGATCATAATGACTCATTTTTTGTATCAAATAAGTCGCCTAGTGACTCTATGAACTTTGATAAGTAACTTGAGTCCTCTGGGTCTCAGCATCCTGCTCGCAAAATGTGAGACAGCATAGCGTAATGGCCAGGAGCATACAGCTTGGAACCAGATTAATTTTTGTTCAAATCAGGTCCTCATCTTATTAGTTGTATAACCATGGTTAAATCACTTCATCTTCCTCTCCTTTGCCCATTCTCATATGCAAAATGAGAATAACAATAGTAGCTTTGTTAAGGAAAAAAACTTTTTTCTTTTAGAATGAGATATGTCAAAGATAAAGTTTGAACTTCCTTGATCTGCCTACTCTTATTTAAGTTTACAAAATCAGAAATATTTCCATGATGTTTAAAAATCTTGGGAATCTACATATAGAAAAATGAGTGTATCATGACCAACTTTGTCATGAGCAAGCAATCTTAGAAAATGGAAACAAATTTATCCAAATATCTGAATATTGGGGCTCCTGGGTGGCTCTGTCAGTTAAGCTTCCATCCTTGATTTTGTCTCAGGTCATGATCTCAGGGTTTGTGACATTGAGCCCCATGTCAGGCTCCATGCTATCAGTGCAGAGCCTACCTGAAATTCTTTCTCTCCTTCTGTCTCTGCCCTTCCCCTGCTAGCTCATGTACCCTCTCTCTCTCTCTTTCCAAATAAGTAAACTTAAAAAGTTTATAAATAAAACTTAACTGCTTATGTTTTCATAATTATAAGTATAATTAAATTATCCAACCTACTGCATTTTATCATGAATTAATAACAATTATTTAATCCATCTTCTATTTAAGACATTTTCTGCTAATGTCCTTACACAAAAATATCGAAAGAAGCGGGAATCGATTTTCTCAAAATTTTAATTTTTGTGTTTTAGTAAGCCTCTCCATCTCTCTCTGTCTCTCTCTTTATCTCTGTCTTCTGTCTCCATTGCTCTGTTCCTTCTTTTAGTTTGGGATATTTTTTACTTAACACCAAATTTCAAGCTGTTTCTTGGTAATTTATAAAACATTCAGTCAAATAAATTTTCTTGGGGGCTACAGCAGATAAATGCCGTAATGTGATTTCTACTAAGATATTTGAAAAGATTTTCCAATGGATTGGAAACAACAATACGGAGAAGAAAATGTAAGAATTTATTTCTTAACAGCAGTATCACTCAGTGACCATAATTGAAAGCATTGACCTCACAAGAAAGAGTCCATTACCTGTTTCTCTCCTTGAAGTTTCCTTAGTAGTGCCTGTTGAGAGGCAGGTGTACTTACTGAGAAACACAGAATTTGCTTTGACCATCCAAGAAAGAATGCCACTGGATTGAATTAGTTGAAGAAGTAAACCACACTTTAAATATCTGGGATCATATTATTATGTTTTCCCATTCTCATTTTGTATTTAACTGGCTGATAATGGCATGAATATTACTTTGAATTCTCCATCAGCATTCACTCTGCTGGCATCTGGGCTGGCACCAATTGTAGACAATGAAAGTGACACAGAAAGTCAAATTCTATCTCTATTGTCACTTGGTCTCATATATAACTTATTTCAAAAATTTAATTATCACTCTAGCAAACGCTTATTTTAACCTTTAAGGTCCTGATGAATAGGCCTCCAATTATAAAACTTTACTTTGTGTCAACTTTGAAGTGTTACGGTCTATACAAATTTTGAAATATTATAATGTACATTTGCATATTGTTATTTTAATTATGTAAAACATTGGTTTTAGTTTAGAGACACATTTTTAAACTAATTATAGCAATTTTTAAAAACCATTTGCAGCAACAATGACATAATAATGTCATATTTAAATTCAACAAAAATATTCCTCAGAAACACATTGAGATAAATGGCAAAAGAGACGACATACAGCTCAGGCAATTTCACTACATAAGTCTGTTTTTTTTTTATAGTTGTTTTGAGTTTCCACTATTTTTCATCTAATCTTATTTTAATTTTGTGTCTCTTATTTCAGTGTTAAGACGTTTGAAAACAATATTAGATGAAATGTATATAATGAAGCATCTTTATTCTCAATGCAATGATAATGAAATTGCCATTTCATACTAATTTTGATATTTGCTGTTAATTTGAGATACATTTATTTACCTGCTATACAAACATTTCTATTCCTAATTAAATAGCCATTTTTAAAAATCAGGAATATATACATTTATGACATGAAGTTTTACTATTTGATGGTAGAAAATAAGTTTAGTTATCTCCTATTTTTTCTTTACATGCTTCACAACAGAATGGAAGAAAACATGGTCAATATTATTGACCAATTATGATCAGTATTAATTAGTGTATATTTGATTTAGATGTATAAATGTTATTGATTGCTGAATCAATAATTTGAAATCATTAACTAGACTGAGTTTTTGCTATACTATGGTCTGCATTATTGAGTATAAACTGTGCCAGTATGAAATAAAGCCTATAACTATGATTTTATTTTTTTTACATTTTAAATAAGAAGACCTCATCTTGGTCAGTTTGGGCTGCTATAACAAAATACTGTAGCCGTAGGGGTCGAAACAACAAAGATTTCTTACAATTCTGGAGATTGGAAGTATAAGAGCAAGGTGTTGTTTGAGTTTAGTTCTGGGGAGAGCCCTCTTCCTGCTTTGCAGATGGCCACCTGTCCTCTGTCTCCTCACATTAGGGAGAAAGGGCCCATTTTAAAAAATTTTTTTAATGTTTATTTATTTTTGAGAGAAAGAGAAACAGAGTGTGAGGGATGGAGGGACAGAGAAAGAGGGAGACACAGAATCTGAAGCAGGCTCCAGGCTCTGAGCTGTCAGCGCAGAGCCCAACGTGGGGCTCAAATTCACAAACCATGAGATCATGACCTGAGTTGATGTCAGACACTTAACTGACTGAGCCACCCAGACGCTCCAGGGAGAGAGAGTCTTAACTTTTCCTCTTCTTTTATGGGCACTATATCATTATGGAGGCTTCATCTGCATGACCTTTTCTAAACCTAATTACTTCCCTGAATACCATTTGGAGGATCAGGTTTTCAACATAGGAATTTGAGGGGTGACGGTGGGACACTAATGTTCATAGCAGAGCTTCAGAAAGGTTTCTTTATCAAACAAAAACATTCCTAATTGCTTATGTAAATTTATAGCCATGATCTCCAGACCATGTTGGAACTATTTTGTTGTCAAAGAAATCCATATGATGGGCTTTATTCAGGTGGCATTTGATAATATTTGTAGTCAGTTTTGATTGCTACCACTGAGTTGGGAAATGTGGTACTAACTACACAATGAGTCATCAAGGCCAGGGACACTGATAACCATTTACAGTGCACAGGAGAGCCCCCCACAAGAAAGAATATCCAACCAAAATGTCAATAGTGGCATTTTGGGAGATATCAGTATAAAGAATCATAAACTATAATTTGAAGTGGCACTTTTGTCTATCTTATTTGAAGATTATATACAAATTTGAGTTTGTATATAATATTAGGTTCTGACCTAATGATACATCTTTTTCTTTCATTTTATTTTTGTAAGTACAGTAAAACCTTGGATTGTGAGTAACTTGTTCTGCAAGTGTTCCACAAGATGAGCAAGCATTTCTAACAAATTCTAGCTTGATAAACAAGCAATGTCTTGCAATACAAGTAGTACATGATGCAGGATGTCACATGATCACAACTGAGCCAATGGTTCCTCACTCTCTCTCTTTCTCTCGCTCACTGCAGGATTGTAGGTGATCATCAATGGAATGTCACATTTCTGCAAAATCCTCAAAAGGAGGTGAAAGCAAGTGTCATTGGATAGGTTCCTTGTTAAAGTTGGACAAAAAGAAAGATTCCATGGAGCCAACAGATAGCAGTGATTCTGTTAGTGATAGTGAAAGTCATCCTACACAATAAGCATCCTCTCTTGTCTCCCTCACACCAGCCATGGAGGTTTTCAAGGGTAAGTGCAGGTTACTTTGTTTATTTTTCTTTATATTCTGTGTTTTCTTTATTATTTTATATTATAGTATTGAAGTAATTTTTATATGAATATTTTTGCATTGTGGAACAAATCTTCCAAGTTTCCATTATTTATTATGGAGAAATTCACATTGATAAACAAGTGCTTTGGATTACAAGCAACGTTCTGGAACAAATTATGCTCTCAAACCAAGGCTTTACTATATAAGGAAAAACAAAACAAGAGTGATTTCTGTGAATTTTTAAATCTTGGTGAAGGTTTTTTTTTAATGTATATTTTTGAGAGGGAAAGAGACAGAACAAGAGAGGGGCAGAGAGAGAGGGAGACACAGAACTGAAAGCAGGCTCCAGGTTCTGAGCTGTCAGCACAAAGCCCAACACGGGGCTTGAACTCAAGAACTCCGGACGCTCAACTGACTGAGCCACCCAGGCACCCCATGAATTTTTAATACTTATGGCTAGCTAAATTAAACTTTCCCAACTATATCCCATTGTACTTATAGATATGCTGCAGCTCAATAACACCTAGCTTATCAGCCATGGGATCTCTGTGACCTAACTCCGAAGGAGGTGTCACACACACACGAGGTGTGGGCAGTTATTGATTTTACCTTCATATATTTTATTCTGTTACCATTTTCCAGGAAAAATTTTATAAAGTTTCACATAATACTTTATATCTGGGTTTTGCTCAAGTAGAATGTCATGGTTGGAAAGAATTGTACTGCTTGAATCTTATTTAAAAGGAAGCTGGAGAAGTACATGAGAGTTGGGGAGAAATCTTCAAGTACAGTAGGTAGTATCACCTATTGAATTATATTTTACAAACAGACTGCTAAGGGTTCAAGTGACAGACCCCAGATTCTGCATTGTGCCTTCTCAGAGTATGCTAACTATGTCTATCTAGATAATTGCACACTCTAGTTGGGAATACATAAGGAAAATGTAAGCTTATAAGTGAGCCATGTTTAAAATGATGGTATGAAGTCAATTATATGGATGTTTATAAATTTCCATTATCAGATTTTTGGCTGTCAAAATTAAATTCAAACATTCCTTACCACTGAGGGCATTCCCATAACAAGAAATTACTATTCTTTGACAACTAAATTGTATTAAATCCAGAAGTTGAGAGAGACAACTATTAAGACTTTTTTTGCCCTTTTCAGAAAATAACACATTTAAAAGAAGAAAATCTTAGCAAGTTATTAAAGATAGCTGTCATATATCTTGGGTATTCCCAAGAAGTAAATTTTTAAATATTTTATTATGTGGTCAACTATTTTTCAGATCATATGGTATTTGTATTTATAGTATATGAGCAACTATACTCTGAATAATTTTTAAATTATTTTCTCCATATGCTTATTTTTATTTTTTAAAGTTTTCTAACATGTATTTTTAGAAAATCCAATATTTTGGTAAAACTTAGTGCATAAGAAGCTTAATAACTAATTATTTAAAGCAATGAGCCTATAACGTTTACAAGTGGGAACAAGTGATTAGATTCATGTAAAAGGCAGGACAATAATATTTTCTCACCCTTTAATGTTAATGGGGTGTATACTCTGTGTGTATGTGTGTGTGTGTGTGTGCGTATGTAGGTGTGTAGAGGTGAGAGAGATAGGGGGCAGGAAAGATCAGTTTAGAAACTTTGCCCTTCCATTCATCTTGAAATTCTTTAATGCTTTCTAATAAATTTTAATGCATTTCTCCATTAAAAAGCTGTTCCCTATTTTGTCAAATTTATCCCCAGGTACATTTTTGTTGTTTTTTCCATCTGTGTATGAAATATTTAATTATAATCTTGCACTCAATGTTGCTGTTATATATACAATTGTCTGTTACATAATGATTTGCCTCTAACCATCTTGCTAATTTCACTTACTGATGCTAAATAACTAATGAGTGATTTACTTGGAGTTTCCTATAGGGTTAACTATAAAAACTCCTTAGATATTTAGCCATTTCCCCCCACCAAAAATGGCAAATTCATATGATTTAATCATGTTATATAAAAAATGATGTTATTTGACTTTCTGATACTAAAAAATGTGTGTCCTAATCTCTCTTTTCTATGTTCTGTTTTACCATCCATTCAGAAAAAAAATATTTGAACCTTTCTTCCAGCTTCAATAATTCTGTCTTCTGGTATGTATTATACAATGACTAACATATCCATTTAGTTTTTACTTTCAATATTATATTTTCCATTTTTCACTTTTATGCTTTTAAATCCTCTTGGTGATTTTTATTTGCTCAATTTCTTATTTTCAAGCTCCATTTTTATATCATAAAACTTAGGATTGCATTTTTATTATCTGTGGAAGATAAGACCAATATTTGAAGCATTCATCGGTCTGATTCTGCCATCTTTCATTCATGGTATACTGTTTCTATGTATTATTATTATTATTAATTACATCCACATTACCAAGACTTTTATCTAAGGGTTAATGTTGGATTTTTTTTTTTAAATTTTATGTTTTTAATATATTTTTGAGAGACAGAGAGACAGCGGGAGCAGCAGAGGGTCAGAGAGAGAGGGAGAGACAGAATCTGAAGAAAGGCTCTGGGCTCTGATCTAGCTGTCAGCACAGAGCCTGATGCAGGGCTCAAACCCACGAACTGTGAGATCATGACCTGAGCCAAAGTCGGACACTTAACCGACTGAGCCACCCAGGCACCCCAATGTTGGATTTTTCCAGAGACAAATTGTGTTTTCTCCGGCCTGCTGTCTGAGAGCTCTTCTAATGCAGGGTCATAGAAATTATTTCAACAATGATTTTTAAATGTTTTTGTTTGTTTGTTTGTTTGTTTGTTTGTTTGTTTAGAGAGAGAGAGTGATAGTGTGGGTCGGGGAGAGGGGCTGAGGGACAGAGAGAATCTTAATCTGAGCATGCAGCCCAAGGCAGGGCTCAATTCCATGCTCTGGGATCACGACCTGAGCAGAAATCAAGAGTCAGATGCTCAACCAACTGAGCCACCATAATGGTGCTCCCCAGGTGCCCCCATAATGATTTTTAGAACACATAGGTAGCATGACTTCAACTGCTAACTTATAGAGTGACAGCCTTCAAATGATTAATTGTCAAGGGAGAGAGTTTTCATGCCTTTCATACCAATGTCAAGACATACAAATTTCCTTTGTTGTGGAAGGTTTATACTGAGGAGAAGGCGTTTTCCATTTCATGATTTTTTGGAGGAGGGGGAAGTTCTCCTATTCGATAAATGTTAGATCACAGTTAGCTTCATTTCCTTATTCCAAAACCTCATATAACTCTAAATAGAAGAACGCACAGATTCTTCAGGGTTTGGCAAGACTCAAGGGAAGAGGAGGGAAGAGATGTTTTTAAAAGTTTGCTTCCTTGCAATGTTCCATCTTTCATTTGTTTTGTCTGAGACTGCCTTCCTCCCAATTGGACAATTTTTTCAAAATACTATTTTTACTTTTCCCCATTTGCTTTAACGCTTTGATTGTTGAGGTAATTTCAGTAGAAGAACTCTCAATCTCTTCCCTTTCTCCTCCTGCTATTACCTACTTAATCTTCCTGGTTTCACAGAGAGTTGTGTCCTCCAAACTCTGCTGTTTTAGTCCAATCTCAATCTCTTCTTATTAGAAGGTAGTTTATAGAATTGATTATCTGAAATCACCTCAACATTAGCCTGGCTACATTCTGCTTCTGGTGAAATGATTATTAACAGCACCTGGCTTACAGTATAAGATGAATTAGGGAAGAGAAAGTCAATGATTTTATATAACATAGGAAGATTAAAAAACTGGGCCAATCTGCCTTTAGATGATTCACATGACTAAAGAAATTAACCTTGCTATATTTATACCTGTGCCAGTTATAAATAGAAATGCTATTAATGATATTTCACAATGATATTAAATAGGCTGTGATTATTCTGTCAGAAATCATGATATTAATGTAGGTAACAAAACTATTGTTTTATGTCATAATGAAACCTTAATTTTACATAATGCTTCTCTACTATTAGAGCAAAGGACACCAAGGGACTGAGTTTCACCCATAACTCAGTTACTAGAAAGCCTGCAACTGTAGACATTACTTAACTTTTCTTTGTCTCATTTGACCTCTTGATCTAATGAATATAAAATGATGTTAACCTCACATACTGAAAGAAGTGAGTAATTCACTATCTTATAAAAAGGATTGGTAGAAAACAAAGAACAATAATAACTACATTGGATTAAAATACCTAGCCAATGATGTTTAGAGAATTTTTAGGTTGAAAATTTTTTAAAATTCCAAATTGAATTGGTAGTTTAATAAAAGACCTTATAATTTAACACATAAAAATAATAGCAGTCAAATAATGTGAATAGATGGGATTGGGGGAGCCTAGGCTGTGTTTAATGTTGACTGTTACCATTACCTGCCTCATTACAAGAAATTGCTTATTAAGTGATTTGTGAATAGTGGTGTTACTTTATGGAAGTTGATATTGTTATTTCTAGCTTTCTCCATTTGCTGTTTCTTAAGGTTGACTTAACAGATCTCTGGTATTTCAGCAATATTATTCCAAAGAACTTGTATTTTGAACAAGTCACTGCTTGTTCAATGTACTGTATCTTTTCACTCTGACTTAGTCTTCACAAGGTAAATCTTCTTGCTGCATTGCCTATGAATTGCTAGGATTTATTCATCCAATGAAACTGGAAATTTAATATTCTTAGGAATGAAAAAAAGTGAATCTTGGGATTTTTGATCCTCTTTAATCCTGATCTGTATTTTCCTGAGAGACACAAACACTGGACAACTATAAATAAAATAAGGAGGTAACTCTCTTTAAAGAATTAAAGTGCTTAGCATTACCTAACCAGTTTAAAGCACTAAAGTCATTTTTGTGTATATTTTTTCTGTTTTCCATTTTTGTATTTGACAGTTTTTCATGGGCCAAAGAAAAAGTAAAATAATTTTACAGACGGGCAAACTTAACTCATTGTTATCAGATGTAAATGGCGCAAAGTAAAATTGTGTCATTTTGGCACATTTAATTAGCTAATACAGAAATAGTGAAAATGTATAACAGTGTTTTAAGAGGAAAAACAGTCCTTTTTTTTCCCCCGCTAATATAGAAGGCAGTTTTTCTTATTCATATTGTGGTGTACATGCATTATTTATTTTATCATAGAAATATTATAAAATCATCCATAATCTTTCCACTTATATTCATTTTTATGTTTATTTTTGAGAGAGAGAGAAAGAGAGAGTGAGAGAGGGGAGGTAGGGGCAGAGAGAGAAGGAGACACAGAATCTGAAGCAGGCTCCAGGCTCTGAGCTGCCAGCACAGAACATGGAACTGTGAGATCATGACATAAGCCAAAGTAAGAGACTTAACCAACTGAACCACCCAGGTGCCCTCTACTTGCATTCTAAAAGACTATAATCTTTTGTGGATTTGATGGATTATAGTTTTATTATTCTTTTATTGCTGACTATTTACACTATGTATATTTTTTCATTTTATTATTTTATTTTTAAATATTTCATTATTTATTTTTGAGAGAGAGAGAGGCAGAGCATGAGTGGGGGAGGGAGAGAGAGAGGGAGACACAGAATCTGAAGCAGCTCCTGGCTCTGAATTGTTAGCACAGAGCTGGGCGCGGGGCTTGAACTCACGAATCGCGATATCATGACCTGAGTCGATGTCAGATGCTTAACCAACTGAGCACCCAGGCACCCCCATTTTCTCAATAATTTAAATGATACTGGGGCACCTTGGTGGCTCGGTCAACGGTCGGTTGAGCATCTGATTTCGGCTCAGGTCATGATCTCACGGTTTGTGGGTTCGAGCCCTGCATCGGGATCTGTGCTGACAGCTCAGAGCCTGGAGCCTGCTTCAGATTCTGTGTCCCCCTCTCTCTCAGCCCTGTCCCCGTTCATGCTCTGTCTCTCTCTGTCTCAAAAATAAATAAAACATTATAAAAAATTAAAAGAATATTTTAAATGATACCATAATAAACATCTATGTTTTATACCACATTTTGGTTACCTATTCATTTATGGACACTTGGGTTGTTGCCCCATTTGGGCTTCTGTGAATAGTGCTATAATGTAAGAAAATGTGCTCAAGTCTCTATTGTTATAGGCTGAATAGTGCTCTTTCAAAATCCATGAGTTAAAGTCCTAAACCTCAGTAGTTCGGAATGAGACAGTTGTGGAGATGGGGTCTTTTAAGAGGTAATTAAAGTTAAACGAGGTCATTAGGGTTAGGCCCTAATCCATTATGGCTGGTGTCCTTATAAGAAGAGGAGATTAGGACACAGACAGGCAGAAGGAAGTCCATTATGAGACCAGACAGAAGATGATCATCTATAAGCCAAGGAGAGAGGACTCAGTAAAAATTAACCCTGTAGACACCTTGAACTTCACTACTAGCCTCTAGAACGTTGAAAATAATGGATCGTTTGGTTGTTTATTTAAGCCACCCAGTCTGTAGTATCTTGTTATGGCAGCCTTAGCGATCTAACACACTTATTTTTAATTTCTTTGAAGATATACCTAGAAGTGGAATTTCTGGGTCATGTGTTTATTTATTTTTATTTTATTTTTAATTTTGTTATATGTTCATTTGGTCTAGGTCGTATATTAACTCTATATTTAGATTTTTGAGGAATGATTCATTTTTTAATAAACATTTGAGCATTTACCTCATGCCAAGATTTTGAGCTATGAACTCAAACTATGTATTCGGGGTGAATACAACATATTTCTTTTTTTTTTTCTTTTTTCAGAGATCTCCCTATTTAAAAGATCAGAGAAATATAAAAAAGGAAGCAGATGCAATGATAGAAATGTTTGAAAGATAATTGAGGTTTAATCCACCATATCATTGACATTGAATGATTTTATGTATTGCCTAAATTAATAGATGAAAATGGCAATGTGTGCTAGAGTAGTATCTTTGTACAGTATATTGTTTAAAAAAAGTCACAAACTCCCTCTCTTATCAGCCACACTCCTGTAATGTGAAGCTGCTTGTCCTTCCATCAAGAAGTAGAAGCTATTTCTCTAACTCTTGAATCTGTTGTGGTCACATGACTTGGTTTGGCCAATGCAACATTAGGCAAAATGATGCAAGCAGTCTTGAAAAGACTGAGGCTCATGCCTTTGGGTGTGCTTGGATCCCTAAGGCCAGCATATGAAAAAGCCTAATTTAATCTTCTGGAGGATGAGAGACCATATAGAGAACTGAGGCAGCCCAATGGATACCTGACCGACTGCCACATATGCACCCAGCCAATCTGCTAGCCGATTACCAAAGAAGCATTAGAGTCCTAGAGATTACTCGAACCAATCAATCCGAAGAGCTGTTCACCCGATCCTCAGAAGCATGAACTAAAGAGCATGGTTGTTATTTTTAGTTGATAAAGTAGTTAGGCAGCAGAAGTGAACATTTTGATTACTAGCTAATGACAATATTTCATATAATTTTATTTCTTTTGTGGTTGTCCTCTTTTCTATTAATATATCAGTGTATTCTAATCAATACATATATATGTACACTTTCCTTGATGACATGGGCCATTTTCTTCAGTATTCTATCTCCAGGCTTTAGTGCCGATTGCTTAGAAATTAAAACACACTAACTAAATGTTTGTTGAATGAATAAAAGAGATCTTTATAGTCAACAGATACTTACCCTTTGCTATATAAAATGTTATTTCTAATAGTTTTTCACTAATTTAACTCATTTTGATATTTTTCTTACGTAGAAAAATTTAATCTCTCTACATTGTGTCCTATTTGTATGCTTTTCTGAATATAGCTTTATTAATCTAGACTTAGAAAAATTATCTTGGTGCTAGAAAAGGCAGAAAGATAGACTACCCATAGGGCTTGTACCTTTTTCCTTCCTCTCAAGGGTTACTGTCCTATCCTCCCTAATGTTTAGTGTCTGAAAACTATTACAAGTATATTTTATCTCATATTTTTTAATTGCTTAAGGCAAAAGTATAAGTCTAGCCCTTATTACTCCATTTGATTAGAAGGAGAAGACCTGAGGATAAAAAAATATAAGAAATCTGATTTGAATGTCAGCCAAAGTAGACTTCAGAGGGAAAGCCACTACCAGGTACAAAAAGAAACATTTTATAATGGTAAAGAAACAATTCAATGCAAAAGACAAAGCAATCTTAAGGCTTTGTATGATCTTAAAAATGTAAATTCAAAATATATTAAGTAAAATTTGATATAACTAAAGAAAGAACAAATCTGTAATCTAAAGGAAATTTAACAACCTTCTAACATTATTTTATAGATTGAATACTCCAAGATGTCAGCAAGTATATAGGAGAATTGAGGGGGAAAATGTGTATGGTTGTAACTGGATATCTCTAAAATACACATTTGTACAAATAATTATGAAACATTCACCCAGATAGACTATACAATGGGCCATAAATCAAGTCTCAATAAATTTATAAGGTTTAAAATGACAGTACATTCTCTGACCACAAGCATATTAAGTTAGAAATCAGTAAAAATGAGATATCTAGAAAAAAAAACAGTTTGGAAAATAGACAACATGCTTTGCATAGTCTGAATTTTAAAATTCTGATATTGGCATTTTCTGTTTTTTAAAAATTTTCAATCTATGTGTTAAACATATATATTCATCTTTTCAAAAACATAATTTTAAATTTCTTTCTCTTCTCTCTGTCTTTAATATCTATTTTTATCTTTTTATTTTTTTTTATTTGAGTGCGAGAATGAGTGAGGAGGGGCAAAGAGAGAAGGGGACAGGGAACCTGAAGCGGGCTCTGTGCTGACAGCAGAGAGCCCAATGCAGGGCTTGAACTCATAAACTGTGAGATTATGACCTGAGCCAAAGTCAGACACTTAACCAACTGAGCCACCCAGGCACCCCTGTTTTTATTTTTATTGTTGGCATTTTTCTTTTTACTTTAGCTTTAATATACTCCAGCATGTGTAGACTCTTGTGAATGCTTAGATTGCTGATTTTGTACCTTTCTTTTTTAACAGAAGTATGCAAAATTATACATATTTCTTTTATAAATCTATAAAAACTATAAATTTCTCACAAGTTTTGATATATTTTAGTATAATCATTCATTTCAAAATATTTTCTTTCCTGTGTTTTTTATTTATTTAATTCATGGGTTTTGTAGAAATGTGAGACTTCTCTCTTTGGAAACACACCCTGAAATGTGCATGGAGATAAATGGATACCATATCTGCATCTTACTACACCTTATTCTAAGGAGACAGTATTAAAACATTTATGAGGAAATTTCAGTTTACAGTAACTATTAATACTATTATGTCAACTTTTCTGTACATCTGAAATTATGCCAAATGAAAATTTAAAAGAAAATAAAACTGTTAGTCAAAACTATTTATTTTAGGAATACAAGAATGGTTCAACATTAAGAAACCTATAAGTGCATTTTAATTTATTAAAATATTTAAGCAGAAGGACTATATGATTACCTCCAATGTATAAAATAATGATAAAATTAAGTATTCCAAATGAAAGTTAATAATTTTTAACAGCCATAGAATAGAAATAAAGCCTTGTTTTAGTAGAGCACATCTATGAGATTCGTACTGTATGTCATGGTTATAGCAAAATATTAGAAGGATACCTTCAAATTAAAAAACAGATTAAGATGTCACTTATCATTAACTAGTATCTAATGTTAAATTTGATATAATTCCCAATTAAATAAGGAAATAAAACTAAAAAGTATGCCAACCGATAGATATTAGAAAAGATCAAGGTTCTCACATTCAAAAGTCATAATAATTATTTAAACTGATAAGAACTAATAAAGTATTTAAGATGGCTAATTACAAGATCAGTAACAATAAAATATATTTTATAATTATCATAATGAGATTAAAGTTACATAAGAAATTCACTTTATAGTAGGAAATATGTGTTTATACATACTACCTAAGAAAAAATTTAATAAGAAATATATAGGAATAATCTATTAATATTTACTCGACTATATAAAAGAAACAAAAATTAAAATAATTACTTCAATGCATGGCCAACTCAATATTTGAATACCTTAATTCTTCCCAGTCTATGCTATTAATTCAAAACAGTATCAATCATTTCAGGGAAATTATGTTTTGGAAGCTGATAATCTAAAGTTATCTACAGTTTCTAAAGTTTATCTATAAGACTAGATGAAGTAGGCATGGGAATTGCAAAGAAACTTTTGAAAAGAGTATAATATTTTACCAAGCTTAGGATCCTCATTTATGCTTACTAAACTTTGATATTTACCTACATATATGATAATAGTATTAATTACAGCCAAAATATTAATTCTGGAAAAGAAAAATAAATGAATAGAGGGGATGAATAAGACCAAATATACTTATTATAGTTTAGATTTTGTTAAATTTGCTCTTTCAAATCAGTGCACACGTATTATCTGATTATATTTATACCAACCAGTACATGTGAATGCTTAAGTACGTCTAGACATTTAACCATTTGTGTTTTTTTCCTTAGTAATATGATCGTACATTTTTAAAATCATTTTCGTTATTGTTTTTCTTTATTGAACCACATGACATGATGTAAAAATCTTACTTTCCTGAGGTCACTTGTCAAGTTTAATTTCTGTTGTGTTTTTGTTTCTAGATTTTCCACATTCATATTTTTAAGTGATATTAATTTGATATATGTGTGCATGGACATACTTAGGTACAAGGATTTTTTGAAGTTAATGCTATCTTTATAAAAACTAACTTCTAGTTTTTTATTCCTGTTCTCTGTTTTGGATTAATTTATATATTTAGGAAATTATGTGTTCTTTCTCTTACTTTCTGAAATATAAATTCTGGACACAGAGACTCTATTAGGGGTAATTCTTTGTTAAACTTCTCATTTAATTTGTTCATTTGTATTAGTGTTTTGTTATTGATTTCTTCTGGAGTCAGTTTTAATGTTTTCAGACCATATAATTTTATTTTTTTATTTTTGTAATTAAAAAATTTTTTCTTATGTTTATTTATTATTGAGGCAGAGAGAAACAGAGCATGAGTAGGGGAGGGGCAGAGAGAGAGGAAGACAGAATCTGAAGTAGGCTCCAGGCTCTGAGCTGTCAGCACAGAGCCCGACGTGGGGCTCGAACTCAGTAACTGTGAGGTCATGACCTGAGCCAAAGTCGGACACTTAACCAACTGAGCCACCCAGGCACCCCCAGACTGTATAATTTTAAAAAGGATTTGAAATTGACATTTTATTATTGGTTTTGAACATTTGGTCAATTATATTTCTATGTTGTTTTTTACCCTAACAAGTCTTCATATTCTGTTTCTAGCATTTAGCTTTTAATGTAGCTAAATATTTTTAACAAAACAATCTTATGATGTAGAAGATATACCTGAAGACTCTTTCTGTAATTCATATCATTAAAGCAGTTGAAAGATCAAACAAAGAAATGAGAAGTGCTATTAGTTTATCATGAAATAATTTCTCCACACCAAGATACCAAGCGACGGATATGAAGTATAAGCCAACCATCTGCTGTGTTTTATGTTTCTGCAATACACTCATTTCCTTCATCATAATGCCAGCAAAAATTCTGCGTGCAGTCATTAGATGATTTTCTGGGCATGGTGTTCCTTCCAGATGCAATTTTATGATCATCCATTTTTTTGTTTCCTTTGTAGCATACTCATTTAGTGGGAATTTGGTGAATATCTCCTACGTACATTGCTCTGTACTGAAATTAGTGATTTCAAAAAAAGTATAAAATATATTCCTCAGTTTCCGGCAGCATTCATTGTTTATGGGCATCAAAGAAATAAACACACACAGGAAGAAATTGTAACAATTTAAATGTATATACAGTTTGAAGTATGCAAATGTGTGATACAGAAAATAAATACCATAAATAACAGAATATACTTACAGAGACTTGATTAGAAAGATAATGAGAATCTAGACATGAACTGGACATTGAAAAATGTGTCAATTTTGGAAGTCAAGGGGAATAGACAGACACTTAGAAATATATGTATGTCTGGGGCGCCTGGGTGGCTCAATTGGTTGAGCATCCGACTTCAGCTCAGGTCATGATCTCACAGTTCGTGGGTTGGAGCCCTGCATCGGGCTCTGTGCTGGTAGCTCAGAGCCTGGAGCCTGCCTCCAATTCTGTGTCTCCCTCTCTCTCTGCCCCTCCCCTGCTCATGATCTGCCTCTCTCTGTCTCTCAAAACTAAATAAATGTTTAAAAAAAAAGAAAATTATGTATGTCAAATAAATACTTTTAAAAATTCACTGTTGTTTTCATTCCAATAAAGTTTTGGTAACATTGTCCCAATAGAAAATTAAGAGCTCACCATACAATAGTAAATATGTATTTACAGACCCTTATTGTTTGATAAATGCAGAAGCCGTATATTGTTGAAGTTTGTTTTTATTCAAGAAAAATATGGATTATTTTAATCTTTACTCTTCTCTCTGTTGAATCACTTATTATTCTCTTCAGAAATATAAATTGAATATACATTTTGTAACAGCTGCATATTTAGAAAACTGAGCAAAGCCATGAGCAAGAAGATTACTTTGGCTTTCATGGAATTTATATTCTAGCAACAAGAACAATGATTTAGTATATAAATCAAATGATGTGTGTTTTTTGACAGGAGATATATAACCAAGTTGAAGGTTCATAGAAGTTCACCTGGATATGAGTTCGATATGCCATAATATGCATTATAGAAATATCACAGGACCTTTGGTGTAGAAAATAACTGGAAGAGTCAATCCTAGACACAGAGAAATATATAAAAAGTTTTTGTACAACTCAAAGCAGGAAATAATAGTGATTTAGAAAGACAAGTTAGAAGTGAGTTTGGAAAATGACTAGATAAGGAAAACATTTGATAGAAATGCACTCTCTGGACCATACTGATTTATTATATAGAGAAATCAGGAAAAGGTATAAAAAATGATTTTCAGCTTTCTGACCTAAAACTCTACTAATCCATTGCCTGACATATGGGGTATTTGTTAAAACCACTTAGTTTGCCAGCTAAATATCTTGACTTGGTCAGAATGAGGCAGGAATCGATAAACTATGGTCTATGGGCCAAATTTACCCTGCCACCTGTTTTTGCACATCAAGTTGAATAACAACACAGCCATGTCCATCATCAGAGTTGAATAGTTGCACCTGAAATCATGTGGTGCATAAAGCATAAAATATTAACCATCTAGCCCTTTACAGAAAAAGTTACTGACCTTGGAGTAAAACAAAACAATGAAATTTGTTGGAGTTCATTCATGTGGCTTTAGATAATCAGATATTGTTATCAGGTCTCGACCTGTCTTTCAGCTTTGTGTTTATATTGGCTCCTTCTTCATCAGGCTCAGCAGCTTCTGATATGAAAAGACAGAAAGATTACACTATGAATTTAATAGCAGGGTCCAAATAGAGCAAATCATTTCTCTCCCCAAATTGGCAAAATTTACAGCAGTCATTTTCTCCATCCAAACCTACATGTTGTATCTTTTACAGTCATGGACAAAATAAGACCTAAACTCACTTGGAGTATAAGGGAGGATTTGGGGTCTCCAAAGGAAAATTATGGTGCTATCAAAACCTACACCAGTAAGTAAAGAGACATCTAGTATATTGGAATCCAAGAAGCATTAGATTTTGAAAAATAAATAAAATTTGAGAAAAAAAACTTTGGAGATTTTTCTTGAAAAAAATTAATGGTAATCATGATGAGATAAAAGATACAATAATAAAAAATTCTATGGGGCGCCTGGGTGGCTCAGTCGGTTAAGCCTCTGACTTCGGCTCAGGTCATGAACCCGCAGTTCGTGAGTTCAAGCTCTGCATCGTGCTCTGTGCTGACAGCTCAGAGCCTGAAGCCTGCTTTAGATTCTGTGTCTCACTCTCTCTCTGTTCCTTCCCTGCTCGCACTCTGTCTCTTGCTCTGTCTCAAAAATAAATAAACATTTAAAAAAATTATACAATTCATGTAGTGCATATTATGTGCTAGTCATAGTTTTGAAATATGGAAAACTTTATGCATATTCTCTTTTATCTTTCACAATGCTGCTATCAGGTAGATATTATTATATTATTATAATATCCTTTTTGTGTATGAAACAATTGAGGCAAATTACAAGTATCTAGGGATGATAAGCCAATTAATACTATTTATTTCCTATTTGCTGGACACTTCACCAAGCACTATAAGGAAAAATTAGATAAAGTTTCTTATAATTCTCCCTCCTAACAACACATAATTATTGATGAGTCACTGTTCTAAGAATCAAGTGCTAAGCAATTTATGAAAGACAAAGTCCCTGGTCTTTTGGAAACTACAATCTACTATGACATAACAGGAAAAGGCTAGGGAATGCTAGCTTTCAATACCCACATAGCATTAGCAAAGTATGATAGGATGCTATTCTTTTAAATAAATGCTACATATTTAGCTTGACTCTATGTAGAAGTGATCTATGAATTAATATCACACTAGATATTCCTTTTTCTGGAGTTTCAGCATACGTTTTGAGGGAAGGGAAGAGAAATATACATCTTTACCTTCCATAAGATATTTCCTTTCCTGGACAGAAACATACAAAAGAAAGAAACTGGACCTCTTTATTACATCATACACAAAAATAAGTTCAACATGGATGAAAAACCTAAATGTGAGTACTTGAAACCTTAAAAATCTGAGAGGAGAACAGGCAACAATCTCTTCGACATCAGCCACAGCAACTTCTTTCTAGATTTGAGAAGGCAATAGAAACAAAAGCAAGAGAAACAAAAGCAAAAATAAACTATTGGGGCTATATCAAAATAAACAGCTTCTGCACGGTGAAGGAAACAATCAACAAAACTAAAAGGCAATCTACTGAATGGGAGAAGATATTTGCAAATGACATATCCAATAAAGAGTTAGTATTCAAAATATATAAAGACCTTACAAAACTCAGCACCCAAGAAATAAATAATCCAATTTAAAAATGGGTAGAATATTGAACAGGTATTTTCCCAAAGAAGACATCTGGATGGCCAATAAGCACATGAAAAGGTGCTCATCATCACTTACCCTCAGGTAAATGCGAAACAAAACTACAATGAGGCATTATCTCATACCTCTCAGAATGGCTAAAATCAACACACAAGAAACAATAGGTGTTGTTGAAAATGTGGAGGAAAAGGAACACTTGAGTACTGTTGGTGAGAATACAAACTAACGCAGCCACTTTGGAAAACAGTATGAAGTTTCCTCAAAAAATTAAAAATAGAAATATCTTATGATCCAGCAATTTCACTACTGTATATTTACTCCAAGAATACAAAAACACTAATTCAAAGGGATACATGCACCCCCATATTTATGGCAGCATTATTTACAATAGCCAAATTATGGAACCACCCAAGTGTCCATTGATTTGATTAATGGATAAAGAAGTGAAATATATATGTATATATATACATACATATACATACACACACACGCAATGTGTGTGTCTTTCTCAGTCAGAGAAAGACAAATACCATATGATTTCACTCATATGCAGATTTTTAAAATATTTACTTATTTATTTTGAGATAGAGAATGAGTGAAGGAGGGGGAGAGAGAGAAAAAGAGAAAGAATCCCAAGCACCCTCTGTGCTATCAGCACAGAGTCCAGTGTGGTGCTTGATCCAATGACTGTGAGATCATGACCTGAACCAAAATCAAGAGTTGGATGCTTAGCTGACTGAGCCACCCAGAAGTCCTTGTAGTTCCATTTTTAACTTTTTGAGGAACCTCCATACTGTTTTCCACAGTGGCCTCTTTCTTTAGATCCTTGCCAACATCTGTTATTTCCTCAGGTTTTTAGCCATTCTGACAGATGTGAGGTGGTATCTCATTGTAGTTTTGATTTGTATTTAAATTTTTTATAGATTTTAGATACTAACTCTTTATCAGAAATTCTATTCACAAATATCTTCTCCTATTCTGTAGGTTGCCTTTTTGTTTTGTTGATTATTTCCTTCACTATGTAGAAGCTTCAATCTTGATGAAGTCTCAGTTCATTTTGCTTTTGCTTATTGGCTCCGGAGACATGTCTAGCAGGAAGTTGCTATTGGCAGTGTCAAAGAATTTAGTGCCTGTGTTCTCCTGTAGGAATTTAATAGTTTCCTGTCTCATATTTAGGTCTTACAATCATTTTGAATTTATTTTTGTGTATGGTGTAAGAAAGTGGTCCAATTTCATTGTGCTACATGTTGCTGCCCAGTTTTCCCAATATCATTTGTTGAAGAGACTGTTTTCCATAGGATATTCTTTCATGCTTTGTTGAAGATTAGTTGACCATATAGTTGTGGGTCCATTTCTGGATTTTATATTCTGTTGCTTTTGTGCCAGTGCCATACTGTCTTGATGACTACAGCTTTGTAAAATAGCTTAAAGTCTGGAATTGTGATGCCTCCAGCTTTGCTTTTCTTTTTCAAGATGTTTTGGCTATTTGGAGTCTTTTGTGGTTCCACACAAATTTTAGGATTGTTTATTCTAGCTCTGTGAAAAATGCTAATTTTGGTATTTTGATAGGGATTCTATTAAATGTGTAGATTGTTTTTGGGTAATGATGGATATTTTAACAATATTTGTTCTTCCAATTCTTCCAATACATGTGTATGGAATGCTTTTCCATTTTTTCATGTCATCTTCAATTTCTTTCATGAGTATTCTATAGTTTTCAGAGTACAGATTTTTGCTTCTATAAAAATAAACTGGTTAGGTTTATTTCTGGATATCTTACAGTTTTTGGTGCAGTTGTAAATGGTACTGATTCCTTTATTTCTCTGTCTGCTGCTTTGTTATTAGTTTATAGAAATGCAACCAATTTCTGTATGTTGATTTTATATCTTGCAACTTTGCTGAATTCATGTTATCACTTCTAGCAATTTTTTGGTAGTCTCTTTATGTTTTTCTATATAGAGTATCATGTCCTCTATGAATAGTGAAAGTTGGACTTCTTCCTTGCCAATTTGGATGCCTTTTATTTCTCTTTGTTGTCTGATTGGTGAGGCTAGGACTTCCAGTAGTATGATAAATAACAATGTTGAGAGTAGACATACTTACCTTGTTTGTGACCATAGAGGAAAAGGTCTCAGTTTTTTTCTTATTGAGGATGATATTAGCTCTGGGCCTGTCATATATGGCCTTTAAGATGTTGAGTTATGTTCCCTCTATCCCTACTTTGTTGAGGGTTTTTATCAAGAATGATGCTGTATTTTTGTCAAATGCTTTTTCTGCATCTATTGAGAAGATCATATGGTCTTATTTTCTTTTATTAATGTGGTGTATCATGTTGACTGATTTGTGAAAACTGAACCACCCTTGTAGCCTAGAAATAAATCCCACTTGATCATGGTGAATAATTATTTTAATTTACTATTGGCTTCAATTTGCTAGTATCTTGTTGAGAATTGTTGCATCCATATTCATCAGGGATATTGGTCTGTAATTCTTCCTGTTTAGTGGGGTCTTTGGTTTTGAAAAAAAAAAACTGGCATTATTATTAACCTATATTAGTGGTCACTTGGCTCCTGATATATCACAGGCTGTAAAGGTAGGATTTGAATTTGGTTGAATACAGCTGGAGTGACATGCTCCTCTTCGCTGCCCTGTGCTGCCTCTGGGAGTGCTGTTGTTTTCCATCTTCTGGGAAGATAGAGGCTTTGCGGTGACTCAGAGAAGTAGAAAAGAAATTACAGTCTCTTTCTGATATTACCAAGGATGGGAGAGTGGTTGAAAACAGTCCACATAATTGTAAGAATAGGCAATCTTGGAACTCAGTGTTTCTTGACTCCCATAGTACAGAATGGGAATTCAGGCAGAGACTGACTTTGTTCTCCAACTGTATGAATGGACTGTAGCCTCCAGAAGCAGATCCTAGATTGTTTTTTCTACCTTGACACCTGGGCATCTAGTTGCTGTAGTCCTTTTCTACACTAAGCAGATTACAGAGCAAATTGATAAATAGAAAATCCATTATGAAGGAGATGGTTATGGAGAACAGATTTCATCTGTGAAAGAAAGCAAAGGCCAACTTTTTTAATGTCTGTCCTTGTGAGAAAAATACTGTTTTCACAGTTCGCAATCACAGTTATAGAAATCACAGGCAGAGAAAGAAGCCTGCTCTAATACTATTTATTTTGTATCATGTTTACATCATTTTCTAATAAGACTATTTTAATGTTATGATGAAATAAAATATAGAAAGATGTAATACCAGTGTTTCAGTAATATAGATAACATGCAAAAATAATTAATATTATATGTTGTGATAGATGGAAATATAATATTTTTGTTTCAAAATATTTAGAACATGTTCATTGCTCTAGATTAATTATATATTTTGTTCAGAAATAGATTTCTTTATTTATGATTATATAAGAAAAAGTGATTTTTAAAGTTTTTCTTTCTAATTTATAAGTTAATTCCTGAGAATCTAATGCCAAAATTTAGTCTTAATTATATTATCACATTAGTTTTTCTTTTCAGACAGTTAAGTATTTTAGGTCACCCAAGTGATATCCAGAATTTACATCACGTTTAGCAGAACTCTAATGTATCTACTGATGTTCTCAGAAAAGAGTATTAAAAAGGAATAGTAAAAGAGAAAAATAATAACAATAACAATAATAATGTAAAACACTGATCATATTACACTTGAAGTACCAAAGGATTGAAACAGTGGTGTTTTATTTTAGATTGGATGATCTGAATAATTGCTTCAATCTTTTGTTTCTTTTTTCTAAGCTAGATTCTAAAAAGACTATTCTCAATGTGGTAGGTAGGGGTAGATAGAGTGGATAAAATAACAGCCCAGGAAACTGCTTGCTAAACCCACTTATTATGGTTCTCAGTTATAATCTAATTCAGGCAATCTTATGTAGGTATGTGTTCTGAGTTATATCTGGCATAGTTCTGTTTTCTTACCTAAAAAAACAAAAAACCCAAAACCTTAGTTCTACTTGAGGTATAATTATCTATATCACTGTCCCATAAGTTTGCTAATATTTAGATATTGATAGAATTATAGATATAGGTATAGATACAGATATATCTCTTCAAGAAAGTATCAGTCCATGGCAGCAGAAACACAAAGAGAGGATGTCTGTGTTTGTGTTATGCATGTTAACTACATACTGAAATAATTCTAGGTTTGGTTCATTGAAGCAAATTTAGGAAAGGAGGACATTATACTTTGCTAAAGGTCATAAATTATAACTATACCAGTAAATAGATTTGTCATATAAACTAATTAAGATGTTACTCAGTGCATAGGTACCATTTAGCATGTCAAATTTTATTTTTCTCCTAACCTCCAACTACATTTTCTATTGTTTTTCCTGAGAATTGACTTCTCAATTTGGGGAACTGTCATTTTGACAGGGGTTAATGCCAAAGATCATCTTTGTTCAGGGTCATTTTACTAGAGAGATTGAAGATATCTGTGGTGGGATTTGCTTTATATTAAACTCAGTTTAGAGGAAATGCAAAGCCCCCAGGTATCCTGTGAAAGCAGGACATTTCAAAGGAATAACTTGCCTCCAGCCACTTTGAGCTTCTAGATGCTGCTATTGCTGAAGTGTGGTTTTTTTCTCCTCTGCCATTAAAGATATTAATTGTAAATGTGTCAGAGGCACTTTTTACAAAGTAGAATTTTCAATTACTTTTTTATAAGTTTTCAAAATACAGAGAAAAAAACTATAGTTTTTGCTTTATGTAAGAGTATTTTTTAGATTTTTTTTAATTTTTAAATTTGTTTTTGTGCTGTTCCCCAAAATAATACAATAAAATCATCTTCATTAGATGTTCTTATATTTATTTGAAACATCAAAAATTATACATATATATTGAACTATTTTCAGTATATAAGTATATACTATATGGAAGTTTTAGAGTTTTCTTACAATTTTTACTGTAACAGGAAACGACTCAGACAGAACACCAGAGGAAGTGAAGTGACTCCTTTATGTACGCATGCGGGCCTAGAGGAGGGGTCCTTCAAATTCTGGGCACCCGAACAGCGGGAGCAGCCTGGCTTTATAGCAAGTGGGGCAAGGGGGTGCTTCTTTCGGCTCAGAGGAGCGGTAGGCGGGATTACAGAAGCTTAGAAGCAGGAAAACTAAATGTCATGTTGTTTTTCGGTGTTGTGGCTTTCTGAGATAGTGGGGCTTCTCTCAATGGCTGCTACAATGGCAACAGCGCTCTATCATTACCAATATATAAGAAGTATGTGGATATACAAAAATCTCTCTAAATTGAAAAGGTTAAAAAATAAATCTGTGTGGCTTAAGTAGCCAGCCTTTCAGTACACAGATATGGATGAATTAATCATCAATGACTAATATATATTTTGTATAGCTTGAATTTTATTAATTTGCATAATGAAGGGAACTTCAGACTATTGTAATCCATGGGAAATCAATCATCTCATGTACAGTGTTCACTTCCCAGCTTTGGAACTATAATGCCTGGAAATGATAAAGTGGTTCCCAGAATTTCAGTGTTAATTACAGTGTAGTACATCATTGGGGCCCTTGTTTAGGGGAAAAAAATCTTTCCGATATTTGCATTACATTGCCAACTGCTCCATACACAGTATAATTGTATAAGAAACATTAGTTTTCCTAATTTTGTTTTTAGGTATTTTCCTGTTAACATATCAAAGATACTTATCTTCTGCTTTTTGTAAACATGTTTTGAAAAAAAAGTTACTAACCCTAATAAATATCTTAAAAATGTTTTGGATCCAGTAGGGTATTGTAGAAGATATTGTGAAACTCTCCTGATTCCTTCTTCCAGGCCTTCAAGGCCAGCATTTCCCCAGTTTAGGAGACTAGAAGGATTAAGACTGTTCTCAGCTCTATTGCTCTCCTGGGGACTGCCCTCTGCCACAGGGAACTGACTAATTAAAGTTAACACCCTTGCTAGAATGCAGCCTGAGGCCAATTGCTGTTCAGAGGAGGAGAGGGGTAAAAAGTCTAACTCCCCTGCCTCAATTTGGGACAATGTTGAAGGCCTACTCCAACCGCAGAGCTCCTTATAGTACTAGCTGAATATTCTATTGATACTCTATTGTTAGTCAGCTTCTCCCTAGGCTTAATCATGAATTTCTCAGTTTTTTTCCTGATGTATATCTCAAAAGCGCTCCAGTCCCCCATTTCATGGTTTGTTCTGCGAAGCCCATATAACACACTTATTCCTGGAGTGGTGTTAGGAAGCAGACTCTCAAATGCATGCAGATTTAGAGCTGGAACTCTTGCCAGTGTATTGGATATTCAAAATAACATATAATAACTTTATCTACCACTAGTGTGTTTTTTCAAGTAATCCTCAACATTTTCTTGTAAAACATCATTTTAAAATTAAAGTTTATGAATATTGCTTATCAGTTATTCAGCCTTCTGAGTAGCAGAATCCAAATGAATCTTTCATTCTGATTGTATATAAATTCTATTGTTTGTTGTCAGATTCAATGATTTATATTTTCATCCATTTTAAAATAGAAAATACTAACATAAAAATAAACCCTGTGAAAGAAGTCACCTTGTCCCATTTTATCCATTACTTTCATGTAGAAAATATTGTTATGAACAAAAAAACTACCATTTATCATTGTCTGATCCTTACTGGGAGCTTTAGATCAATTCTCTTACTTAATTTTTACCCCAATTTTGCAAAAGATATTTTGGCTATCGATAACTGATTTTCATTTATCTAATCCACAAAGCAAATTGTCAATGAAATTTTTAACAGATTAAAATAAAACTGATTTGTGGAAAGGTTAATTAAATGACAAATGCCTTAGAGATAATAAATGGCACAAGACAATATCAAACCCAGATTAGAGGGATTCCAAAACCCAAGGGCTTTCATGCACTACATAGCTTCTTAGAGTGTAAAGAAACTAATAGTAGAAGACCCATTTATAGAATCATTTATATCAGAAAAAATATCACCTATAGCTAATAATTTAACTCTAGTCTCTAGGGAGCTCTGTGGTATCCCTTTCCCATCTAAGCCTAAAAGAAGAGTTAATGTTCATGAAAGATATGAGGGATCCCAGAAAATTCTCTGGGGCACAAAATGGGGTGGGATACCAAGCAATGCAGTTTTTTTTGTGTGTGTAGACATAAATAGATGAAAAAAATAATTCAGGTATAATCTTTTGTATACAATCTCTCTATTTTCTTTCATCCTTCTCCATGATCTTTCTTCGAGAATACTGGTAAAGTAAGACAAAAGAAAATAGGCACAAGGGGGTGCCTGGGTGGCTCTGTGGGCTGAGTGTCTGACTGTTGATTTCAGCTCAGGTCATGATCTCATGGTTCGTGAGATTGAGTCCAGGAATGGGCTCTGTGCTGACAAAGCAGAGCCTGCTTAGAATTCTCTCTCTTCCTCTCTCTCTGCCCCTCCCCTGCTCACACACACTCTGTCTTTCAACATAAATAAATAAACTTAAAAAAAAAAAGCACAGGAGCTTTCTCTAACTTGGTAGATTTTTGTTCCTGTTGTGCATTGCTCCATCATAAACTGCACTATTAAAATGTGGCATCAAAAAAAAAGGTAATTTATCTTGCTCATAAAACTGCATTTTGGCAGTATGAAGCCAGCATGAAGGCTTGTCTGTATGTCAAGAAGGTCATCTGGGGAAGGTCAACTGGGGATGGAAGTACAGCTTCCAAGATGGCTTACACATGTGGTTTTGGAGACTGTCACTGGTATCTGATCCATGACTGTCTTTCAGGAGTCTTGGCTCCTCTCCAAATAGGAGTCTTTACAAAACTTCTTGTGTTCTTGATGGTATGGTGGCTGAATCCTAAAAGCTAGTGTTCCAACAGACAGAAAATGAAAGATGCCTATTTAGGGCAAGGAACCAGAAACTATCACAGCATAACTTCCACCCCATACCATTGGCACAGTAATCATAGAGACTTTGAATATTTTTTTAAATGTTTATTTATTTTGACAGAGAGAGAGAGAGAGAGAGAGAGAGAGAGTGTTCAAGCAGGGGAGAGAGGGAGTGGGGGGAGAGGAGAGAGACTCGCAAGCAAGCTCTGCACTGTCAGCACAGAGCCCAACTTGGAGCTCGATCCCACTACTCTGAGATTATGACTTGAGCCAAAATCAAGAGTTGTATGCTCAACTAACTGAACCACCCAGGCACCCCATCAAGAAACTTTTATTTAAGAGAAGACACAGACCAAATTTACTGATGTGAGGAGGGTCAAAAAATTATGATTATCATTAGTCCGTGATAACCTTGGAGTAACCGTGGCATCAGCCATAAAAACCAGACAGCAGGTGTATGCAAAGCCACACTCCTAGAGACATTGGGGCTGTGAATCATGGCAGAGGATGAGTATAAAGACAGCACCCTCCCTCTAAGGTTTCTGGAAGCGATTACAGTCAGGTGTCAGGTATACTTTTTGTTAGAAACCTCCCCATAGGCCACAGTCTTGATGATTAGCTAATAGGCCTCCTTCACTGAGCTACTGAGCTTCTTGCCTCTAGCTGTGCCCTGGGGATTGTAGCTGTTTAAGAACTTTTTCATTGGTTACTGTCTTTGGGACCCACAAGCATAAGCCCCGCTGGCCAGCAGAGCCAAACAATGTACCAGTGTCCCCTGGGAGGAGACACAAAATCAGAGAGCCAGACAGGGTTATTAATTTCTTTCTGGGTGACATAAATCATTATAGTCCCATGTGATCAGGAATGCAAGCTCCCTGGCCTCAAGTGCCAGGTGATCAAGAGGCACTCCCTGGGTGTCAGCTGCAAGCATCAGGGCACTAGATGCATGTAAAGGTTTCCATCCAGGAGATGCTGATGTTCTGGAGCACAGCAAATGGGAAATGTGAACATGGCAACCACCATTCTCTGTCCACAGTGTTCCAGCAAGCTCTTAGGTGTGTGTGTTAAGTTAGATTCACGCTCTTCTGGCTGAGGTTTTAATATAAGCAGGTGAGCCTACTTCATTTTAAGTTTAGGTGCAATTGGCTGCCTCTGAGTTGGGCCCTAGGGTGGGTGAGTTGGAGAGCATGAATCTTTGAAGAGGCCTTTCTCAGATTGCTAATGTCTTATAAATCTTCAGACATAGCCCTGTTGGGAGATTTCCATGGTGCCATGGCAGGGGTGGGGTTTATGGAGAGATTGTGTGCCAGCTTTCGTATCTACTTTGATGTGGCTTTCTCCTCCTTTGCCAGATACGTATTAGTCACTCAGCCAGGCTTTAGGATTTTAAGAGGAAATTGTTCCAGATGTAGCTGTAGACCCCGTGTGTTCACGGGACAAGATGAGTTCAGGATCTGTCTAAACTGTAATCTTAAAATTAAACTTTTCCTTTAACATCTTCATAGATGATATGTTTCCTGGATTGCCATAAGCCTTCCACTTCCAAATGTTATGCATTTGTCCCTTTCAACATCTGCCTGACCCTGACTGACTCTAAGTTTGCCATCCCTGGCCAAATTTGAGCTAGTCATAAAAGGAAACTGATATGTCCTCTATGTATACAACCCATGAAAACTTGTGGACATAGTAAGTTCAAGGATTCAGAGATCTTGTTCCTGGCAATCTCCTTCCCTAAAGATAGTCAGTAATCATCATATGCAAGGGTGACTCAGAAATCTCATATGCTAAGAGACTTCTATTAACTGAATATATAATCCCAATAATAAATATATAGCAAATAGTGAAATGATTTCCAGCCAGGACTCACCAGTTTTGGTCTCCATGTATACATTTTTTCTAAATGAATCCAGATACTCACTAGCAATTATTCTAATAAAATCAAGATTTTCCAAAATAAGGATGGGCTTGAAATCATCTAATTGATAGTTTCATTTTACAGATGATAAACTTGAGGTTCAGGGAATTAAGAGACTTATCTGATCACATATTTATGATAAGGGCAGGACTGAAAGTTGGATTCAGAGATCTTGTTAATATCTTATTAACATTATGGGATTATTAGAATATAGCTGAATATTCCACTATTCCAATATTGGAATACCAAAATTACTTACATGCCAATATAAATAAAAGCCTCTAGCCTTTAGTTGATAGTTTGGGCAACCCATTCCTCTTCATATAGAGACATATTTTAGAACTCATGTAACTTTTTGTCATGTAATATTTAGTATCCCTTTTTGTTATTCCAAAATCTGAAAAGTATGTGTGTGCATTCTCTCCATTTTGCTCTTCTCAGATTTTTATGAAATCTGGAAAGCAGCTTTATGGAATTAATCTATTTTCTAATAACTTCAATTGAGACCAGAAATAAAATTATATCTCCTTTTTATGAGCATCCATAGGATGTCATGTACAGACTTCAAACTCACAGCAAGTTCTATTAAAACATCAGTGTCCCTGGCTACTTTACTTCTCTGATTCTTGGATTTCTCACCTAGCATGGTTGTTTGGGGGATTAGAGGTAATACATCCAACAGCTCAGCTGGAACATCAAAGGTCCTTAAATGATATGTATATTAACTTTCTATCATTGGTTCTCAGAAGCTTTAAGTTTACCTAAGCAAGTTGTGTAACTATTTTAAGATGTTAATACAGAAATATACACAATGTTAAGTCACATTAATAACCAGAAATACAGGTACTTGAGCAGCCATATGATTTAGGAAGAGTCAGCCCTGCATGCAGGAACAATATCTTTTACTTAGACAATGTTCTATAAGGATCAAAGAATAGTAGTTATTAAATTGTAATGGCTTCAGGAGTCAGTGGAATTTGTATCACTCAATGAAGAAGTCTTTCTCAAAGACACAGGTTCTGACTGATTATTAATCTCTGAGCTAATACATCAGTAGCATGAAGTTAGTGCTTTTTATCCTTAGAATGCTGAAGTTAAGCCTAACAATTATCACTGCTATTTGAAAGCATCAGGGAAAATCAAGTTTCTGATTGTGAATCTGGAGTCAACTTTTCATTTTATTTCTTTTTAATACGGAAGAATAGTAATTTTAGCTATCCATATAATTATAAGGGAATCTTTAAGTATTTTGAGTTGCTTAGAGCTAGATCCATGATGTTAAAATCAACTAATTATTATTATTTTTGTTAATGTTTATTTATTTTTGAGAAAGAGAGAGAGAAAGAGAGGAAGACAGAGTGTGAATTGGGGAGGGGCAGAGAGAGTGGGAGACAGAATCCAAAGCAGGCTCCAGGCTCTGAGCTCTCAGCACAGAGCCTGATGTGGGGCTCGAACTCACAAACCACTAGATCATGACCTGAGTTGAATTCAGGTGCTTAACTGACAGCTACCCCTTAACTAATTATTTTTAAAATTGCTATGACTATGGGTACCTGGGTGGCTCTGTCGATTAAGTGTCGAGCTCTTGGTTTTGGCTCAGGTTATGATCTCACCATTCAAGTTTGAACCCCATCTCAGGATCCTTGTACTGACCACAAAGAGCCTGCTTGGAATTCTCCTTCTCTCCCTCTTTCTCTGCCCCTCCTCTGCTCTCACTCTCTTTCTCTCCTTCTCAAAATAAATAAATTTTAAAAATTTTAAAAATGAAAACAAATTACTATGACTTATTTTTTTATTTTTTTAAATTACAAACTAAACTCAATATTTTATTTTATTTTATTTTTTTTAATTTTTTTTTAACCTTTATAGTTTATTGTCAGGTTGGTTTCCATACAACACCCAGTGCTCTTCCCCACAAGTGACCTCCACCGAGACCATCACCCCCCTTTACCTTTCCCCCTTCCCCTTCCCCCCTCAGATTGTTTTCAGTATTCAAGAGTCTCTCGTGTTTTGTCTCCCTCCCTCTCCCTAACTCTTTTTCCTCCTTCCCCTCCCCATGGTCCTCTGTTGGGTTTCTCCTGTTAGACCTATGAGTGCAAACATATGGTATCTGTCCTTCTCCGCCTGACTTATTTCGCTGAGCATGACACCCTCGAGGTCCACCCACTTTGCTACGAATGGC
>CM053567.1:146004903-146034249 GCA_028646485.1 Cryptoprocta ferox
CACCAAGACAGTATGGTACTGGCACAAAAACAGACACATAGACCAGTGGAATAGATTAGAGAGCCCAGAACTGGACCCACAAATGTACGGCCAATTAATCTTTGACAAAGGAGGAAAGAGTATCCAATGGCAAAAAGATAGCCTCTTTAATAGGTGGTGCTGGGAGAACTGGACAGCAACATGCAGAAGAATGAAACTAAACTCAATATTTTAAATGACAAGATAGAAAATAAGTAAAAAGACAATAAACTAATGAATAATAATTTAAAATTTTACTTTTTTCTTGTTCCTTTTTAAAATAAGAGTAACGATTAATCCAATATTTTCAACTCTCAAAGCTCTTGTGTCAACAGGTCCTCATACTTCTATGTTTCCTGATAAATCAAAGAATTTTGGAGTGGAATTAAAGATATTTAAAGCATAATACTTTTCTTTTCAAATGTAAAAAGGTCATAAGTTAGCAAATAATATTTTCCCAACTACTAGATTCTAACACTGTACTCAACGATCCCTTCTAGATTGTGTATGCAAACAAGACTGATTTTTTTTTCCCACCTAACACTTTTTTTCAAATGTTCTCTATAATTATTTTTTTATTAGACTGTGAGCATCTTAAAGACAGGAACTGTATAACTTTTTTTTCAATTTTTTTGCATGCCAAATTTATATTAGATACGTTCTCATTTGTTTAAAAACCAAATACCACTATTAAAGACCAGCCTCCTGAAGGTTTAGGTAGTCAAGACTCTGAAACCAATTTATCTTAGCTTGTATTCCTATTTAGTACATATCTTGGTCTAGTCTTAGTTCACTTATCTGGCAAATGGGAATAATACTAGCACTTATTCCTTATGGTTCTCTGAAGATTTTAAACTGTTACTATGTGCAAAAATATTGGGAACAACATGAGACTCCCAATAACTTTTGAATGAAAATTGGGCAGGGGAGCATCGGGTTAAGAGAAAACCCGATGTCTGAGTCTAAATTCGAGCTGTGACAGGACTATCTGGGTAATTTTGCGCTAATGTATCCCTATGTGACTCAGTAGTCAACATCTATCAAGTGGGGATAATAATAATGGCACTCCTACTGATAAAGAAAAACATTTGACACCTACCATTTTAAAGATTAGCTCTCTATTTCAAGGGTTTTTTTTTTTTTTTAAGGCAAATGTTCTTGTTTTTACAAGTGGGGTCTTTCTCTTCATTTTCCTTCATAATTTACTACCCTTGAGTACAGGGCTAAAGTTTATGTGAGATTTGAGGACCTATTCTACCTAAATAAAAAAAGCTTCTTTCTCCTTTGCTTCGTATTCCTGCAAGGCTTTAAAAACATGGGGACTTCCTTTAAAGCAAGGATAGAATGCCGTACAAATTGCTTCATATGTGAAGAATCTGAGAGATCATATATCTTAAAGGAAAGATATATTTGAATCGTGAGTTTAACAGGAAGAGGGATAAAAAGAGATGTGGAAGAGGGAGATAGAAAAAGGGGTAAATAAAAAAAGTTTGGAAACTTTAGTTTACAGTGATTTATTTTCCTGAAGTAAACAATTCACCCAGAATGCCTCATGATCTATTTATTCTAGAATTTCTAATATGATACAAATCTACAGTCCCTAAAGAGATATGAATGACATGTAAGTCTCCAAACCAGCTATCTATTTGCTTCAATTCCTAGTAAGGGGAAACCGTAGGAATGGCAGATGAGGTCTGTAAAAGATGCATGCCCTGGGAAGAAAGAGTCACAGAACTAGTCTTTGGATCCAATTTAAAGGATCTCTATTCTATTCTCATGCAGTTTGACATCTAGATACCTGGTCCAACACATGCTTTTCTTTCTGCCAGGACTATGTCAATTTTGCATTTTTCTCCAAATATTGACTTTTGATTTGACTCTATTAATATATTCACTGACTTGGCCTTCCAGCAATTTTCTTTTCCTTTTCTGACCAAGATCTCAACAGAACTGTGCTCTAATGTTGACTGACAACTTGGCATAGTACCTTCCTTCTGTTTACCACTATTTTCTTTTATGAATCTTCAATGGGAGCTATATCAGTGGGTTTCAATGAGGACTTTATTCTAGGAGAATACAAACATAAGTAAGTTGGTCTAATGATTAGTGAGTGAATTCCTTTCCAAAACCATTCATGAGCTCCCTGGGAAAACATATATATACTTGTCAGTTGCAGTCATTCCACAATATCGAGAGTTATACAGAGTGAAACATTCTGTGATAACTGCAGTACAAGAAGCAATGTAAGGGTTTTAAAATGTATTGTTTAATAACCAAGGACGCATCAGGCATTTCTGACCCAACTACAGTGTGGAACCTCACCCGAAACTTGAAATTTTATATCATCACCGAAACATGTATCTTCTCTTCTTCTACTACATGTCTCAGTCTACACATTCCTGAGCCCTGTCCCGTCCTCATGTCCCACTTCATTCTAAAGCAGTATGACTAGTCACTAGTAGTAAGGACTTAAAGTATAATGATTTCCTTTGCAGGCTGCAAAGGAAGTGTCCAGAAACAAAATCAGTGACGTCACAGTGACCACATCGAACTTCTAAACAGGTATTCAAAATCACTCACCCAATTCTACAGTAAGATCATTTCCCTGTTCATAACTAACAAGATTTAACAGATGCCCTTCTGAAATAGACAAAGGAAATACCTGCTCAAAATTCTTTTCATTTAGTTTTTTTATTTATTCCAACAAATTTATATTCTTATTTCCAGTTATTGTGACCATTCACCTCAGATTTTCAAAATCTAGTTTCAAAGCAGTTTATGTCCGGGAAAATTAAGCTGAAAGTTCAAATGAATATTTTTAATCTTTGAGACAAAAATTGCTGTCTAAATTGCATAGATAATAGAGCAAAATTAACTCTCAAACAGAAGTCTCTGTGGACAAACTCCTGAAATCTTCAGACCTGGGTTGAGATCATGCAATTATTTCAGATAATTGAAAAATATCCTTGTTAGAGAAAATCTGCCTGCTTTTTTGTGGGTGACAGAGGAACTAATGATCTTTTCTAAAGTGAATCATTGCCATAAGCCTTGCTTTCTGCCAACCAACCTCCAGCTGCTTCCTCAGACAAACTTTTATTATCCTCATAATTATATTTTTACTTCTTGTCAACTCAAGTATTGGGACTAAAAGCAACTATTTGTCCTATCTTTTTGTCTTCCTTTTTTTCTTCTTGACCTCTCTCTTTACCTGTGGAACAGTCAGAGTCTAAAGATTAATATATGAAATACCACCTTGAATATTAGCAACACTTTTCATTCATCACCTATAAAATAGATAGTGAAGGAAAACGTCTAAGTGACAGCTGACAAAGCTTTTCTTGTCTTCTCTCCCATGGCACAATTCTAACAGTTGCAGTTTTCCCAGATGTATATGGATGCTGACTGTGCTAGTTGACATGCTGTTCTTAGCAAAATGCAATGTGTTCAATCAAGCTGGTAGAGCCAGAGTCCATAAATTTATCATGCAAATGTTCGTGGTGAGAAAGCCTTCTTGAAGGATGCTGATGCACAGGAAGTCATGTCTGACTCCTGTTTCCAACCCTATAGTAGATTCAGTGCTGTTGTTGACCTCGGCCGTGGCCAAGTGTCTCACAACCACTCAAAACACTGGTAACATGTATTTAAAATGCAGAATTATCATAAAAGACTCTCTCTATATAAAATGAGCACATATTCACACAGGTCTTTCAGACACATTGTATAAGCTACCACATCATTAGAAAATGCATTAGGACAATACTGCCTTTGCTGTAACAGAGGAAAATAGGTGAAATATATATAAGAATGTTAGAACAGTAAACTAAACTATAGTTGGAAAAAACTTGAATTTAATAATAAAGTTTATCTACTAATAAAAAATGACCGTACTGTTTTCCAAAATACAGATATAACATTCACATTGTCAACATTAGATTTATAGAACATAGTCTTTCACATTTTGTATCTAAACTTCCCTAAAGAATCCAAGAAAAATGATCACCAGAATCCCCATTTGTCTGAAATCAAATAAAAATAAATTTAAAATATACATAGAGATCTTCTAATGTATCATAGAAATATTTCTTGAATTCCTTTAGAAATGTTTTGATGTTTTAAACCAGGGAGAATTAGAGAAATAACTTAGTTTAATAGATTTTGTTAACATTGATATATTCCATCTGTCATGTGTCAGAAGGAACTAACATTTTTAAAGATATTCCCATGTGTCTGCTGTTATGATATCTCAAATGTTTTCTTTTAATTCTTCATTAAAACCTTTGATATAAGTAATTTTATTCCCAATTTTCCTCAGTTGTTTTTCTGACTCTTTCCTCCATCATTTCCATTCTGCTACTGGGATTACTCTGTAAGTTTTTTTCTTTCTTTCTTTCTTTCTATCTTTCTTTCTTTCTTTCTTTCTTTCTTTCTTTCTTTCTTTTGTTCTTTTTCTTTCTTTCTTTCTCCTTTTTCCTTAGCCATGTGACATAATTCCATTCCTGTTATTTATTCTGGAGGAATTAAAATGTACGTTCATACAAAAACCTGTTCTTGAATCTTTATAGTGACTGTTCACAATCACCAAAACTGGAAAGGACCCACATATCTTTTTTTTAATTTTTTTAAACATTTATTTATTTTTGAGAGACAGAGAGAGACAGATCATGAGCAGGGAAGGGGCAGAGAGAGAGAAAGGGACACAGAATCAGAAGCAGGCTCCAGTCTCTGGGCCGTCAGCACAGAGCGGGATGCAGGGCTCGAACCCACAAACTCTGAGATCATGACCTGAACCGAAGTCCGATGCTCAACCGACTGAGCCACCCAGGCACCCCAGGACCCACGTATCTTTCAACAAATGGTACATACCAATCTCTGGCACATCGATAGAATGGAATACCATTTGGCAAAAAAGAATAAACTATTGATACATGCAACAACTTGAATTGATCTTCAAGACATTGTACTGAGTGAAAGAAGTCTGTGTTGAAAGGTTACACATTTCAGGGGTGCCTGGGTGACTCAGTTGGTTGAACATTTGACTTCAGCTTGGGTCATGATCTTGCTGTTTGAGGGTTCAAGCCCCGTGTTGGGCTCTGTGCTGACAGCTCAGAACCTGGAGCCTGCTTCTGATTCTGTGTCCCCCTCTCTTTCTATCCCACCCCCACTCACACTCTGTCTCTCTCTCCCTCAAAAATAAACATTAAAAAAACAGGGTACATATTTCGTGACATTTAGTATATATATGACATTCTGTGAATTATACACCTGTCAGTCTTTGCCTGAGTCTAAGGATAAAGGAGATGTGATTTAAAATGGATAGCACAAGGAAGATTTTTTGGGATGATGGAACTGTTTCATATTCTTACTGTGCTAGTTGGTTACTTGAATCTCTACATGTGTTGTAATTCATAGAAATGCATGCCAAAACTTAAATTTTAAAATATGATAATCAAAAAGTCTTGAAGACACAACAAAAGGAAGATAAGTTTCACAGAAGCTGGGGATTTTTCCCCCTGGAAATGAGAAGAATTTTGTGAAAATTACAGTAATCTTCAAATATTTGAAAGACTATTTTATGGCTTACACAAAATTTTCAAAATTAAGAACCTTGTACTTATTTAAAACCATTGCTTGTTTTTAAAATCTCACTTATTTCACCTTGGTATCACACACTCTTATTTATAATTTAACCCATTCTTTTCATCTCTCATTTTGTTAATTTAAAACCCAACCTTCTAGGCCAACTACTACAATCAATATTCCACTGATTTTAGATTATTAAAAGGATCTTTAGTATTTTTGGCCATTTAGAGAGATCACAAAGTTGAAGAAGAAAAGTGGCTGGATTCCTTTTCTTCCCTCTAATATTTTAAGTCTCTGTCTGAGTTTATTTAAGTGAGTGAGAGCTGCCAAGATCTTTCAGTTTGGAAATTGGAGATACTTAATGCTTGAGCACATGGCTCAACAACATTAACATTTTAAACTTGGCATAAGGCTCAGTCTCAGAGAAAAACAGCTGCTTTGCTAAGCATTGGAGGGGGGGGGGGAAGATCATTAAAAAGTTTAAAATAAGTGGCAAATGCTATTCTGCCCGATCATTAGAAAGTTTTGTGAAATGTTAGCAGTTGAGGAAAACTTTACCCCCACCTTATTAGATAATCTAATGAATGCGATATTAGAATAGGGGGAAAAAGCACAGTTATTGAGCATTATATTAAAACAGAAATTTATAATGTAAGCCTAATAATTCTTTGGAGTTAAGATTTGTTTCTGCACCTCAATTTAAATATGTCAATACAGTCTTGAGGGTATTTAAAGGGCGACTGTTTGACATAGCTTCCTGTCCACTGTTCCTGTACTCTCATATTTAGCTAGTTTATCTTAGGACACTTAATTTGAAGCATTTACCCAATAAGTGATTTCCTCATGTAGCAAGCAAACAAGCAAGAAAAAAGAAAGAATTGTTCAGTAAAGTAAGATTGGCATAAAATAGTAAAAGGAAGAAATATTACTTTTCCATTTTCCCTCTCTCTCTTTCACTCTCTTGCTCTCTCTCGTCCACCTCCCTCCATACCTCCTTCATTCCTTCCTTTCATTTCTTCTTCTTCCTTTTTTCTTTTTTTTTAATTTAACACAGAACGGCATAGGACCTCAGTCCTTCAATAATCATATGAACAAAAAATGAGGAAGAAATAAAAAGGTAAAATGAATTAGAGGCACCTCTGTGCAAGAAATCCCAATGAAATGGTACACAATTTTCCTTGTATTCTTAAGCATGAGAACCTCAAGTTGGTCTCAATAACGTTAACGATTTGGGCATAATTTTCTACATATATGTTTCTATGTGTATTATATGTATAAATTTCTCTGTAACTTGGTTTCTTGAATTTTACCTATGATAACACTTATGTTAGATGAAAATAAATATATGAATATATATTTTAATCACCGAGTAAATTCATTTTTTATTTTGGCTTTGAGCATCTTACCCATAGCTGGTTTAGTTTCATTTACATTCTTTTGAAAACGTCTAGCGTTATTCAGATTCTTTATTTAAAACTCAAAGAAAAGAATGTCAATTCCTTCTCAGGAATCAGTGCAAATCCACCCACTCTCAGAAAGCATATGTGGCCTGTGAATACCTGATCCAAAGTTTAATCACCAGCAATTTTTTTTAATAGCATAGTTACTGTAGAGAAGAATAACCCTAGATAACATTTATGTGTGGAATACCTATTCTAAATATGCATTAATGTGTTTAGAATCTTTTTTCTTACTTTTTTGTTTTAGTATATTCTGGAAAATGATGAAAATATGGTGTTTATATAATAGATGAATAGGTAATATCCTCCAGTTTTATGCTATAATTAGTTTTGAACATTTGTCACAGTCCTAAACAATCATCTTTCTAAGGAAGGCTCATTCTATTTTTATATTCACATCAAGCAAGAGCATTCTAAGACTAAGATTTTTTGTGTGTGTATATGTATATACATATATGTTTTTTAAATATTTATATATGCACATATACATATATGTGCATTAACAAAAAATTAATATTTCACCATAGAAACTCCAATTGAAAAGATAGTTTAATTTTTTCTTGGGTGAAGAACGTGTCATAATAAAATAATTCTAATATTGTACTTCAATCATTAAGTTTTACTTTTCCGTTAGAAATAAAAAAAATCAGGGTATGGTTTCTTATTTTTTCATTTTGCTATTTGGAAAAATAAGTCAGCTAAGGAGTAACTCTTCATTTCTAAAAAGAATCAAGTTTCTAGCATTTAAAAATATTTTTTTAACTTTTGTTTATTTTTGAGAGACAGAGACAGAGTGCAAGTGAGGGAGGGGCAGAAAGAGAGGGAGACAGAATCTGAAGCAGGCTCCAGGCTCTGAGCTGTCAGCACAGAGCCCGACACAGGGCTCCAACCCATGAACTGTGAGATCATGACCTGAGCTGAAGTCAGATGCTTAATCAACTGAGCCACCCAGGAGCCCCAAGTTTCTAGAATTTTTATTGAAAGAAAGTTAGTGTCCCTTATTTTCACCTAGTATAAAAAGTAAATTTAACACATCCCATTTCATACTTTATATATCTAATATTTTGCATAGAGAATGTCTCTCACTTTCTAATGATCATCTCATCCTCGTCTCCGCATTACCCCATATTAGTGAGAACACTGACCCACTAAGCTTTGCTTTATTCATTAAGAAACATGTTGCCATACTCCAACTAAAAGAATTTTTTCATGATTTATTATTTTCTTAAGCTTGTAGGAAAAGTTCTTTGAGTTTTTGATTTGTTTTATTTTATACAGTGGATAAAGAAATCTATAGTGCTTCATAGATCATATAGATCATAATCTATAATGCTTCCATAGATTCCATCATTTTATGCTATAACTATTCATGATTAATGAGTATGTAGAAATTGGTTAAATTCATAAGGCAACATAATGGATAGAATCAGACTAAATACAATTCATTCAGTCATCATTTTGCAGAAGGATATGAAGCTTTATTAGCTAGGGTTTACAGGCTGATCTAATGAGAATGACACTTAAGAAAGAAAGTCCTAATTACCTCAAAATGATTTCTCTGGGACATGGAACTACTGAACCAGGTAGAAATTTGACATTAATATGGTAAGAAAATAATGATAATAATTACTATTATTATTATACACACATATATAAACCATCTATCTGTATATATATATATATATATGAACTGCATATATACTTTATATACAACTATATATATATACTACGAAGTAGATAGCTCTCTATATGCTATAGATAGATCTATAGATAGTTATATATAGTATATATTTATCTCTCTATAAATACTTAAGTGATTCAAGCCATTTCCTTAAGATGCTTCATATCCCCTCTATGAGATAAGCATTTTTATTCCTGTTTTACAAAACAAACTTAAGTGGCTTTAATTTGTTAAAAATGGAAATTTGTACTTCAATAACTGATGTTTTTAACATTCCCAGGTCAACATTGCAGTTATGGAACTTTCAGTAGAATAGATGCTGTACTATGATGCAAAATCTTGACCTTGGACTTTGCTTTAAATGTAAGAAAATATTACATGATGACACATTATATTAAGGCCAGAAGTATTTATTAATTTAGAAGATTAAAGGCTTTGCATTCTGATAAACATTTTATATTGTATGCTATGGAATACAATGGATAAAATACATGTGGTTTACTGAATTACTTTAATAAGATATTCTATAATTGTGGTTGTCATCTAATACAATGCAGTTAAATCTAATCAATATATTTTATTATCTTTCTCCTTATCTAATTCCACAATATAAACTATTTGACAATACGGATCTCAAAAATATGTTTAGCATACAAGTAACATGTACAAAAATTACTAGTTTAATAGCAATATGTCCATTGGTATTATGAGATTTTTCTACTTAAATAACTTCTAAGATCCATAGGAATATTATAATCTTTGTTACAAAATTGGCATGAACAAACACTATCAAAAGATATATTATGATTTCAGATTTAATAATTGACCCTGCATGTAAAATAAATGACTTTTATTGTATGAAACAATTAATTTCTCTTCATAGATATTTATGTGTGAAATTAAATATTTCATACATACATTAATTTTATAATTTTAGAAACCAGCCACTCTGAGGTGCACTAATCAACTTTTCCATTTGTGTAAAAGCTAATTCTTTAATGGACAGTAATAATTTTCTTTGCCTAATGAGTCATCAAACATGCCCTGCATATTGAGTACTTGAAAGAGTCTTTTTATTTTCATCATCATCAACAATATTGAACTGTGTCTGTCAGTATAAAAATTTGATCTTTACATTATATATTTAAGTCCTTCTCCATTTTAACTGCGTTTTTAAACATTAACATAATTTTACCCTTTCAAAGGCTAGCTATCATCTCATGAATTCGTGCACTTCTGAAAGTGCCCTTGTTTGTTATTTATTAATTCTCATGAAAAGCCTGCCAAAATTTAGAAATGGGACCAACTCCTTGAGATAGAAGTGCAAAATGACACTTTTAATGACACTTGCTTATGGATGCAATAAAGCAAACATTAGTCAACCCAAATATTAAGCACAATGCATTGAATTGTTTTTATAGATTTTAAGAAACTACACAAGTAAACTGTTTCTTAAAACTTGTAGCATATTACCATACTCAGTAATTTTACAGAAAATCTGAAATAAGAGAGAAATTTAGTTAAGAAATTTATTTAAACAAAGAGACTATTATTTATTTTCCAGGAAAATATTATTTGTAAGGAATCAAATGAAATACATTGGAAAATGTAATTAAATGAGCATACAGCTAAAAGCGATATGGCCAGTACCTAAGAACAAATTAATTTTTCCAAGGTTTTTAGCGACTAAACTTTTACAACTTTAGTGTTGCCTCCATATGGATATTATTGTTCAATGAATTCTATTTTCTACCACTTTAGTTTTTGACCTGGATCAGTGCGTGAATTTGTTTCACTGTGATTAATCATTACGATTGTTGTCAATAATGTGCTTCATGGCAGACTCTATTGAAAATAACCACAAATTAAAAACAAAAACAAAAAACAACTATCAACTTGGGATAACCTTATCCTATTGTAGCTAATTTGATAAATCACATGGACTGGGTAGTACATTATGAAAATGAACACTTTTTCTTATATATAGTTTCAGATCTAACAAAATTTTTGAAATTGGTTTTCTGTAACATTGAAAATTAAATAATTTCTCTATTGACCATAGTGATGGTCAATCTTTTTAAGATTCAGCAACTCATTGGGCCCAGGAAATATTTAGTTCATTATCAATTATCTTCAGAGTATATGTTGACATCATTCTACAGATATCTGTGTGATTAGAAAAAAGGATTACTCACTGAATTTTCCAAAATAAATATGTTTACTCATTTCCTCTACTTCTTCATAAGCACCCCACTATGCTTCTGTCAGTATGATGTTAGATTTCCCATGAACTATGTGAATTAATAGATTAATGCTGATGAAGACTTTTTCCAGAACTTTATGACTTCAAGCTCTCAGCTCTACATCTCCCGTCAACCAACTTAATGTGTAGGAGTTGGGAAAGGAGAAGTGGTAATATCAGGTTTTACATATATATAAGCTAACGATTTAACTTCTGTAGCTCTTGGCATATGTTAATTATTTGAAGGCGATATTTCCCTCAACATGGCTTCTGTCTTTCCCACTTTAGCATTCTCGACTTTAGCTCCATTAGTACTTCTCTTTTCCTCAGATAGGAACACTTCCCACCTAAGCACTTATCACAATTTTAGATGTGCTTCAACACATAATTAGCCTTTTGAAAAATAGCTTTAAAAAACTTAGAATACATTTGCAACTAAATGAACATGAAAAAAGTTATTTCTATTACAACTAAAGCAGTCTCAAAAGTGATAAAAAAATCAGAAACTGGTCCTTAAAATTGCCTATGTTGGAGAAAATCAATTTGGCAATATATATATTAACTTAAATTTTAATTGTCTTCTGCCAAACTGTGTTTATATTTATTGCATGAAATATGCTTCTGTTTTAATGTGCATACAGAAATACAATTGTGACAAATTCCCCCAAATATGCATTATTTCCCAGTTCTTTGGCTCAGCCAATTATGGCCAGCATGCCAACCATTTGACTTGGCAAATAAAGTTTTATTGAAATAGAGCGAACCCCATTCATTAACTTAGAAAATAGGTGGCTGCTTTCCTAGTCCAACAAAAGATAGTTGCAATAGACAATGTATGGTCTGCAAAATTTAAAATATTACTATCTGGCCCTTTTAAAAAAGTTGCCAGTGCCAACACAAAAGTTTGTCTTGCTCACAGTTTCTGAAATAATTTATGCTTCAATATACGTAAGACTGTATTAGGAGAATCTTCTGCCAGCATAGCTACAGCAGAATCTCTTGAGGTTTCTATTTGACCAGTGCCTCTTTTTTAAGGACTCATCAAAATCCATCCACTGATGATCCCCCTTCTGAGATTCTTCTTCCACACATCCTGCTGAGTGTGTAATGTGATACTAACTCTTTACAGACAGTTGGATAGAAACATTTCCTCAAGTAGATCAATCTGATTTCTTCCTCAGGTAATATAAAATTGGTTAATTTTCCGTGAATACTTGACTTATAAACTGATGTACACTTTAAGGCAGAGGCTGTCATGTCAAGGATGCAGTTTTGAACTATACATGATATTGATCAGTGGAGAGAAATATCTATGGGGGAAAAAAGTAGAAGTGAAAAGGCATACAAAAAGGAGGCAAGGCATGTATTGAAAGAGAAGAGATCTGTCTTGATTCTAAAAAAAATTACTAGTTCAAGATTTTTAGGAGTCCAACCTATAATATTCAAAGAAATTTGAAGACACTACATCCATAAACATAAAAAGAACATGACCTAAAATAAAGAATTGGGCATTAAAAATGTGTGTTAATAAATTATAAATATAATTGTTAAATAAAAATAAATGATATGAAAATTGGGTGTTAAAGTCAAGAAAATATACAAATAATGAGAGAGAGAGAAAAAATATGCAGGAGAGGAGAGGAGAGGAAAGAGGAGACACTATATGGGAGGAAAAAGAGACAGAGGGAATCCTTTAAACAGGTTCAATGTATAGCAATTCCATAAAGCGATTACCCAGAAAATATATGATAAAACAGATTTTAAATGGTCAAATTCACTGAGATTAATTTTTGGCCTGATCTTCCTAAAATCTGAAAATTCCTACAGCAAATGAATTACCTTTGCTCCATGTCTTCTTTGAGTTTCTAGCTTGCCACTTAATCTTTTTGGTATGGCCTTCTCTTAGCTGCCAAATCCAATTATATTTGTCATGGCAACACCATCTTCCAAACCCATGCATAACACTTGACCTTCTGAAATTAACATATATGTGGTTGTGTGTTTGTTTGTTTTTACCAGTATCTGTTGCCTTCATTCAATTCTACCTTTCATGAGGATAAGGGCTACATATCAACTTTCACTGAGCTCTAGGTTCCACACTTCTTACTAATCCTAACTCACTGTATACTATCAATAAGCATTTGTTTTTTTCATCTTTGCATTCACAGCAAAATGCTGACATTATAAAGAATTAGGAATTGCTTGATGACTTTTAAATAGGAATTGCAAATAACTCTACTATTTAATATATGTTGTAAAGGATATCTAAGAGATGGTAACTTCCGAAAGGAAGGTCCATTTTTCTTTTGTATTTTATACTTTTGCAATGTAAGTAATAGAAAATTCACTTACTTTATAAATATACAATAAAAAAAATCCAGAAGCTAATATTACTAAGGAGATAAAGAGTTGGAGTGTTCTTTTTTGCCTATCCTATTTTAAAAAGACTATTATACCCAATGATCTGTTTTAGTATTCTTGGAGTATCAGAATTCTCTATTTATATTTCTTTTATGCTTTTCCTCCTATTAGAGGAGATAATCTGTAAATATGAACATTGTAACGATCTTTCAGGGGCAAGAGGGGAAAAAGGAGAGCCATTGCCAAATTATTCAATCTACTTAATGGTAAAATCAATTTAGTAACATGTATGTATCATAAATACAGGTACATATTTTCAAATATCAATGCTGTCTTATATCAAATACACGTCATTACATACAATTGAACTGACATTCAAAAACAAAAGATTAACCATGAAATATATGTGCAACAATATGCAATTATTTTTAATTAAAATTTATTTTTATTTTTATTTTTTAGTGAGTACGTGTAGGAGAGGGGGAGACAGAATCTTAAGTAGGCTCCACCCTCAGTATGGAGCCTGCCCTGGGACTAGATCACCTGACCTTACTATCATGACTTGAGCCCAAATCAAGTGTCGGATGCTTTATGACTGAGCCACCCGGACACCCAACAATATGCAATTATTAATGCAACTGTTTTGATGATAGAAAATATACAAAAATTATAAAATTAAAATGGATTTTGGGATGCCATCAAATGTAGAAGGAAGTTATTTGGGAAGATAAAGATGAAACTATCGATGGGTCCTGTCATAGTTACTGCATGTAGACATAAAGTGAAATAGGGATATATACAAAACTTTATTAGTAAACAGAAATGGGAATGTCTCTCTATTGGGCAATTTGAGAATATTTCACAGAGGACTTTGCATTTGAAATGGGTCTTACATAATGAATAGAAGCTGTCCGGAGAAAAGGGGGTAGAATTCTGAAGAGGAGAGAAGCATGTATAGAAATGGGGTAAAGAGAGTGTTGAGGACCTTTAGAAATTTGATTGGAGATCCTGAAGGATTTGGTAAGTGTAATGTAGGGATACAGAGCAAGAATGATGGGAAACAAAGCTGATGGCCTGACTGTGAAAACCTAGAACAAGCAAACAGGTGCACAGTCATTCTACAGGAAACTTCATGTTAAAATAAGTCCTCCAATAAAAGAGTACTTTATTTTTCTTTAAAAAATAATGTCAGGGTGGCTCAGTTGGTTAAGCATACAACTCTTGATTTTGACTCAAGTCATGATCTCACGGTTTGTGGGTTCAAACTCCATGTCAGGTGCTGTGCTGGCAGCACAGAGCCTGCTTGGGATTTTCTGTCTTCCTATCTCTCTACCTCTCTCCTTCTCTATCTCTCAAAAATAAATAAATTAACATTAAAAATTTTTTTAAAAAAGGGATAATGCCTCTGAAAATGTTGGAGTGGGGGAAGGACAAGAGAAAAGAGGCAAAAACATTAGGAGGCTATAGCAAGAATCAAGAAGAAAGTGATTGTGGTTTAACCAAGGGAGTGGCATAGTTCATTTTTAGGATACAGTTAGGAGATAAAGTTGGTGATATACAATCACTAGTTTTAGTGTCAAAATCAAAGTTAGCATATCTAAACTGGGGTTTCACCTTCATATTTCTATGGCCTTCTAATTAAAAACAACAGCAACAACAGAAACTTTTCTTCAAGGTGTTATAGAAGTAATCCCCAAAGACATTACCCATTATCTAATGTAAATTTACAGTTCACAGCTATACCTGTGTTTTTTATCATTCAAATAGTTCCTATTGTTGAAAAAATGATGTTAATTAACACCTTTAGGATGAATGAGTAGATCGATAAAGAAACTTGACTGCAAATTTCATATACTTCCATGAAGAGAGTAAATTGTTATTATATTAAATACCTATAAATAGGTCATATTTAATATGTGTTATTTATATGTCTTATGTATTGCATATTATTTTTTATTCATATTTCATATTTTTATTTATTGACATAGATCTCAATGCAATTTCTATTGTAATATTATTATTTTAGTAGTACTCTTTTCTTCGAAATGTGATATAAATATAAGCACTACCAAATAAAATAAAATAAATTTTGCACTTCCCATGGCTAACCAACCTCCATAGGTTCTAGTTTTAAACACTCAAGTACTTTCTCAAAATAACAAAAACAAATGCTTTTCTTTATCATTAACTTTTCAAAGCCTGCTGACTTTTGTGAAATCACTGCAGCTGGGCTCAAATGGTGTATGAAATGAAAATATCCTGCCTAGCCACTGCACATAGGAAACATCATGACAATGTCTTGCAATCAATGTTCTGCTCAGTTATTTTTTGTAATACTGAGGTCGTGGAGTAAAACTTACTGAGGAAGAGAAAAAGGGCGACTGAAACTTTTCTTCAAGTGTCATTTTGATTTACTTTTTCTGCTTATGCTTAATTGGAGATATTAGATAAACTAGAAATCAAGTGTTGCATTCTCTTGAATAGTCATGGATGCTGCAATCTGAAGTATTGACTATATACAGAAATTTTTATATAAGAGTGTTCCTAAATGGTGAAGCACCAGCCACAAAGGTTATGCAGGATTTAATACCTCCATGACCCTGGAGAAGCTTCTGGACTTATTTGTCTTTTGTGTCTTCACAGTAGCAGTTTTGGAAAGTAGGCATCCTTTCGAACATATGTCTGTTGCTTTTTATGTCTATTGCATTTTATGTAAAATGTGGATACAAACTGACTTGGTTTATTAAGAGATATGACAACAGCTTTAGACACAAAACACAGAACATAAACTTCCACATAAAAGTCTTTCTATTTCCTCTTGTAATATTCATTTTATTTCCCTTTCATCCATATAACTAGGACCCACTGATATATAGCAGAAGAGGTATCATATTCTGTTTTTAAAATGTGCCTTTCCCATCCAAAAACATAGACTTGCTGTGTATTTATTCTTGTGTTTGCACTTTTTCTTCTGAATTGCATTTACTCAATTTCCAAGTCCTTTTAGAGGGAGTTTATTTTTCTTTTATTTTTCTATGCCAATGTCAGTATAGCAGGGGTGACAGGAAAGGACATTTATTCACTGAAAACTTCCTGCATCCTGGTCACTATTTTATGCACCAATAGAAGCTAGAACAGGCACTATTGAATAAGCACTATTTCAATATCATTCCTTTAATTTCACATTTGACAATAAATAGAAAGGAGAGATAAGCATTAGCCTATTTACCTATGAACTGATTTTGTTGGCGTTATTTTTCTTTTGATTTTTTGTTCTGTGGACCTAAAATCAAGGACCAGGACATGGGTTAATCCAGAATCGCCAAACATGTTTTATGAAAAAGGTAATTGTAAAACCATACAGAAGAAAATTGCTGTCTACACTATGGCTAGGTTCTCAGACAAGCCAACAAATGCTTATTTTGTAGTACCATTTTATGTTATTAGTTCAAAGAGGACTTGGATCAGAATTATAAAACATGACTTGAAATTCTGGTTTCCCATTTTTTTGTGTGATTTTGTATGACTTAATTCCTCTTTGTGAGTAGCACTATTTTAATTCCTATAATAACCAAATATGAAAACATTCTTTTTCTGGAAAGTGCCTTATAAATTGTATTGGTGTCCTAGACCTGCCATTAGAAAGTACCACAAACTGTGTAGATTAAAACAATGGAAATTTACTGTCTCACGGATCTGGAAACTAAAAGTCTGAAATCAAGGTGTCAGCAGAGCCACATACCCTCTGAAATGTGTACAAAAATCAATCCTTGGGGTGCCTAGATGGCTCAGTGGCTAAGCATCTGACTTCGGGTCAGCTCATGATCTCACAATTTGTGAGTTTGAGCCCCGCGTCAGGCTCTGTGCTGACAACTCAGAGCCTGGAGCCTGCCTCAGATTCTGTGTCTCCCTCTGTCTCTCTGCCCATCTCTCACTAGTTCTCTGTCTCTCTCTCTCTCTCAAAAATAGAAATAAAAACATTGAAAAAATTAAAAAAATCAATCCTTGGTCTTTCAGGCTTCTGGAAGCCTTTCTTTCTTCCATCTTTGTACGTCATTCTTCATGTGTTTCTGCCTTCACATGGCTGCCTTCACAGCCAACTTCTTTGAAGGAGTCAATTCATATTGGATTAGAGACCCACTCTACTCCAATATGACTTCATCTTAATTAATTACAACAATCACCTTATTTGCCAATAAGATCATACTCTGAGTATATGGACTTCAATATAGCTTTATTAAGGAGACACAATTCAAACCATGACATAGTATTTAAATACTATACTGATAATTAGTAATTATTAAATTCTGACAAATTGTGCATAAAATTGACTTTTCTTTCTTACTAGAAGTAAAATAGCACCCATGGCTACTCATGGATATACTCAGAGTAAAAGAAACAGATAGTGTGACAAAAGAAACAATTCTTTTTTCCAGGCCTTCCAAAATTAGTTATCTAATGAATTCATACCTATCACACACAAGTTGTAACAAGTAGTGTTGTTAGGAGGTTTACATTTTGCAATATACTTTTCATCTTTTTTACCTTATTTGATTCCTCTGAAAACTCTGGTGAGGAAGAATCCACAGAACTGAAGCTCAGACAGGTAATAGTTATTTGTTCAAAATTATAAAACACAAATAGTAACATGGAAACTAGAACACCTTCAACTCCAAGTATTGCAACTTTTTCATTAGAACTGTCTTTTCTTCTCATCCCATATACACTTTCTGATTGTCATTTTCCATTGCTCATTGATTTAACTAACCATCTCCACACTCATGGTGACTTAAAAAAAATCTGGACTTTAAACTTGTATTTTCAGATTCATAAGAAATCATCTCTGTGTCCTGCCAACACTAAAATGGGAATGCGTAAAAATGATTTAGTAATCACGCTTTTTGCTCCAATCCCTATGTCTGTTAACAGCATCACTAAGCACCTATCAATTCAGAACTGTAATGTGAGAATCACTCTAGAGTTTTTATTCCCCACCACTTCCTCTCCCCACCATTGTCCCTTGCCATACTGAAACAATAACCAACTTCTAAAACATTTTCTCAGAGATTTTTTCCTGTTGATCTATGGATTTGTTGTATTTGTCAAGTTCCCTGTGAATAGTTACCTGAATCAGTGAAAAGATGAACTGATTTCACTGGTAGCAACAGTTTTTTTCTATCTCTAATAAATGTTACAACACAGTACCACCTGAGTTATTTTACACTGTATCACTTCACATTTTTAAAATATGTATATAAATGGTGTTTAATGTAATTTAATATAATATCAAAATCCCTGAGTAAAGAAGAAACATACTTCACCATCTGGGTTGAATTCTATCTTTTCCATATCATGTTACTTCTTTACTCCCTATCCATCTGATACAAATGTTTGCTATTTTCTATATGTGTATGTCATGCTTTTATAATAATCATATGTTGGCATTTATTATGTTGTAGGCACTATTCTAAGCACTTTAAGCTTTTTTTTAATGTTTATTTATTTTTGAAGGAAAAAGACAGAGCGTGAGCGGGGGAGGGACAGAGAAAGAGGGAGACACAGAATCCAAAGCAGGCTCCAGGCTCTGAGCTGTCAGCACAGAGCCCAACTCACAAGCCATGAGATCATGACCAGAGCCAAATTTGGTTGTTTAACTGACTTGAGCCACCAGGTGCCCAGCACTTTTAAGTTTTTTAACCAATTTTCATTATCTCAACAGAGTCTTGAAGTAAAAACTATTAGTTTTCTAATTTTGTACCTTAGTCAACTATATTTTGGAGGAGTTAAATAACTTGCCCAAGGGCACACAGCAAGAAATTCTTCAACTGAGAGTTTATGCCTGGTAGGTTGCTTCTAGAGTCCATTACCTTAACCACCTTGCTAACAGTTACATATTGCCATTGTATAAGCTGTATTTTTTTGCATCAAGTATTTTTCTTTTAATCTACTTACCCTATTTCCAAAGAGCTTCTTTGTCTCTCTGGCAAATTTTTTCCCATTCTTCAAATCCTGTTCATATTACATTTCCTTTTCCAGCCCAGTCTGATCACAGAGCAAGCAAATATAATTTCTCTCTTTTTCAGCATATGCAATTATATATCCTGAGCAAAATAGCAATATTACAAATATTACACTCTATTGTCTGACCATATGTCCAAATTTTTGTTTGATCATAATAAATACAGCAGTATGCTGTATCCTAACTATTGGCTGTATATTTTCCTTCTCTCTACCGATGCAATTCTTGAGAATAAATGTTATATTTTACTCATTATACTCTCCTTAAAGCTTAATGTGAGGTAGAATCTAAAAATTTAATACCTGATTAGAATTGAATTGAGAACTCTATCTTTATTCTTCATTGTAAATAAGGAACTATTTAGTCTTCATCTGGGGGAGGGGGAATGAAGTATATTATCATTTGCAAAATGGCATAAGAGAAATATTATAAGATTGAGTAAATGGAATGGTGATAAAATGGTACCTATATTTGTAAATATCAGAGAAAAGTTACTTTTACAAAGTAATATTGAATTTATACTAGACTTTGAGATGTAGTATATTAATATAATTCTTATAATAATTTTGACGTAACATATTCTCATCCCAAATATTTATTTACTAATAAAGCAGTTATAGAGCTTTGATCTCCCTACCTTATACATAGGGTAGAAATGAATGAATATGTTTATGTTGATTATGAAAACACAGCCTGACCCCAGGACACTAATTTAAACTAAAATTATTTGGTTGTTCTGGGAATTGGGGATTTTCTATTTGTAATCTATGAATTTTTAAAAATACTTTCCATTTTTGCATGTCAGCATACTCAACTGTGAACTCCAGATAATAGTTAGGCAAATCTTAATCAGTTCAAGCATGGTAAAGGCCAGCATAAGTGTTTTGATTTTAGAATTTTAAACCATTTAGACAACATTAAGTGACACTTCTGTAAAGAGATGTAATTTCTTAAACTAGGCTACCAAATGTGGGAATATAAAGCTGCTTGGGAGACTTCATTTAAATAATGACTATTTTACAATTACCAGATTAGTTTATTATTCAGATCCCTACACAAATTTTGAAGTAGAGAAAGTTTTCTTGGCCAAGTTTTTGTAACTTTCTATTATGAAAGGATGTGATAAATAATATTAGTTTGTAATGACATTCTCTTCAAAAATTTTAATAAGATGCCCTGTGGTTCCCTAAATCTTTAATACTTAAAAGATAAATAGCAGTTTCTGATAATAACAAGAAAGGATATTTTGGAAAGAAATCATACTCAATATCTCTCAAAATATACTATGTAAATAGCTAATTGTCAGGTACTCAACAAAATCCATGTTCTCTTTTACTGTGTGATAATTCTTATCTCTCCTTTAGCTGTTTGTGGCCATGTGAATGATTCTGAGATGATGGAATGAAGAAGAATGTAATATGCATCAATTGTAGACTTGACACATAAAAACTTCTTTCATGTTTTTCCATACTCAATGCCACTTTTAGTTGGACTGGCGCCCTTGAAAATCATATACTAAAGAAAGGAGATCTTCCAGTAGCCTAGATCCCTTTTTAAAAGTGTGAAGAAGAAATACATACAAAAATGATTTGTCTCCAATTATTGTATATTCCCTTTGCCCTTTATGCTCCTGATAATGCACACGATAGTCTTTACACTTTCAAATATTTATTGTTTATCATATGGTAAAACAGACTAGTGCTAAAATTTTTACCACCAAAATATGCAGAGATCCCTTTTGACTGCCTCCACATCTTGGGTCTTCATGTCTTACCGGGTTGTATATTTTAGATGAGTCCAATTATTATCTACTTACCTTCAGTGCTTGTTTTATCTGTTCATTTGATATGCATGTCATCATAGGTACTTATTTTGGAAATGGCTTTTAGTTTCCAGGAGCTGAGTATTTGAAGCCATTGTCATCTAGGCTCTGTTTAGATGTCCCTCATTCCATTCTTAATTTCTAAAACTGAGACCTTCTTAGAGTGAAAATATAACCACAGCTGAAAGATAAAGACTTTTTAGAAATTCAAAACAAGTCATTTAAAACCAGTCACACTCCTGGAGAAATAATCACCCCAGAATCAACAGCATCTCCCTAATTTTAGTGTTTTGTCACCTTGTCGTATCACAACGACATTTTACGGAGATAATGCCTCCTAAACTTTGAATTACAAATGTTCTAGGAGTGGAGTGGCCTGGGTGGCTCTGTCAGTTGAGCATCCCACTCTTGATTTTGCACTGAGCGTGGAGCCTGCTTAAGATTCTCCCTCTCTCCGTCTGCCCCACCCCTCTCTAAAAAAGAAAAGAAAGAAAGAAAAAAGAAAAAGGAAAACAAATTCTAGGTGTGATTCTCAAGTACCCTACAATTTAAACCTGGCATATGATCTAAGCAAGACTTGGCTTTTAACTCACAAGCCAAGTTTTGGCATCCTATCAATAACATCTCATGACAATGGTGCAATGCATAGGTGCAACTATCAAGTTAGCCATCTTAATATTGATGAGTTATCATATCTTCGTGTGGCAATTGAGGAAGAATTACATAATAAATAAAAATTCATGAGCCATGGTTAACATAATTACTGTACACCTACCTAAGTGTCCAATAGGATCTTTAACAATATACATGGTAATCCTTACACTTTACATGCTAATAATAATTCTCACCAAGATTATTGATTGCTTAAAATGTACCAGTTACTTGCCAAGCATGTCCATGAAGTATCGTCTTTAATACTTGTAAGAACCCTATAAGTTATAGACAATAATTATCCCAACTTTATAGGAGAGAAAAGAAGATACTGGTAGGCTAATAATTTGTCCAACTCAAATAAGTAGAGTCTAGACAGAGTTGTGATCTATAACTAGATAGTGTGATCTTACATGAACTTGTTCCTATCATACTATACCAGGCTTGCCTTAAGTTGTTTAATCATATCAGGATATTTGTTCACAGTGTGCTTCAGAATTACATAGACAGTGAATCTAATACAACAAAAATGTGTGAATGACATGAAAGACATTTTGCAAGTAGGTAACATGTGTGGACAATAAATAATTAAATATACGTCCAGCCTTATTAGTGATTAGGGAAATACATAACACTTCCCAATGATTTGTATTGCCAAAATTTTGGCAAAAAATAAGTTATCTAATGATGCTAAGATAGACATCAACATACTCTCTTTTATTACTCAGAATAGAAACTATTGCCTTTCTAAAAGAGAGCTGAGGAATGCCTGGGATGCTCAGTATGTTATGAATGCAACTCTTGGTTTCCTCTCAGGTCATTATAGTTTCATGAGTTTGAGCCCTGCATTGGGCTCTTCGCTGGTAGCATGGAGGCTGCTTGGGATTCTCTGTCTCTCTCGCTCTCTGCCCCTGCCCCACTCGTGTTGTCTCTCTCTCTCTCTCAAAATAAATAAATAAACCTGAAATAAAATAAAAGACAGCTGATAACAGACTTTCGTACGCTTATTGCTTCATGTAATCTAGAGAGAGGCCAGGTGATGGGATGAATGTGGAACACATGAGTAAATATATGTTTATGGTAATGTTAATACAATATCTCCTATTAGGTGAGCAAGTTGGGAAATTAACAGGTATCTTTTGTATTATTAAAAATAATTTATTTTAAGCCATAAATGAAAACGTACATGAGAACCATTTGGAGGGAAAAAAATATTTCTCTAATTCTGCAAAGGAAATGAGAGCCCAAGAAATGGAGAGAGAGCTCTACTTTACATGGAAAGATAAACTTAAAAATCTTGGAATAAATAGGATTTGGACAGACTGTGCATTTTAATATGGTAGGTATAATGCTAATAGTTTGGTATGCAATGACACACAGTCCCAAGATAAGAGATCCCATTTTCTAGTGCTCTCCCTGCCCCAGACTTAACACACATCATCTGGCCTGCCCCAGTAACTTCAGTCCCATTTTCTCACATAAAACCAAAGCAGGTCCAACTAGCTTTACAGCTGCACTCTCTCCTGAGACTCTTATCCTAAAATTAGAGGGGTCTCTCTGTGTGTATTAATGGTTAAGAGTGCAAATACTGTGGTCAGAGTGCCTCTGTTTAAATCCCAAGTCTACCATTTAGTAGTGACCTAGTTAAACAGGGAAGATAAATGTCACTATTTCATAATTTATTATAATAATTAAATGCTGTAATCCATAAAATGTTTTTGAACATTTTGAATATGGTTAAGTTTAAAGCCCATTAGCTATAATAATTTAAAATTTTCCGTTATATATACACACATCTCAATATACAAGTCAACACATGCTCTACCATTTTATTCTAATCTCATTTACCAAATTATATATATAAAATTTTTAAATGTGCTTCACTGCAAACTTTGGGATTTATTTAGTAGATAATTCAGCATTTTTTTTCAGTTGTGATACACAAAAAGAAACTCATAATTTTTTCCTAAATTTTTCAAATTGCAAGATTTAGATTTTTGCCATTTAGATTCAGTATTACTAATTTAAAGTATCCCTCCTTACCTTATGGCCTTTTAATGATTGTCTTAGTTAAAACTGTGAGCATGATATATTTTTTCCTACTTTATAAATGGCTATATATGTGTTTTGTTGTGGAAACAATGTAGAAGCAACAAATTTAAAATAATATTAGCCTTGTTAATTTAACATTCTTCTTTCTTTTTTATCTTATATATATAAACTGATAAATCATTATTTTCAGAAATATAATGGCTTTCTTAGAGATTATAAACATGAGGTACATAATGAAATGTAAATTTAATACTTAGGACCATATGTGTACTGATTGTCCATTTTCTAGGTGGTACTTAAAATGGTATTCAGATACTACCAAGTAACTCTAAATGTATGATTTTTGAGCTTATTTTATTTATTCTCTGGGCCAAAAACTCACTATTCATAGTTTGAAACTGTCATATTTTCTCAGAATTGTCTTCAGACTTTATGATAATAATATGGCATGAGAATGAGCATAGTGAAATTATACTGAGTTCCTTAGAGGTATATAAACCAAAAATAAATGCCATGAAACTGTGGAGTGTCTGAGAACTGTCTCAGACTAATGGTAATCTGTACATATGATACAGATTTATGAAAACCTTTTAAAGATCTCTAGGGAAGACACTTTAATATTCTTAGTATATATTGATATATATTCAACACAATATACAAATAATAAAAATAATATACAAATAAATATACATCAGTTTGTATATCACCTACTAAAATCTACTAGAGGAGCTACTATATTTATTTTTTGTGTCTTTATTGTTTTAGGCTGCCCTAAACTTGCAGTTTTTATTTGTTTTGCCAGAGCAAAAGTTAAATTTGGCATATGTTGTCATTCCTATATGTATCCCATTAGCATAAGCTTCCTGTACACAATTACATGCAAATATATCCTTAAAATATAATGCAGAACTAATTTTTTAGCTATCAATTAATATGAATGCCTCAGTATTCCTGAATAGACTTTTTTTTCCCAAAGAAGACATACAGATGGCCAACAGGCACATGAAAAGATGCTCAAAATCACTAACCATCAGAAAATGCAAATCAAAACCACAGTGGGATATCACCTCACAACTATTAGAACAGTTATCATTCAAAAAACAAAATATAACAAGTATTGGTGAGGACGTGGAGAAAAAGAACACTTGAGCTCTTTTGATGGGAATATAAATTGGTGCAGCTACTATGGAATACACTATGGCAATTCTTCAAAAATTTAAAATAGAACTACCATGAAATCCAGCAATTCCACTTCTAAGTATTCATACAAAGAAAACAAAAACACTAATTTGAAAAGGCATATGGACTCCTCTGTTCATTGCAGCAGCATTTAGAATAGCCAAGATATGAAAGTAACATAAATGTCCATTAATATATTAATGGATGAAGATGTAGCATATACATACAATGAAATATTACTCATCCATAAAAAATAATGAAATCTTTCCATTTGCAACAACATGGATGGACCTAGAGGGCATCATGTTAAGTGAAGTAAATCAGACAGAGAAATACAAATACCATCTGATTTCACTTATATGTGGAACTAAAACAAACAAACAAAAAACAGATACATACTCATAAACACAGAGAATAAACTAATGGCTGCCATACCAGAGGGAGGCAGAATAGACAAAATAGGTGAAGGGAATTAAGAGGTACAATCTTCCAGTTATAAAATAAATAAAACTTGGGGTTGTAATGTATAGCATAGGGAATATAGTCAATATTACTGTAACAACTCTGTACGGTGACAGATATTAACTAGGCTTGTTATGGTGAACGTTTCATAATGTATATAAATATTGAATCATTACATTGTACACCTGAAACTAATACAATATTGCACAACAATTATTTTAATAGAAAAGAGAAGTGTCTAAAAAAGTAATAATGAGTTTTTGTTTATCATTCAATTATCAAAACAACATATTTTCATGCGAGGGATTATACTCTGCGTGACTGGTAGGTTCAGATCTAAATATTCTCATGCTCTCTCTTTTCTCCCTGGATTTGAGCATATGTATCAAGGAATATTTAAGCCAAATATTCTTCTAATGCTAATCCTCAAGAAATAATCACAGGTAACAAAAAGCATTGCTATGCAATCATGTTATATACAGCATTACTATAATAAGAGAAGAATTGAAAGTTATATAAATGCTTATAGTTTTTGTTGTAATCCCAAATTTCTTTCTTCTAACTTCTCTAATTAAGGAAAAAATGTTGAAAAGTGACATAAAACACTTGGCTCATGGGTAAAGATAGTTAATAATGATGTCATTTCTTAAGCAACATCAAGTTAGTCAATATCTATGAAACAAATTATATTTCATACGTCATTTTCAAAATATTTTAATTTTTCAAGTTTACTTTTTTAACAGGAAAACAAACTTTATATAATAGTCCTTCTTTATCCATGTTTTCACTTTCCATGGTCATCTGTGGTCTGGAAGCAGATGATCCTTGTGTCAGAAAGTCAATAGTGGCCTAATGCTACCTCTCAGTACCTACACTATTCACCTCAGTTTATCTCATCACGTAAACATCTTATCACCTCACATCATCACAGGAAGAAGGGTGAGCATCTTACAATAAGATATATTAAGAGACAGACCACATTCACTAATGTTTATTTTTATTACAGATATTAATATAATTGTTCTATTAAAATATTATTAGTTATTGTTGTTAATCTCTTACTATGTCTAATTTATAAATTAAATTTTATCATAGGTATGTATATATACAAAAAACAGTATCTATAGGGTCTGAGACTCTTTGGTATCTGCAGTTTTAGGCATCCAAAACTGTATCGTGGAACGTATCCCCTATGCATGCAGAGGACTAGCGTATGACAGGTTCCATTGAATCATGGTATCAGGGTGTTAAATGTTTCTGAATAATCCCTGCATCGTTGATGATCTCATTTTAAAGTGTCAAAATAGGCATTAAAAGCATGGTTGTAGGGGCGCCTGGGTGACTCAGTCGGTTAAGCGTCTGACTTTGGCTCAGGTCATGATCTCGAGGTTTGTGGGTTCAAGCCCCACATCGGGGTCTGTGCTGACAGCTCAGAGCCTGGAGCCTGTTTCAGATTCTGTGTCTCCCTCTCTCTCTGCCCCTCCCTTATTCACACTCTGTCTCTCTCTGTCTCAAAAATAAAGAAACATTAAAAAATTTTTAACAAATAAATAAAAGCATGGTTTCTAGACTCAGACTTAGTATGAGTTTTAAGATGTGTGACTTTGGACCAGTTATTGAAACTTTCTATCATTTGTAAAATGAAAAGTAGAATAAGAATTATTAAATTAATAATTCCCATTGAAGCATTTGAACAATACCTGGCAGAAAATGTGTCAAATAAATATACTTATTATTTTTCTGCATAAGCTATATATACTAATATTTAAAAGGGTTCAGCAGTGTCTAAAGTCTTTTTACAAGCTATGTATGTGTATCTATTGCATATATCTAAATCTACCTGAATCCTTAAGTTTACATCTTAAGGACAACAAATGTTATATAAATATTATTCTACTACTTGCTATTACTACCACTAGTATTGTTATTATTAATTATTCTTTCAGTTTTACAATCAAAATCACTCATACTCACAAAAATATGTTATGGAGTTAATAAAAGGTATTGAATCAATGTCTGAGTCAAGGACTTGAACCAATATCTTCTGATTATAAATTCCATACCCTATCCATCACACTACAGTCACTGATCTACAAAATTTAATTGGTTCTAAATGCAGAATTTTTAGGGACATTACAAAACCTCTATAAATCTATGAAAAATAATTGTAGGATATCCCAAAGTTAGAAACAGACAGCCAGACAAAGGTTATCTTTCAACAGCCTAGCAATATATGTTTCTTCAATAGCAAATATATTATAGATTCAAATGTTTTCATTTCCTAATCCTACATAGGGTTGTGGGGGGAAAATCATATCAGTATTAATTATAAAACTCTATAACTGATAGTCATAAACATTTCTTTGTAACATGTAAAATCTTGAAAGGCATTATAAATATTATAAACTAAAATAATTCAAGTTGCTCCAGACTAAGAACATGTTATTGCTAAGCAACGGGTTTGGGCCAGCACTTTTGTTGGTTTTATAGGAGGCTGCAGCATTTTTCTTCAGAAAATTATGTCGGTATTTGCAAAACTCAGCCAGGGTGAAGAATTTTCATACAAAATCCAAAGAGAGCCAACCACTCCTCTAAGGTTAGCATAATAGGAATTTCAAAGGTAAATTTCAAATCAAAGTGTTTAAATATATCTCCGATTCTATGACCCAACCTATGCAAAGCAAGATCAGTCAGTATACTCCATTCTTACAGCAATTTACATGACTAAAAGTTATTTTGTGGTTGTTATTCATTCTATGTTGCCTATCTTCATGACATCATGTATAGGGATAGGGTGAATATAATCAAACTAGTTTTATTCTTTACAAACACTATCACTTCATCAATAATATTTATTTTCTTCCATGTGCAAAGTTATACGTATAGTGTTATGGCACAATAAGTTGAATACAATGTTCGTGGCACAGTCTATACCCTTATAAGGCCACTCTTTGACTTGACAATTCAAGACACAAAACTTTGACAAGTTAAATTCAAATCTTAATGGTAGTAGTATGAGATAGTAAGGTGATATGCACTGCTTAGGTTAAAAACAATAAAAGAACTGACAGGAAGTTAGAGGAGAGTAAAAAGGCAAGCAATTCAAGGTGGTTTTGATTTATGTGTATTTATGTGTATGTGTGAGATATGAGATATTCTGTGTAATGAGAACATACATATAAGTGTATAAGTGTATGTGTGACATAATATTGCATATTCCACACAATGCACACATATATACATATGTTTTTGTGATATTTATGTGTGTTCTAGTCTAGTTCGTTTCAATCTAACTCAGCACATCTTGACTACCAAGTGTATATTAAGTACTTCCTATGTGTAAATGTGTAGTGAGGTGGGGACAAGTGAGAACAAAGAATAAACCTTTCAATTGGGTAAGCACTCTTCAAGAAAGGAAAAGGTGGTGAAATACATCTCCAGCAGAGGTTAACAGAGCTTCTTTATTTTAGTCGTTTCTTTTTGTACCTTCTAATGAAGCTGTCATCACCAAGACAGTATGGTACTGGCACAAAAACAGACACATAGACCAGTGGAATAGATTAGAGAGCCCAGAACTGGATCCACAAATGTACGGCCAATTAATCTTTGACAAAGGAGGAAAGACTATCCAATGGCAAAAAGATAGCCTCTTTAATAGGTGGTGCTGGGAGAACTGGACGGCAACATGCACAAGAATGAAACTAGACCACTCTCTTACACCATACACAAAAATAAACTCAAAATGGATGAAGGACCTGAACGTGAGACAGGAAACCATCAAAACCCTAGAGGAGAAAGCAGGAAACAACCTCTATGACC
>CM053567.1:146034749-146089283 GCA_028646485.1 Cryptoprocta ferox
AAAAAAAAAAGAAATGTCTGAGCTGGAGCTAGTCTTTGAAATGACATGAGAACCATTCTAACATTCAGTTTCCCATGATAAGTATAACTGGCTTTGTTATTAAAAAAATAGTTGTCTATGCTAGACTGCTCCTCCTTGATAAATGGTTTGAATTTCATATAGAAAATGATAAAACTATATTTTTTCATCTTTATTTTATATTTATATTTGGAATGACTGTTTGTTGTCTGATATAAACAGATAGAGACAGCCAAATGCATTTGGACTTAGATCTTTAATTGAAAGTAAGTATGGCTTAGGGCAATTAATTTATCTTATCTTTTTTTCTGTAAACTCATCTGTAAAGTAAAGAAAAAATTCTTATCTCCTCCATTATATATTGGTTGAACTAATGTCTGTAAATGAGTGTTAAGTACTGTGCATATTTTATTCAGTATTTTCAAGTTCATATCAAGACCATATTATGTATGCAATATGTAAACTATGAGTCATATTATCTTTGACTTTCTCTTTGCTTTCAACAATGTGGATGATATTTCTTCAAGGCGCTACCTGACATTGTGAGGATAAAGTATGTTAGCCAAATACCTGCAGAGAGGGTGATGATGTCTTGTGCCTTCAAGAGGTGCCAGCAAGCTTATCATCCATCTTAATTTCTCACGACATGTTTATCTACTTAATTCACTGTGGCATGAAGGAGAGATGAAGATTGTCTGCTTTAGATAGCTTGACAATATACAGTATCCTTTGCACCTCATTAGACCTATATATTAAAAAAAAAAGAAGAGAGCAAGAAAAGACTTATTTAAATACCCATTTAAGAGTTTTCTTCGCAAATCATGACAGCAAAGAGATTTGAAGAAGCTTGTGCATCAACAATGATAGATCAGAAACAATCTACTATATGAATATTCTCTTGCCCTTTAAACAAAATTTTATACAAGCTTGTTAATATTATTTTCACAACTCATTTCTTAATTCCGTGCCAACAAGTAACTTTGTGGGGAATTAAAATCCAATAGCCACTAAAATATGCAAGAGGAGTAGAAGTATGAGAATATTTTAAGCTATACTATTACTTTAAATTAAAGACTAATGCTTATCCTTTGCTTAGAGAAAAGATTATAAGCCATTTTTAGATGCCATATCTTTAAAGTCCTCAGAATTATGATAGTATCTAAATTGGTTACTTAGTCTCCAGAATAATACAAGTAACTATATTCACCAAAATATATTATAAAGCCTACAGATTTATTTTAATAAATTTATTTAAATAAATTTTAAATGGAGTTTCATCCATGCTTTATCTAATATCAACTTCCTAGTAGTTTGAGGTGTGTGGTATTGTGAATTCTATTTAGTGCAATGTAGTATTTTAAGGCTATTCATCTGTTCCAGATGTTCACATAGTTTTATTGTGCTATAATTTATATTTAGTTAGTTACCAGATGCCCACACTCATTCCATGGCACAAGTCTCCTTCTCCTTCCTCCATATCAGTACCACTTGACAGAGCAGCCGTGCCCCCAGAAATAGATGCCTTATTTTTCAAAGGATGCTGCTGTCCAAGGTTTGTCTTAGATATGCAAGAAATAGGAATTTCAGGATACCTTGTGTTTGAATGATGCTCTTTAACCAAAGAATTTTAAATTCTCTCTGGCTTTCAATCACTGGCTTTTCGCGTCTTACTTAACTTCATTTTCTGAAAAATACAATAGAGTCATTCACTGTGTTTTAAACTAAACCAAAAGTATATGAAAATGGAATTTTTGAGCAGGAGGGTGTAGGGATGTAGTTACTGGTAGGAAGTCTCACACACTCAGCACGGTATATAGAAAACTCTGGCTCTGGAAACTGCCTGACCAGTTGTAATTCCAATTCCACTATCTGATATCTGTGTGACCCTACAGAAATTACTAAATTTCATCCATACTTATTATTTCATCTATAACATGAGGATGATAATATTATCTATTTCGAGGAGTTCTTGTGAGAATAAGTGATATATTATAAAAATTGTTTATCTCTATTCTCAACATAAAGTTGAATAAGGACACATTTTTCAAAAATAATTTTCCCAAGGGTAATTTAATGACTCTTTTTCTTTAACTGGTTTGTACGGTCATAAAAATGGAAATTCATTATTAATGTTTTTGAATGTGGGAGATATGGAAAGAAGTAATAACGTTCTTTTCTTCATACCCATTTATATTGTCAATCTTATATATTCACTCTATATATCAATCCCATGTAAATATAAACAGGTAATATTTTTAAAACATAGCACAATTTTCATGAGACACTATGTAATTCAATAAATATTAAAATCATTTAAAAATATGTCTAGCCTTACTCATTATTCTCATTAACTGCTAAAATGGATTGGTGATGTTATCACTATATTTGTCAGCAACTGGAGAATTGCTCATCTATTTCTGGGCTCTATTTGGGGTCCAAATTATCTAAATTAGCATTATCCTAGCATTCCAACTGTAGACATGGATAAATTAGTTGTCTTTCCCGTTGCCTAATTTGTGTAGCTGATTTTGTACATACAAATGCAGTGTGAATTACTGGCATCAAAGCAGTATATTAGACAAAGCTTCTTAAGTTTCAGGGGGCAGGCTATAAACATGGATTTTCATCACAATATTTATAAATTAAATAGTGGCCTCTCAAACCACTACTGATGTAGTCCTAGGATTGTTTTATTATTGAAATAAAATTCTGAAGTAGAAAATTGTCTAAAAGTTGTTTTCCTTAGGTAACAAAATGCTCTTCTTTTCCAGCTCTATCTGAAGAAATATATTGATTTCTTTTTTTATTATTTTTTCTTTATTTTAGAGAGAGAGTGAGTGAGTGAGTGCAAGCTGAGGAGAGGGGCAGAGAGAAAGAGCGAATCTTAAGCATGCTCCACGCGTAGCATGGAGCCCTACATGGGGCTCGATCCCATGACCCTGGGATCATGAACTGAGCTGACTTCAAGAGTCGGATGCTCAGCCAACTGGGCCACCCAGGTGCCCTGAAATATATTAATTTCTGATTTCTTAGCATGTGAAAAAACATAAATTAAATGTGCCTTCTATTATCACTATTCCTGAATGTGTATTTAAACATAATTTTCTCTGATAGTAAAACAAAAAAACTAATATATAAAGTGATTAAAAGATCTCTTTTCTTTTCCCAAGGTAGTTAACACACAGTGTTGTATTAGTTTCAGGTGTACAATAGAGCAATCCAACCATTCCACATATTTCTCAATTTCTCAATAAGTGTGAAATATATCTTCTAACACCATAATTTATAGATATGTATCACTTGTTGATCCTTATATTTTGAAACATAATCTCTTCATAAAGAGCAGAAACTGTTTTGATTTTTCAATATTTAATATTACCAACATTATAAGACTTATTTCTCACATGAGAAAACACATGAAGGTAAAATTCCAAAGTTGTTATAGTGTCTAATACCACCTTGTGAAAATTTGGATTGAAATGGAAAATATATTGTTAAAAACAGACTGTAAAATGCTTCATGGAAGACAAGGTAAACTTAAAAGATAAAAAATGGGTTCACATTATTTTCAATAACTCAACTTCATTATTCTGAGCATGTAATACATCTATGATATTCTACTAAACAATTGAATTACATGTTAATTTCTTTCTCTGGTCACATGTCCATGTCATGAATAGCAATGATTTCAAAAATTACAAGGGAAGTATTTATAAGACACTAAACTGTTGAAGGAATGATTCACTCTTCGTGGTGGTAGTATTATGTCTTATACTTCCATTTATAATATCAAAATAATTCACCATGATTAATGCTAGGATAGTAAGCCAACAGAAGCAATAGGGACTTGCCACTTATTTTTTTTTTAATTTTACGTTTGTTTATTTATTATTGAGACGGAAACAGAGCATGAGTGGGGGAGGGGCAGAGAGAGAGGGAGACACAGAACCTGAAGCAGGATCCAGGCTCCCAGCTGTCAGCACAGAGCCCGATTCCCGGCTCCAACCCACGAACCGTGAGGTCATGACCTGAGCTGAAGTCGGACGCTTAACCGACTGAGCCACCCAGGCACCCTGGGACTTGCCATTTATTATTTGCTATTATCATTTAGGAATATTGCAATTCAGTACTATTACTTTTACCATAACTTAAATAATTTGAAATATAATTTTGAACAATAAGTATAAGTTGAATGGTATTCATTTCCTATGCTATGTTTTTTTTCCACTTATGGTAAATTTAACATTAATGATAGCTTTCAACCTGATAGCTCAAGCAAGTGATGACCTGTGTATATTCTTAGAGGAGTGATTGAACAGGTACTATACATCTTCTAAAATGATACCTTACACTTGTGCTTGAATCTAGAAATTTATCAGGCTGTCTACTTTTTATATCATTTTACTCTATACTCTTTCTACTGAAGTCCTAGTACTTAATATCTTATTAGAAATTCTTGATAGCAGCTGTGTTTAAAAATTCATAATCTCCTTAAATATATACATGATTATAATACTTAAAGTATATTACATACCCTAGTTAGTAAATTTGTTTTCTGCAGAGTATAAAGTAGTAATTCTGACACTATTTTATGTGTATATGAGGATAAACAAATACATAAAGTTATTGTACATAAAGAGAACTATGTTTGTCACTGTTGGAGAAAGAAGTAATAAATATAAATATTACTTATAATATATTTTATTATTTATAATATTATAATTAATGAAAAGGAGGAAGTTAGAATAATTCCTGTGATGCTAAATTAGAATCAGAAGTATCAGTATGACACAAATATATCATATCATATATATTATATCATAAATATTATATATGTTGATAGATTGGTATGGATTTATGTGTATGCAATTTTGTATGTATGTACATATACTTATTCATGTATATATACACGCATACTATAAACACACACACACACACACACACACACGCATTTCTATGCTTAATCCACTGAAAGAGTCCCAAACCAATGAAACTCCAGTAGCAGTGTACAACTAGTGTCTAGATCATGGTTTCTAAATACGATTCCCCAGTGAAAAGTACCAGAGCTACTAAGAGAAGTACTTGATTTCAGAGCTGTTTAGTGAAAATACAAAGTAAGGCATAAATATCTTGTGGTGACAGAAACACAACAGTATTCCCAAAAAAGTGAGATCATGTCAAAAGGACAAAGGAGCCAACCTGAAGAAACTATCTAAAGCCAAACTGGAACAACTTAAGGAACAAGATAAACTTTAGTATTGAATTATAAGCAATAGAATAAAACAAATATATATGAGTTTCATACTTACATGCAATAATAATTAAATAATAAAGAATTTGGGAGAGGAAGGATAGCTTTCCATTATAAAATAATTCAAATTTTAAAATATAGAAGGAATAAAGCAAAATATAAAATCATTATTCAGCCAACATTAGATTAATCATTATTGCAGGCAAACTCCGCCCATGGATATAAAATCAGTTGACCAAAATTTGAATATAGGATATCTTCAGGGTCTAAATGTATCTTCTCCAAGGTATTTTTGACTATAAAAGGAATACTAGAAGTGTTACAGTGGAGAAACCTGGCAGACAACTTCAGAAACCTATCAAGGTTAACATTATCTGTAATAGACACGTCAAGATCCTGGACCATCTGATATTATGCACTGAAAAGGACATACCATCACTTCTGGCGTATACTTGTCAAAAGTTCAGAACTTCATTCTGATCAGAAAATACCAGACAAATCCAAATTTAGTAACATTCCACAAATAATTCATTGATCATCTTTGAAAATTTAGGTATCATGAAAGGCAAGGAATGACTGGGAGTGATCACAGATTGGAGAAGATCAAGGAGATACAGCAACTGAATTACTTTATAAAAGACAGTCTTTGCAGCTTGAAGAGTTACTTTATAAATCAGCCTAAGTGTTCAACAGTGGTATTGAATTTTTGGAAATGAATCCTCTGAATATTGCTTGTATTTTATACAAAAACATTTGGAAATCTTTAATCAAAGTATTCAGCAAATGCAAAACAGGAACAATTCGCTTCCAAAGCTTTTAGGGAAATGTAATTATTGACAATTTTGCAAACAGACAGACATTGTAATGTATCTCTGTAAAAAGCAAGGGAGCTAATGAATGCAATAGAGAGCTCAAAGGTATACTGGATTGAACTTGAAAATACCAAGTTGCAATTTGGAAGTTCTCAACTTCTGGTAAAAAATACTTTAAAGAAATTCATAATTCTAAATGAATAAATTTATATTCTGTAGTGGAACTGAATAAAAATGAGAAGGCTTATTATTTGCTGCATTTAAATTGAGCAAAATATAAATAGAGAGAAAATGGATTTATGAGAATTTTCTTTTAAGAACAGTTTCTGAAGAAAGGTAATTTGAATGGAGGCCAACGGTAAATGTCTATTAAAATAAATAATTGGATTGAAATATTTACACATTTAAATATAAAAAATATTATAATTAAGAATATCTTTGATTTCACAGAATATGCACTGAGGTTACCAATACTCTAATAGCATCTATAGAGTATTTGTCAAACTATTAGTTTGTTTGTTTAATGTTTATTTTTGAGAGAGAGAAAGAGAGACAGAGTGCGACAGAGGAGGGGCAGAGAGAGAGGGAGACACAGAAACCAAAGCAGGTTCCAGTCTCTGAGCTCTCAGCACAGAGATGGATGCGGGGCTCAAACCCATGAACCATGAGATCATGACCTGAGCCCAAGTCTGCCACTTAGCCAACTGAGCCACCGAGTCACCCCAGTTAAAACTATTACTGTTAGCAGAATACCTAATTAATGGTGTGTATAATATCACACTTAGTAACCATAAAATTCAACTTTAAATAGGATTGCAGGGAATTATATGAAAAATATGAATATCCTGAAAAATATATGCTTCAGAGAAACAATATGGTATTAGTGACAGTGTATTAGGGATAGACACAACCAACATTTAGTGGCTATACACCATAATTATTATACCCCTTATATTATTTTTAATGATTGATTAATAAATGCATATGTTTTGTTTTATGCATACATGTTATGTTTATTATATTATAAAGAACTATTTCTTAAAATAGTCTTTTAATAAATTGCATTTTTAGTTATTACATTACTCTTCCAAAAAGTATAACATTGTTATAAATTTTTAGCTCCCTTTCACTCATAAAAGTGCCTCTGTTGGGGGCGCTTGAGTGTCTCAGTTGGTTAAGCGACCAATATTTGATTTGGGCCCAGGTCATGATCTCACTGTTCATGGGATGGAGCCCCACATCAGGCTCTGTGCTGATGGTGCACAGCCTGCTTGGGATTTTCTCTCTCTGTCTCTCTTTCTGCCCCTTTCCCTCTGCACTCTCTCTTGAAATAAATAAATAAATAAATAAATATTTTTTTAAAAAACAGTGCCTCTGTTGAATGATATATATTATGTTTCATTAAAAAAACTATTTAATAGAGTATTAATTCACTTGTTACAAACATACAGTGAAAGCAGAGATGGATAAAGTGTTAGACATAGGAGGTGAACAGAAGAGAGGCACATCCTGGCGTACTAGGATTGTAAGCAAGTGCAAGGTGGTCAAGATGGCTAGTTTGGAAGGGCACACTGAATCTTGAAGGTTGAAAGTGCTTTAGGTATGTGAAGAAAAGAGAAAATCTTTGGGGCAAAGAACAGAAAACATCTGCAAGCCTCAGAAATTGAAATCTTCAAAGACTGATGTCTCTGGGTACTGTGACCGGGGAGAGAGTGGACTGTGATAAAGTTGGAGAAGTGGGTAGTGAACAGAAATGCTTTGATCTAGTCCAATTCACTAGGAAACACCCTTTATGACAAAGATTTTCACGTAGGAATTTTTTCTGAGAAATATTCTCAATAACAACTGTAAGGGAGTGAGAAAAGCATAATGGAACATACAGAGAAGTTGAATGGGGTGTGCATTGTGTGTATGTCATATATCATAGATCACATATATCAGAAATCATACATGTTACAAATGGGTTGCATCATTAGAAGAAAAAGCGGGAGCAAACTGGATTTTACATGATTTGGCTAAAAGCAAAATAAGTCACTTCTCCCCCAGCCCATTGACTACAGTAGTAATTTGGCCCGACCTAATTTCATGGGACTTGAAAAATGTGTAAGAAACAGATGGGAAGGTTTGGTGCAGTTGTGCCTTCCTTACAGGAGATAAAAGAGGCATTCCATAAAATCAGTATCTATCTACAACACCTATTGTAGCCTAAGAAATGTGTCAATAATATTTTTATGTGTAACCACATATGAAATTAATATTAAACACACAACCACATGTATAAGTAGAAACTCAATACATATTTGTTAAATTGAATAAATAATGCCAATGTTGAATTGAATAAATAATATTCCATGTATATTCATTTGGTATCAATTTTTATTTGTGATGTTATTTCAACACTGTACTCAGATTTCCTCCAAATGGGTCCTCCTTGCAAAAACTTTTGTTCCCCAGATCTTGAAATAATTGATATGTACACTTGAGTTTTCAGCCCCAAATAGTTAATAAATGTCTGAATAATTTTGTAGAAGGAAGGTGATAAATAGGTACATACTGTTTCTGCATGACAATCATCTCTTCTTTTAGAAATATTACCCACGTAATATCTATTCCTTTTTTATTGTACTCAGCCTAAGTGAACTGCCATATTTATTTCAAATAGTATATTCAGAGACAGAAATACTACCAACAGCTTTTTTTATGATCCTTTTGGCCTTACCCTGAGGTAAACTAGAGTCAAATTTCATTTATCACTTGACAACAGTAAAGTTTATACTGATCAATAGATTACAATGGAATCCAGCTCATATATCTAAATAGCCACAGGTTCCTGAGCAAAGACTGGAAGATTGCACATCTATTCTGTAAAACAATGTATTTCCTGAAAGCTACATACCATCACATTATTTCCCTCCTTAATACAGACACCACTAATTTTGGATGATATATCAGAATGGAATTTTCCAAAGTGAGGTGGGATAGGTGGGACTAGAAGGGAAGATGAGGGAGATTTGAAAAATGGAGGAAGAATCCCTACACTCTGGCATTAAAAAAAATAGCCTTGGTTTCCCAGATCTAGAGAAGCTTTGCTATGACATGAATGAAGTAGGATGCTAGAGAGTTGTTCAAAGACGCTCAAAGATATAATTGGAAGGGAATGATGGAAATTTCTTGGGAAATGGAAAAGTTTTATATCTTACTTGGAGGGATGATTGCTAGGTATATACATTCATAAAAAATCATCAGCTGTATGCATAAGATCTGTGCATTTCATCCTGTGTAATTTTTTTCCTCAGTAACAGAATACAATATAATTTATTTGGAAACTCCAAAAATTAAGCTATCATCAAAAATGTGAAAGATGCAGTGACAATGATTCCTATGGCATTTCCATTTAATTATCTAATAGGATAAGTGGAAGGCTGAAGGTATTGAAGAATAATTATCAGAAGTAACAATTGTGTCAGAATGGCTATTTTTTAATAAACAAATTATTCCAGTCCCAGGCACTCAGTATTCAGTTATTCCAAAGCAAAATAATTTAGTTTTTACCACCTGATATGTACCTATTCTTTTGGAAATGGATGTTTCTTCTTTTTCTTTTTCCTCTGATAATAATCAACTTCAGAAGGAGTTTGCTTTCCTCTGAAATATGTCTTTCATTGTCCAAAATTTATTCACATGGACTGTGACTATATAGCCATTTCAAAGAATGTTACACTGTTCCACCATTTTCATAATACTAATCTAATAAGAACTAGAAAGTAGAAATGGACAAGTACTCTGAACGTCTTGGTAGTCACACACATGCAAAGAGGGTTAAAAATAAATTATTTGAAATTACAAAAACCTCCCGCATCAATGAAATCCTGTGTTACTCAATATTCTAGGGACATTTTTGCATGTTCTCTCAAAATTAAACTGTGTGTATATTCTATATACTTTTACTAAGATACCATCTTTAATACCTTCTAATTCACTTGCCCAGTTTTGAATAAACCATTCAAGGGAATTCTATGTGTTACATGTGAAAGTGCAAGTAACCCTTCCTGTTGGCTCTTAAGGCTTTGCAGATTCAATCATCGTTGAGATTTTGGTAGCAGACAGAGATGCAATATGGACTCTTCAGAAAAGTGGAAAAACAAAACCATACATTGGTCCCTTGGTTTTGGAGGCAAAGTTATGCTTCCTTTTTGCACAAGTAACTCTCCTTTGAGAATATTACTCCTCTCATCAATAGTAAACAAACAGCTCAATAAATGTTCTTTGTCCAATAGCCCCAGAGAGTTTGTTTCATTGGAACAAATTAGGTCACAGTCACATCTCTGAATCAAATGCAGCCTGGGAAATTAAATGATTTGATTAGCCATTTCTGAATCCCATATGTGCCTGGAGGCAAGTATAGAATACCTGATGCAAATGGAAGTCAAATCAAACATGGGAGCAAATTAGTGTTACCATTAGCAAAAAAAAAAAAAAAAAAAAAAAAAAAAAGTCAAATCTGTAGCAGTTTTATATTTACCTATCATTGTACTTTCTCTAACTGGTAAGCCCCAAAATTGTATTGGGAGATGGAGAATTGTGTCTCAAGTTAGAGCATGTTTTCCTTATTAGTTTAATATATTAAAGGTTAAAGGTAAATAAAGACTACCTCAGGCATTCTCAATACTGAATATTTAAAGAAAAATTTCACCAACTTTTTACCCCTTCCATAACTCGAGGCCATACAATTACTTTTTGTCCCCCCCCCCCCCCCCGAGAAGCAAGGAACATTGTCTGTATGTGCTCTTTTATCATTTCCTCATCTCTTGTCCCGCTGATCTCCCTCCTCTGATGGCAGTGGTGTAGAACACCAACAGGTGTTGCCCTCACGCTGGTAGATATTTCAAGATAATTCAGTTTAATACCTCAACACCTTTTGTAATTCCAAGCAGATGAGATTTCCTATTCATACAATAGGCATGGAATGTTAGGGATGATATATCTTTCATATTTTCTTTTTCTGACATCTTTCTGTACACATCTTTAATTCTCATGACTTTTTAACTTCTGGATTACTTTCAATAGGTCATAGTAATATAGATGTAGAGAGTACAAAAAAGCTAAGTATATTTAATCAAAGCATAAAGATTTAAAAATTCCATCACTTCATTGAAATTTACAGAGAACAGCATTGCAATTATTTTGATTATAATTATAATTGTGTTAATTATAATAATCTGTACAAATTTTTCTAAAACCCCAAATCAAACCAAGAAATATCTTGTGCCTGATAAGATAGCTTTATTTTAACTTTTAACTATTTCAAAGACATTCTCTTATACCTTTGTAGAGTATAATTTTTGTGAAAAAAAATTTCACTGTCTTTACACACAGTCTAACATGATTGCTGTACATGGTCAATTTAACAGAATAACTTAAAATTGTTCTCTGAGGGTACAATTCTTTTTTCAAGAGTTTAGGAGTACACGGATAAAAATAGAATGAAGGAAATTTACCTACTTTCATGCATTTATACCTAAAGAATAGGTTATATTATATGTGAAATCAGGCATATCCACAGACTGGGGTGGAAACTAATAGGCAATAAGAGGATAAGAAAAACTTATTTTTAAATAACAGGAAGCTCTGTTGATCCTGTGTAACATTTATTTTAAAGATGAAGAAACGTTCTACATTGATTTTAACAGCTGGGAGAAAGGCATGAGGAAAGGTTGCAGGAGATCAGCAGGAAGGAAATGATTGTTGATGAAGTTCGTTCATTCTATTAGGCTTAATCTTCCTATTCCACTTCATTTTCTCAGGAACATTTTGAGGTTGCTGTTATTCAATATTTATTTCATGAACGCTAACACCGTGTTAAGTAACTTCCCCAAAGGCTTCAGAGTGAAAGTGGTCAGAATCAAGAAACAAATGGTGAATGCATTATTGTGTTCACAGCTAGCATCAAAGTTGCTTGTGAGAGGGAATTTTCTTGTTAAGGAAAATGTTTTTATGGCATCAGTTAGGGTAGAAGACCAGGGCCTCTGGGAATTGGAGGAGGCAGGAACTCAAACTGCAAAAGAAAAACAAAAAAAAAAATTTTAAATAACGTGTTTCATTAAAAGAAATAAAATTAAGTGCCCACTTTGGCAGTACATATACTAAAAACTAGAAAGACACAAAGAAGATTAGTATGGCCCCTGCTTATGGATGACACCCAAATTCATGAAGCGTGCCATATTTTTTAAAAAGCAAACAGAAAATAAATAAAATAAAAATAAAATAAAATAAAATAAAGTTGAGGGATCACTACTTTGGTGTGCTCATGAAAAGGAAAGACAGAAAAAGAAAAACAAAAGAAAGACAGATTGAAAACAGAGAGGTTTAGTAAAACTAGGCTCTAGATGAGTTAAAAATTCAAAGAGAAGTCCGAGGATAAATGAGGAAACTCTGAGAAATTTTGAGTGCAAACGAACATCACCTTGTATTCCCTAAATCCTCAGTCAAGACTGATGAAAACTTGGTCAAGAGAGTTTTGTTCTAGTTGTTGTGGTGGGTTGCTGAAATTTGAACATGGGTCTAGATGTCAAACCTGGAAGACATGTGTGAAATAGGCACACATGTGTGAGAGAAGAAGCTTGGAGTTTGAGGCGCCTCAGTTGTTCACAGTTTATTCTTCTTGTCAGTTTACCTAGATCTCAGAAAATGTTATCTAACACCTCTCCTTTATTTGACTTGTGTTCTTTTTTAAAAATGTTTTTAAATATTTATTTGTTTATTTGCAAGAAGGAGAGAATGTGAGCAGGGCAGAGGGGCAGAGGAAGAGAGAGAGAGAATATTAAGCAAACACGGGGCCAGATGCCACCACACGGGGCCATGGATCATGACATGAGCCAAAACCAGGAGTAGGACACTCAAATGACTGAGCCACCCAGGTACTCCTGACTTGTTCTTATAGCTGAGCACTAAAGAAATTTTAATTTAGGTAAATTGGGTCTGAAATATTACTAAACATTTTGGAAATTTATTATTTTTTTTTATTTTTTTATATTTTTTATTTATTTTTGAGAGACAGAGAGAGACAGTGTGAGCAGGGGAGGGTCAGACAGAGACGGAGACACAGAATCTGAAGACAGGCTCCAGGCTCTGAGCTGTCAGCACAGAGCCTGACACGGGGCTCGAACCCACAACCATGAGGTCATGACCTGAGCCGAAGCCGGACGCTTAACAAACTGAGCCACCCAGGTGCCCCACATTTTGGAAATTTAGAGTTAATTGGTGAAAATATAAATAAATATATTTTAAAAAATTTTCAATGTTTATTTATTTTTGAGAGAGAGACAGAGCATGAGCGTGAGAGGGGGAGAGAGAGAGAGATGGCTCCAGAATCCAAAGCAGGCTCCAGGGTGTGAGGTGTCAGCACACTGCTACGTGGTGATCGAACCCACAAAATGCAAGATCATGACCTGAGCTGAAGTAGGATGTTCAACCGACTGAGTCACCCAGGCGCCCCTATTTTCTTAAAGAAAAAAAATCATGCAGTTCTGTTGGTTTAAAATACATATTTTAAATTAATGTATCTCTAAGTAGAGACTATGTCAGTTTGTTTCAATAAATAGATAAAATAAATTTGTAATTAGGAGCATCTGCTTTGTTATAAACACACATATGTTGTAGTCCATAAACTGAGATTATTCTCTTAAGTAACATGTTCCCTGTAGTACTACTTACAACTTGAGTTTCTTTAGAAAAATATTTTTAGATATACATTGAGGTTCTGCAGTATGTCGTGGCTGAGACCATGGGATACATATTTAAGAGAATGTGATGCAAATCCTGGGCTTAGCAACCTAAGAGTTGTGTGGACCTGGGCAAATTTCTTACCGTCCCTGAGCCTTGGTTTTGTCTTCAAAATGGTGGGGTTTCAGCTATCTATCTCTGCCTAAGGAACAATCCCAAGCTTACAGATAAAAATAACAACGATTTTCATAAGTTCACAATTCCATGGAAGAGGAATTTGGGCCTGGCACAAGGGGACTGTAGTCTCTGATTCACAGTATCTGGCACCTGTGCTTTGGCATTTGACTGGGTTTTGGTTGATTTCTTCATGACTCTCCTGCCACCTTAATGCTCCTTGGCCTCTCTTTCTTCATGTAGTATCTCATCCTTCAGGATCTTTTTAAGTTTCTTGAGCTTTTCACAGTACAGTGGATTCAGGAATGCCACAAATCCTACATGGTGACTGGTTTCCAGGAGACAGGAAGAGACAGGAAGTAGAAGTTGCTAGGCCAGTCAAGGGCTATAAGAAATGTCACAGTGCAGCTCCTCTATGTTCTTTATTAGAGGACACAGGGTCTGACCAGACTCAAGAGTGGAGAATAGTTGGGACAATTTGATGAATGGAAAGTCATGTTGCAAAAAGCATGTCCAATGGGGGGTACGATTCTGGCTCTTTTTAGAAATATAATATGCCACATGGGATAATGATGCCTATCTTGCAAGGGCTTTATGATGTTTAGGAAATGTATCGGGATCTGGCATACATGACACAGTTAATAAATGGTGGCAGTTTATTAGATTGGACAGTGTGGATTTCACAAAGTCTCAAATAGTAAAATGAAAGGACTATTTGAAAAAATATTGTGATGTGAACATAGCAGTAAATCAAAATGAAAAGAAAATTAAAAAGGATCCTAGTACAAAATACATAAACACACAAAATTTATAAAACTGTTTTACCAATGCCATGCATTAATGCCATCAACTCTTCTTTATTATTGTTCCAATCTCCCCTATAAAACAGAGGAGTGGGCAGTCCTGAGGCTAACCTACTTGGGAAATTATTGAAAGGTTAGAAGATAGGGTATAGTTCCACAAGGTAAGATTTCTCCTGGAAAAAAAGAAAAACTCAGAATGATGAGAAACAAGGATTCAGGAAACCCAAAGTCCTTTGGGAAGAGCCAGTTTTAGTTTTTATTACAGAAAAATTCTGTATGCCAATAACCAGAGACAGAAATTGAAATAGGTGGTCATGGAACGAACTGTCTAAAGTTGACTTGAATTAGTACAGACACGATAGCAGTGGTGGTGGTAGTGATGGTAGAGACAATTGTTTTGAATAACATCAGGCCTTCAGACTTACATATTTGATTGAAGATACATTTCTCTCTCTCTTTTGAAACCAAGGACAAAGTCTTATGCAGAATTTTGGATGACAATCTGAGCTGAAATAAATATTTGGCAAAATGAAAGCCTCAGGGTTTAATCTATCGTGTTTATTAATATCAAGTAAACTGTTCCTTTCAGTTTTGATTTATTTCATGACCTCTTATTGATAATTTGTCAAAAGGACACCAAGTTGAAAGAACAAAAATTAACCTGACTAATGTGAACTGTTCTAACTCATCAAAGATTGAAATGGTTGGAATATGTTTATCTAAAATTTTCTGGTAAATCTGGGTAAAGGAAGGATATTTCAGGAGCGTGAGTCACACTTGTATTTATATCGCTACCTACATTTTTACTTGCATTGGCTTGCCACAGACTTAGGGAAGTAAAGCATTATTTGTTTCCAGTTTGGTGCTAATGTACATGACTAATGCACTAATAAATATTGCAAGCAAATCAATTGTACTTCCTAATAGCAAGGTGAACAGCAATAGCATTTTATGCAAGATCATAGGAGATTGAGCACTAAACCTGAAAAGGGATGATTCTAACCCTGACATTTCATTATTTCTTGGGATTTGTGCATCTCCCTTAATGTACAGTTAATGTAATTTGAGGTTATGAATCTTTTTTATAGTCTTCCTTTATATCCTTAAAGTAACAAATCTCAAGTTGTGACTATAGCAGAAAGCATTCACAGAATTCTGACCAGGAAACTAAACTAACTCACAAATTGTTATTCTTCCTGGGGATAATGTATAAATTCTATTTATTTTTCATTGGAATATGTACTTTGGGTGAAGAATGTTTGACATGTATTTGTTGCTAGTAAAATTCTCAGAATCTGTCCCACTCAGTTCATTGTGTCTGCCAGGGAAGCATGAGGTTGAAATAACAAGAAAGAATAAACAATGGAAATATTGGTTTTAGCAGTAAATGTGATATGATTGATCATCTCAGGACTCTCTGTGCCCACTGACTTGTATTCCCAGCATCATTTAAAATGGCTTAGCACCTTACATGGCCAATCCTGTAAGGCAGCCAAAAGAGAATGGATTCTCCTCGGAGGTTTTGAAACACATACAAAGGAGCATTTTCCATTCATTTAAAATCTGAATGGTACTATGTTCTTCCTCAGAAAGATTCCTTTTTTGCATAAAATACACAATTTTTCCCCCTGGGGTATACAGACTTATTGACACTTAGGGCAATGTCTAAGTGTGTGTGTGTGTGTGTGTGTGTGTGTGTGTGTGTGTGTGTGTATAGCCATTAAGTAAAAGAGTTCCTTTGAGCCTTGTATCATTATTGTTGAAATCCACCAATCAAAAATCAAAAGGGGCACTTTTGCACTTAAGCAAAGGCAGTTTTTGTTCAGCTTTCTAAAGTAAGGGGTAACACACACCAGGAGAAGTTGGGGGGCATTTCGGGAAGGGGGGTCAGGAGGACTTCTTCTGGGGTTTGGGGTACTATTCAGTAATTTTGTGGAGACACTAGAGAAGTAGGGGCCTGTTCTGGATTGCATACTGTCAGAAAGTGAAGAAATGTGTTGATTTGATGATTTAATAATTTTTATACAGGAGGAAGGAGGACTAAGTCAGAGCAAGAGGTGATGATGGTGAAAAGCAGTCTTTGCTCAAAAGGAGGGGATTAGTCATGGTTGCTGCTATATTATGGCCTTGACTATGTCCTGTAAGAAACAATGTTTATGTCCTAATGATTTGATTCTCAGCAGGGCCAAGTTTTATTTCCTCATTATATTGGGAAAATATAGGAAAAAAATTCTCTTTCAGAAGTAAGTATTTGTCAGGATTTAAAAATTCTTAAGAAAAACAAAATTAGAAATAAATTTGTTATGCAGCACCTGGTTGTGTCAATCAGTTAACTGTCTGACTTGATTTCGGCTCAGGTCATGATCTTATGGTTCGTAAATTCGAGCACTGTGTCGGGCTCTGTGTGGAGCCTGTTTTGGATTCTCTCTCTTCCTCTCTTCCTCTACCCCTCCCCTGTTCATCTCTTTCTCTCAAAATAAATAAATAAGCATTTTGAAAAATGAAAAGAAGAAAAGAAATTTGTTAGGACACTTAGATCAAAAGAGATAAATAGATGATATGTAGACAGGGATATAGACAGGTATATAATATACAATGAAGTACAGTAAAACGATTGATTTAGAGTAAAGTGTTCTGCAGGTGTTCCATAAGATGAGCAAACATTTCTAATAAATTTTAACTTGATAAATAAGAGATGTCTTGCAATACGAGTAGTATGTGACACCAAACTTCACATGATCACAACTGAGCCAATGGTTCTCTCTCTCTCTTGCTCTGGGACTGTGGGTGATCGTCTCCCATGCTTGGATGTTTGGTCTCAGGCTGCAGCGTTTGGCAGAAATCAATGATTTTTCAGAATATTGGAAGGTGACCACAACTGGCACTAGTGTATTTGTTGTCACTTCAAAGCACCTGTGGAGAGTCCTTTGCTTTTCCATACAAGAGTAAGCTTATGAATGCTCTGCTTCACTCTAAGTCAGGCTGCCTGCAGATATAGACTTTTCCTCTGCTGCCTTATTGCCAATTACATTAAATACAGTATATGACAAGAGTTTATTAATACTGTACTGTAGTGAACATCCGTTAGTGATAGTGAAAGTCATCCTACACAATAACCCTCCTCTCTCTTGTCTCCCTCACACCAGCCATAAAGGTTTTTAAAGGTAAGTCCGGGTTAATTTGTTTATTTTTCTTTATATTTTGTATTTTCTTTATTATTTAGTATTATATTACGGTATTATAGTCATGTTTATATGAATATTTTTGGGTTGTGGAATGAGTCATCTGAGTTTTCATTATTTATTATGGAGAATTCACTTTGATGTACAAGTGCTTTGGATTACAAACATGTTTCTGGAATGAAGTATGCTTGCAAACCGAGGTTTAGTACTGTATATGTCTCTATTATATAAACAGACTATACAGACCATCCTCGACTTATAATGGTTTGTTGTATACTTTTTTGACCTTACAATGCTGGGACAGTGATACTCAGACAATCCAACTGCATTTCAAATTTTGATTTTGATCATTTCCAGGGCTAACAATATGAGGTATGACACTTTCTTGTGATGTTGGGCAAGGGCAGCTCACTGCATCTCCCAGGCAGCCAGGAGATCACGAAGTAAACAACTCACACACTGACAACCATTGTGTACCCATGCAACCATTCTGTTTTTCACTGTCAGTACAGTAGTCAATACATTACATGAGATACTCAACACTTTATTATAAAATAATCTTTGTGTTGGATGAATCTTCCCAACTGTAGGCTAATGTAAGTGTTCTGAGCACAGTGAAGGTAGGCTAGGCTAAGCTATGATGTTTGGTAGATGTATTAACTGCATTTGGACCTACAATATTTTCAACTTAGGATGGGATTATCGGGTAGTTACCCCATTGTAGTTGAGAAGCTCTGTAGATTTTATATATAGATTATATATAACATAGAAAATCATCTATATAAATTTATGAATCAAACTAGAAGCAAGATATTTGCAGCTAAAAAGAGATTTATTGTTACAATACGTTAGAGATTCAGGACAATAATTTACTGTATAATTTAAACTCTGTATATACAGGGATTTATTTTAGAGATAGAAAATATTATTAATTCCAAGAGTAAAAAAAGAAAATATTATTAATTCTAAACTTAGGAATACGGAAGTTCAATGCTGAGCCTCAGGTACAACCTAAAATAAAATAACTCAAAGGACAATTTGAAACTTCCTGTAGAGAGGAAGACAAAGAGATGATAAACAGGGCTCCAACTTCATCTGCTTTGATCAATCCTCACAGAGATACATATAATAACATCTGAGGCCTTCTGTATGAACTAAAATACCACCTTCCTTCCGGCCTTATCTTTTTTCTGCTCTTCCAGTTTTCAAATTCCTTTTATCCTTAGTGGTCAGATACTGCTACTTCTACAATTTAACAGAGAGAGCTATGCTCTGTGATAGTCAGCATATTGAATATATTTTTAAAAAGAGAGAGAGAGTGCAATAGCAAAATATCATCATGGCGCATGGTCATTCCATACTATGTTCCACAAATGTAGGAAAATAATCTACTTTTGCTTGGCATTAGAACCTCTGCATCTAGGGGTGCCTGGGTGGCTCAGTTGGTTAAGCATCTGACTTCGGCTCAGGTCATGATCTCGCAGTTGGTGGGTTCGAGCTCCACATCAGGCTCTGTGCTGATAGCTCTGAGCCTGGAGCCTGCTTCAGTTTCTGTGTCTCCCTCTCTCTCTCTGCCCCTCCCCTGATCACACTCTGTCTCTCTCTCCCTCTCTCTCTCTCTCTCTCTGTCTCTCTTTCTCTCTCTCAAAATAAATAAACATAATAAAAAAATTAAGAAACTCTGTATCTAGTGCCATGCCTGATATGGTGTAGTATTCAAAATAGTTGTGATGTGAGTGAATAAATCCATGATGAAGAGTTTGGGTTCATGTGCCATAATAATGTACTGTATGTTACAGGGATAAAAGGTCCTCAGATCTCAGTGACTTACAACAAGGAAAGTTTATTTCTTACGTATGCTCCATAATGATCATGGGTTGACTGTGGATGTCTTTTGCAGTGACTGCTTTAAGAAATTAGGCTAATAGAAGGACTTCTGTCCTGGAAAATTGCTAACTGATAAGGTAAAGGAAAAGAGTACTGATACTTAACAATTTTCTATGACATTTCATTAGTTAAATCATAAGACCAAAATTAACAATTAGGTAGAGAAGAATAATAGTACCTCAGAAAAGACAGTGAATATTTGCCAATGATCATGTATTATTCTATATTTGGCCTAGCTAATACTAAAATTATTTGAAAATGCAAATCAGAAAGAGACTGATAGGATCTTGTCCTGAAAAAACTATGACTAGAAATTCATTTCAGGATTTGTCTCAATACTTTGAATTACCTTGTTATGAGAGAAGTTAAAGGCTCATATGAAGGCATTAATAGATTAAAACAAGGTTCTTTGAGAACTGAGTGTAATCACTTGCATGCTAATAAATTTTGGTTTAGCTCTTCTTCCATATTTATTGAAATAAATCATAGAATCCCTCTCTTTATTCCTTGTAAAGATATACTAGTAAGAATGACAGTGCTCCAAAATTTTACGTTCTAAAGGAATTGTGAATGAAACACAGCTACTTTAAAAGGCTGAAAACACAGATATCCCACAGACAACCTAATCAGCATTCATATAATTCACAATGGCTGCATCCTATTGCTAAAGTCAATACCTCCTCATATTTAAAGTGTGATGGCCTTCCAGGGACTCAGTAAAATTACTGTGAATGTGACACATTTAGTAAAACTCAGTCTTTCAGAACCACAAGTGGTTGAGAATGAGCTTTAAAAAAACAACATTTATTTATTTTTGAAGGAGAGAGAGAGGGAGGGGCTGGGGGAGCAGATGATCCCTGTGGGCTCTGAGCTGATAGCAGCTAGCCTGATGTGGGGCTCCATGAGATAATAATCTGAGCTGAAGCTGGACGCTTACCCAATTGAGCCATCCAGGCACACTGAGACTGAGGTTTCAACCAGTTTGAACTTTTTACTCTCTGCTGGTAGCGGTCATTTCCCTATGTTTGAGGTGAACTTAATTAACAAGGTATTTAAAAATTATCATAGTTTTCCAATTTGAATACAATGCATTTTGATGTTTCTCTTACTGTTAACAATGAAAATATTACATTAAATAGCTGCTTCTTTCCAAATGCTGTTCATCTTTAAAGACCTTAAGAAGTCTCACCTTTTGCATAATGTCATTTCCATCCATTTTGAATCTCACTGACCTCTTTTTTTCTGCACCACAGTTTACTGTGTGAACTACTGATTTTGTTATTTTATAATGAGTACCATCTGGATTTTTCCCAGGATAACCTATCTTTTACAAAAATTGTTTTCACTCCCCTCACCTTTAATCACACTGAATAGAGCTAGCAACCACCATAACCTTATCGACCACCATAAGGAATTAAGTGTTCCAGGCCTCTGATATTCATTAATTAGTAATAAATCCTACTGAGACTCAATTCCAAGCAGACTTTTATTCTCTTAGAATATGGAGGTGAACAATACAGACAGAGCCCTTATATTTATATATATTAATATTTAAGCGCTACAACAGCTTTGTCAGATTGGTATGCTCTTCCTTTGTACATGACAGAAATAAGTTGGGTGAGTAAGGCAGAAGTGAGAGACTTTTTCAGGTCAAGTAACCAGAAAGTGGCAGACCATGTTAGTCTTCTTGGACTGCCAGAACATTCCCTTTCTTACTGTGTTAACATTGATTGACTGTGGTCTCCCGGCTCAACTTTTCCCCTTCCATTATGATTTACTGCATGGTGGCTTGTGAGTCTCTTCCTCAAGAAAGTTGTTTGCTCCTTCATTTTTAGGCAGTCTCACTGAGGTATAATTGATACACCAAAAAACTGGACATATTTAATGTATACAATTTGATGCATTTGGAGATAGGCCTACATCTGTGAAACTGCCACTGCGATCAAGGATATAAACATACCCACCACCTCCAAAGTTTCCTCTTCCCCATTTTTATTGGTTTCTTTTTGTTATAAGAATAATTAACATGAGATCTACCCTCTGAACGAATTTTTAAGTGAACAATACTGAATCGTTAATTATAACCATGATTTGTACAGCAAATCTCTAGAACGTATTTATCTCATGTAACTGAAACTGTATACCAATAGACTAACAACCCTCCGTTTCCTTCTCGTCCTGCTCCCTATTCCCTGGTAATCACTATTCTACACTCTCTTTATAAAAGTTCAATTATTTTAGATTCCTCACATATATGGAGTCAGGCAGTATTTTTCCTTCTGTGATGGGCTTACTTCACTCAGCATAAGGTCCTTCAGGTTTATCAATGTTTCATATGGCAAGATTTCCTTCTTTTTAATGCTGTTTAATATTCCACTGCATATAGAAATCACCTAAATGCCCATTAACAGATGAATGGATAAAGAAAATGGCCCTTCACTTTTAGGATAATGGCTTTCCTAACATCATTCTACCATTTCTGCCCTGAGTCGTAGCAAAGTCCCTAGACCGAGCAGTATCTCCATCATTGAGGATAGGAAATTGAGAGACTTGATCCTCACAGCACCATGGACCCAACTTAAAGATACTAATAAATAATACATCTTTCTGGCTTCTCAAAACAAAACAAACAAAATGAAATAATCTTTTAATGTCAAATTGTCAAGAATTTTTTGAGAAATGTAAACCTCCTTGGTAACACATGCATATGAAGAGATTGGGCATCAGTAGCAGAATTTTCCAATAGGAATAACTATATACAGTTATTCAAGCCACTTTATTCTAATTGTATATATCATCATCATCATCATCATCACCATCATTAAAAAATATTGTAGAATACTCATAATGGACCACATGGCATAAACATTGTTTCTGTTATATTATATTATATTATATTATATTATATTATGATAAAGGAGAAGGGTAGAGGGAGAGAGAAAGATTTTAAGGAATTGGTTCACATGATTGTAGAGGCTGGAAAGTTCCAAATTGGAAGCCAACAGGCTAGAGACTCAGGGAATAGTTGATGTTGCAGATAGAGCCCAAAGGTAATCTGGAAATAGAATTATCTTTTCCTTGGGTGACCTCAGTCTTTTTCTCTCTTAAAGCCTTCACCTGTTTGGGCAAGAACCATCCACATTATGGAGAATAATCTGCTTTACTCATTTGCTACTGATTTAAATGTTAATCTCATCCAAAAAATACCCTCACTGCAATATTTAGACAGGTGTTTGTTTGAGTGACATGGCCTCAGCAAGTTGACACATAAAATTAACCATCACACAGAGCATGGTTTCAGAACAGGTCTATCTCTCCAGAAAGTCTCAAGCTTTCACCTTTTTAACTTGCTAACTAGGATAATGTTCCGAACCTAAAGGTATAGCAATTCTATTGATTGAATGCGAAAAATAACAGACATTCATTTTTTTCCTTTTAACTTTATGTGGTATTATTATTCTAAGCTAAATTAGAACCTCAATGTGATAGCCATTTTGCTTTGTCTCTTGACATGTAAAGAAAGTTATTTGCTACCAAGACTACCCAAGTCAGAGTGATTATAATCAGTTCCAAAGTTATATTTTGATTGCAATAAATAGATCAAATGTTCATTAATATTGAAGCCAGAGTGCTAAATCTACTGTTCTTTCCTCATTTACTTTTATTAGCATTTTAAAATTTTTAGATAAGACCTAATTAATTTCAACTACAGTCAGAGAACTTGGTTTTATTAGAATAAAAAAACAAGAAATCATGAAATGTGCACATTAAGGGGGAAAAAATGTGTCCTGTGCGAGGAAAAATGTGTCCTGTGGCCAGCTAAACAAATGACACTCACCCTGACTCTCCCATATTTACTCTAAAATCTTTTTGCATAACAAATTCTCCACTGGGCCTACCTGTCTCAGCAACCTACTCCTTACATTCTGCTCCCTTGAACATTCCTATGTTTGAGGTTAAACGGTGAACATAAAACTTTTATCTGTGAGAATTTCTGCTAAAGCACAATACTTAAATATTTAAAAGTTAGTTTAAATATATCCAGATAACTTCTCCCCTTCTGATCGACTTTATAATAATCCATGTAGAAAACAAAAACAGAAGTGCCTGGGTGGCTCAGTCGGTTAAGTATCAGACTCTTGGCTTCTACTCTTTGACTCGGGTCATGGTCTCATGGCTCGTGAGTTCAAACCCTGCATTTCAAGAGCCTTCTTTGGGATTTTCCCTCTCTCTCTGTCTCTCTCTCTCTCTCTCTGTCTGCCTCTCCTTGGCTTACTCTCTCTCTCAAAATAAATAAATAAACATTTTAAAAAAGAAAAGAAAAAAATAATAATGTAAATGTAGTTAAAGAGTTACATCAGTTAAGTACAAGTAAACAAAGGAACTATCATTTCTTGATTGGCTCTTTTACACATCTCATCTTTTTTATGTAGAATCAAAATATATTTGAATTTATGAGATGTGGTGGGTGGCTTTTGGATGCAACAACTTTAAGCACTTTAATGTTTTCCTTTTGTTTTATTTTATCCATATCTAAAAGTTTAAACATAGTAGAGTCCTCTTGGATACAGTCAGATTAATAATGCATTCAAATTTCTTTTAATTCTCATATTCATCTATACATGCAATGTTCATACGTAATTTCCATTTGAATGTTCCTTTGTTTCCAATTTAAATAATGTCATTGATTAAAAGAAAAATATCTTTCTTTAGTTAAATACTTATCTTCAAATTCAGATCTAATATATGACTTACTTCATGAAAACATTAGAAAATTATTTTAAATGTCTAATCCGTAAGCATTTACACACTTATGCATGTATAAAAATGTAAGAAATACCATACTACATGCTCTTCTGGCTCAGGTTGTTTTTAGAATGATTGGTTATAAAATGTATAGCAATTCCTTTTCTTTAAAATTACACAAAGAGTCCACAGATGTACTTAGAGAATGACCTATCCAATCCATTCGTAGTTAACTCTTACCTAGGCAACTGGAAAAGAACAAATCTCCACAGTTTGTATCCTCAGGAGATCATCCTCCCCACTGTTGTCAGAAAGATCATTGTGACATGGAAATCTTATCACTTCTCTCCTTGCTTAATCACCTCAATAGCAATTCACTGCTCTGATGATAAACAACAAAACTCTTAATAAGGTCTCAAAGGTCCAGCTAATCTCCTTCCTACTTGGTTCTCTGGCTCAGTTCACCTCTTTGCCTTCTGTGCTTTACTCTGACTCATCTTCCACTAACTCCCCCCAAGCCAGTGTTGAACACACTCCCACAGGAGCACTTTGGAGTCTGCTATTCTCTACCAAGAACACTGTCATCCCCCACCCTCCTCTTTTCCTTAGGTAGCTCTGACTTTCTCCAGCAGATCACCCTTTATTTGAAGTTCTTCAGAGGAGCCTTCCCACAACTCCTCAACTAGACACAACCTTCCTATTATTCATCCCATGGCACTATTTACCTCCCCATGACACATAACAATGCTTAGAAGTTTTCATTTATGTGAATATTTTGAATGTCTATTTTTGTTACTGGCCTACTGGTCTCATGAGTAGGGAGACCGTGTGCATTTTGAACACCAGTGTATATTTGGAATCTGCTATGCACCCAATGTATAATAAATGTCTATTAAATATTTTTGGAATAAAAAGTAGTAAATGACTAGAAGTACAATTGTGCTTGTCTAGTTTTGTGTTGTGTTGAGGAACAAGCAGAGAAAAGTCCTCCAAATGATCTCCTAGAGAAGTTGATAAATGTCCGTACAAAACATTACCAAGTATTTTTCAGCTAGAGGCATAGAATCTATATTAAATACCAAGATTATATCTGTCATAATTGAAGACTAAGTAATATTTGAATATTAATTATGAAACAGACTATGAGAATGATCACGTTTTAAGAATACTCTTTGTATCAGAGACTAATTTTTCTTAATATTGATCCATTCCTTCTTCCTTTTAGTATTTTAGACCACACTGTCTTACCTTGATGTTAGGTGGGCTCATGACTACCCAGCTAAAGCTATGTTTTCAAACCTCCCATGTAGCTTCCTATGGCAATCCAATTGATTTTGCCATCAATATATGAACAGAACTGTGGTGCGGAACTTCTGAATCTTGCCTTTATAGTGTTTGGGTGTTCACTTCCCCCTTCCCTTCCCCTCTTCTACTGTTCTATAGGTGGGTACAACTCTATTGAGCCTTTTCTGACTCTGTGGATAAGGACAACATCCTAGGGGATGATGAAGCAATGAGAAAGAAGGAACCTGAGTCCCTGGATAACCTCACAGAACAAAGCTGACTCTCAGCCTTGAATAGTTCCCTCTGAATTTTGATATAAGAAGGGGGAAAAGAAATGACTTCTGTCTTTTTTAGGCTCTATATTTTAGCATCTCTTTATCAGAGACACTTAGTTTATATCCTAGCTACTAAAATACCTATTCAATTCTATTTATGTGAATTCGTATGACTTTTAAGCTGTGCAGAAATAAAACAGAGTTTATAAATTGATATTCAATTTTTGCAGGAAAAAATGGGCCTATAAATGTGAGGAATGTTTCTTCTCTGGGTTTATGCTGTTTTATGTATAAGCTCCTGTTTTTTTTTATAGCTAGAATGCAGAGTAGATTTAACAAAGGACTACACTGTTACAGCTGGCCAGGTTAATGAAGATGAGGGTTTTTCCTGAAGAAGGGTGAGAGGAACTATAATCATGGGGCGTAGACTGAATGACTGTGTGAGTCTGGGTAGTGATTTCTTTTTTTTTTTTATTTTTTTAAATGTTTATTTATTTTTGAGACAGAGAGAGACAGAGCATGAGCAGGGGAGGGGCAGATAGAGAAAGGGAGACACAGAATCCGAAGCAGGCTCCAGGCTCTGAACTGTCAGCACAGAGCCCAGTACAGGACTCGAACCCATGAACCATGAGATCATGACCTGGGCCAAAGTCAGATGCTTAACCGACTAAGCCACCCAGTTGCCTCTGGTTAGTGATTTCTAAGTACTACCAGGACTAAAATTATTTTTGCTAGGAGTCACTACATTATTCCTTAAAATATAGCAGTGACATCAATATTATGGTAACAATAAAGCAATACTGTACCTAAGTAAGATAATGTGATTTCTCAAAGAAATCACTGGTTGACATTGAATCAAGCATAAATGACAACTTCTTAGAAAAGCACTCTCTCACTATTCCTTCCCTTCACCTGAAACCCGCACAAATCCTCTTGCTTTATTCTTCTCCTACTCCATTTACATGGCTTTTAACTGCACCATTCAGGACATAGATTACAATGTTTTATTTTATCTGAATCCTGCATAAATTTTAGTGTCATGGTTTTCAACATATCCCTTGAACATTCATATTCAAAAAATATTTATCTCATTTTATAAATGTAAATAAACAAGGGTGAGGGGAGAAAGGGTCAAGCTCAATATAGAATTTTTTTAATCTCCTTGTTTCCTTTTCATGAAATGCCCTTCTGCAAACTTCACATCTGACTTCTCCATCAACTAAAACAACACTTTCACAAAAAGGCATTTCCTTACTAATAAGACATATTTCCATTACTCTTTATTATTATCCATTTATTTTTCCTCAATGGCACTCAACAACTTTTAAAATGGTTACATGTGTATTTACTTGTTTAACTCTTTGTCTCTCCCACTGACCTATAAGGATTGTGAAAGCAGATCCTATGCCTCAGTTGTTCACCACTGAATATGTAGAGTCTGATCTAATGTCTTACCATCTGTAGGTACTCAATAGATTTCTAATATGCTACAACAGGATGCAGGAACATAGGCACCCAAACACAATAAAAGGAAAATTAAAGTTTGTTTAAGCAATTATAATGATTAATAAAGAGATAAAATGAAAACCACTGACAGTGTTTTTAGAGAAAGTCATTTTTTGGATATAGTAAATGTAGGGACAAATACTTCATACTGTTAATGCCAGAAGACATGCTGAAGACTGTCTATAGGAATGAATTCCAAAGAGACCTTTTTTAACATTGATCAATAGCAGTACATCTATCGCCTTGATGATAAGAGAATATTTTGTAATCAACAAGGATAGAAGTCGGAAATGTACCAAATATGCATATATATTTTCTATAAAATATATAGAATCTATATCAAGTAAAGAAATTTATCTGTAAAGAAGAGATAGAATGGCACACACAGAAAAAGAGAGAAAGAGAGAGCAAGAGAGAGAGAGACTAAGAGGGAAAGACGATTTTCCATTTCCCTATAGCTATGTGTTCAGTATATTTGATAGGTCTGGCAATGCAACTTTCTTCATCCAATGACAGAGACTGGATTTGCCTTTTGGCTAGATCCTAGCTCTTAACCATGCTCCATCAGTGTGCCATTTTATCTGTGACTAATACTTGAGTCCCATCTTCAGGTTTAATTGAAAGAAACTGGGTATAACTAAGAGCAAGTGATGTTATTCCACTTTTACTGATAATATTCTAGCTCCAAATTGTGATAGAGGTCAATGACATATACCTATGAAGAACCAATTCACAAACTAAATATTACATGATTGAAAATTGTAGTTTATTTTATTTTCTTCTAAGGCATAATCTCTTATCTTCTTGATGCTTTATCCATAAATCACAGGAAATAGCATGTGACAGGTATTATTATAACCTGACTTCTCTATTCTATTCCTACCAAAAAATTGACAAATGGAAACTGTTAAAGTAGATTTGAGGACACTATTAAGGTTTAGTGTGCATAGACTATTGATTATCTCAATTTGCTATAATTTGAATAGTGTATGCATCTGTATCTACTCTAAATGACTATACCTGTTGATTATCTCAATTTGCTATAATTTGGATAGTGTATGCATCTGTATCTACTCTAAATGACTATACCTTCCATTTCTTTTTTTTCCTTTAAAATATATACAAGATTGTTATACAAAACATCCAAACAGAAATGCATCTCATAAAACAATATATCAAGTTCTCATTTTACTGAATGAATTTGTTTCTTAGATTATAAATGCTTAAACTATAGTTCAAGTTCTGGTTTTCAGAAACTAGCTGAATGGGCATGCCTGTTGGTACTGTCTTTGATTTAGTAATGGAAACAAATAAATATAATTTCTCTTGGAGAACTGGTTTAATGGTATTTATAACCACATATGAATATATTTCTAAAAACCTTCTGACTGATTCTACACACAAAAAAAGAAAAAACCTATGAAATCATTCAATATCATGAAATAATATTTTTGTAAGCCTTCTGTATTCTGTAATTCTCTTTTTCTCATCTTTCTGTCACTACAGAGATATTTGCATGAAAATAGTTTCTCTATTGCTAACAGTTCATCTGTTCCTGCTGCTTATGTCTCACCTGAAGTCACAATTTTCTGAATGTACATCATAATCATCTTTACATAAGCCAATTTCAATGCCACAAACAAAAGATTATGCCTTCAACTGAGAAATAAACAGCAGGAGCAGATGAAATCTAAAAATCAAATATCCTATTTTATGGAAATGTCCCAATTAATAAAAATTCAATTGAAGAGAAATATTTTAAGTTATATATCAGCAAAATTATCTCTCGACAGAAGTTTTTCAGTTTTTCATGATGTTCCAATGTGCTTTATACTCAGGCTAGTTAAACCTGGTTTATTCACTGTTAATTATGCCAGATGTCTTTTTATCCTTCTGTTTATGTTTAGCAGTCTGTCCCAATTCTATCATTTTTAATTATCTAAAGCCCTTGTGCTAAGATTCATATAGAAGTAGTAACTCCTCCTTGGCATCCATTGATAGCGATTGAATAAAGTAAGAAGACAACAGATGGGCATGAGCTGCTTTGTGGACTCACATGGAGACTTGAATGAACCTTAAATATCTGTCTATTAAAAATCATGTTCCATATTTAATCATAATTCCACTTACCATTTTAGCTGCTCTGCTAGATGCCATAAATTATAACACTTTGGAGATTATCTCATAACCTTGAATATATTTCAGTCCAATTTCTTTTTGTGTGGTTGAAGTACTGAATAGAAAGACAAAGTACGTTGACTTACTGTCTCTATATCATTATTTCAATGGGGGTCAAAATTTACCAGTTCGTGAATGTTTTCCTGTTAATTAGGTTAAGTAACATTTAGTCGGCATGTAAAAGTTGTCTGATACTGTAGTAAGGAATGGAGACACCAGAAAGAATAAGGCAATATCTTTTTAAGAAAGATAAATGAGGGGTGCCTGGGTGACTCAATCAGTTCAGTCTAGACTCTTGATTTTGGCTCAGGTCATGATCTAATGGTTCGTAAAATAAGCCCAGCGGTGGGCTCTATGTTGTCAGATTCTCTCTCTCTCTCTCTCCCTCTGCCCTTCCCCCGCTCACATGCTTCATCTCTCTCTTACTCTCTCTCTAAAAAAAAACTGTTCAAATTTATACTATCATCAGGTATATAGAAATGTATTTAATGTACACACTTTTCCCCACACCCTAAATGGTGTTTGATATCAGTAATATTTTCATATACTTCAATGTATTTGTGAAAATGATTTCTTGTTTGCATTTGCATTCCTTTAGTTACGCACAGAATTGACCATCTGTTCATATATTTACTAGATAGTCTCAATGCTACTTTTTTTTTTTGTAAACTGTCTCTTTATATACTGTGCCAGTTGTTCTATTGGGTATTTTGTGGTTTTTGTTTTTTGACTTTTTCCCGTTTGAATGAGTTGTACTCTTTCTAAAAGTTAAGAAAATTGGCAATTTATTGTGTGTTCAAGCAATATTTTTCTTAGTTTGTTATTTGTCTTTTGATTTGATTTTGATAGATTTACAATTCAGAAAGTTTTTACTGATTGAAAATTCCCTAGGAAGTATTTTGTACTCCAAACCTATCAGTGGTAGTGCAATAGACCAACTGGGAAATTTAGGCCATGCAAGAGAAGAATATAAGAAAGAATCCAAATGTATTTGTCTTTTTATAGTGCTGGAAATTAAAAATCACTTTGTGAATTATAGTCTGGCACTACTTTTGGTGACTGCAATGCCAATGTTATAGGGTGGTAATGTGAATTTCTTGTTTTTTTAGCTATAAGTCAAGTTCAAGAGTGAAACATTTCTTTAGGAGGCAATATTTTAATACAATACATCATCTAGCATCTATTTGGAAATGTCCTAAGGACCTCATGGCATCTGTTCTCTAAAGCATTGAGTGACCTATTTTCTCCATATTTTAATGGCCTTAAATTTGACATTTTTAAATAACTTGGGTTAAATAATGAGTGAATAATATAATAAAAAGGAAGAGAGAATTTATAACCAAAAAATTTTAAACACTACTGACAAGGGCTTTAAGAACTTTTTTTTAGGAAAAAACTTAGTTATTTCAAGCCAAAATTGTAGTCGTGCTTATATTTACTTCTTATTACTATGGAAACTGATGACCCAAAGTCATCCCTTACTTCTCTTCACTTGACAAATATTTATTGAGCACTGAGTATATGAAAGCATTGTTTTTAGAACCAAGATATACAGTCCAAAACTAAAAAAAAAAAAAATTAAAAACCTTCTACCTTCTTGAAAACTACAGGTGAATAGGAAAATGAAAGCTATAAATAATGAATTATATAGTTGGTCAGAAAGTTAAGACTTTTTATAAGAGAAAAAGCATAGTAGCTACCAAGTATAAAAGCTGATATGCAAACCTAGGTTTTCTCTCACTCTAACAGCCAAGGCCTTTTCTACTATATCATGTAATTGAGATGTTAAAACTGGGTTTCTCCTTTAACAAGAAGTTCTTAAGGTTTTAAGCTCTGCCTTGAATTTCCAGAGTACTCAAGAAAGAGCATTGAATAGAAGTTCCTTCGGCAGGAAACCAGAGGCCTTTGTAGTTTTAGCTATGGAATAGGGAGTAAAAAGACTCGAGATGGTCTTCTAAGTAGTTTGATTATACAATTTATCATCCAGTATAGTCTGTAAGAGTGAAAGTGAGACTATTAATAATTATACCTTACACTATACATAAAATTCCCCAAGCTGTCCCAAATAACTAAGAGTCACTCTATTGATCACTGAAGGCAATAGTTTGCTGACTTCTAATCAAGGCTAGATCATACAAAGAACAAACTATTTTTAATATTGAAGCTCCAAAGAATTAATATTTTTTGCCCCATTTTGTCATTCATCCGAAAGCCTCGGCCTTTTAGGAGAGACAATAGGGATGGAGAAGTACTTCTTGGCAAGGATTAACAGAATTCATGGTCTCATCCTGTTTTGTGGGGAAAAAAAACAAGTGTAAACAAGTGAACAATCTTGGAAGCTTATACACTTTGCACCAGACATGTCTGATAGAGGTCACAGTGGTACCAGGTAGATTCTAGTTCACAATGCTTGAGTGGAAATTTTCATCCTAAAATGTGTAATATTAATAACACCAGGATAGTGTCATTACATGGATGACTTCTTTTAAATTTCATGGAACTTTGACTACCATAAGGTCTCAGTGTATCAAGAATGACATGTAATTTTGAAATTTTGATTTGTGGGAGATGCCACCAGGCATTGCGAGCATGACATTCTGACCAACATCATCCCTTACCATCTCCTGTCTCATATTATTCCAGGTTTGCCACTGCACATAGACTCAAGGGTTACATAAACTTGAGAAATTTTTGTTTAGATATAGAGATTTAGTAAACAGTAATGTAATTCAGGAAAATCTTTCATAAATATAAAACATTACCATGTGGAGATTCAAGTACAAATTTATGACACCTTAATTGGTGTCATATATCACATACAGTCTCTAAATTGGATTGGAAAGTAAGAAATTGAGTATATGATAATCTTTACTATCAGTCAACATTTTATGAGTTGTCAGTGATTCTATAAGTCAAAGTATTAATTTTCACAAATATTCTTTGGGTATGATCATCATCTAAGTCTTACGCACAGAATAATAGATCAACTGTCCTGTATCCTTTGGTAACATAACTTGTCCTTGCTTCTGAACTGAAAAAAGTATCCATATAAAAGTGATTAATTTTAGCTGCTACTACATTGATTTTTGATTTGTACTACAACATATTGTGTAAATAAACAGCCAAACAATTATACTGAGTGAAATGTCAGACAGAGAAACACAAATACTGTATGAACTTACTTGTATGTGGAATTATGAAAAAGCCAAACTAATAGAAACAAGCTATAATTGTGTTTACCAGGGGCTGGAGGATGGTGGTAGTGGGGCAAACTTGGTCAGAATGCATAAATTTTTAGTTATCAAATGAGTATGTTTTAAAGATCTAATATTCGGCATACTGACCATAGTTAACAATAGTGTATCATATACTTCAAAGTTTCTAAGAGAGTAAATCTGAAATGTTCTCATCATTAAAAAAAACTTAATTCTGTAAGGTGATGAATGCATTAACTAACCTTATTGTGGTAATCATTTTGTACTATATATATGTATCGAATCATCTCATCATGCCATACACCTTAAACTCACCCAATGTTATATGTCAATTACATCCTAATAAACCTAGGGAAACAAGAATACATAAAATAAAATAGCTGAACATTGAAATACATTTTTAAGAAACAAATATAAAATACTTTGATAGCCCTTTTAATATTTAAGTAAACAAAATTACTTTTGGTTATATAAATTGAAAATTGATCTCCTTATCTGATTCAAAATAATCTGGGTAAGGCAATTGCAAATGTAAAAGCATATGAAATCATGGATTCCTGTTTTGTGTATTAACACTAAGTACTATACAGATCAGAGATCAAAAAACATCTGAAATACTACTAAATACACAACCAACAAAACAAACAAAACCCTCAATGACACCAACTTCAATTATGATCCAAACATACATTAGCCTAGTCAAGGATCAAAACAACACATCAATAATAAATCAATAATACTTTTTACAGAAAAATCTAAAAAAAATATTATTTGTGATTTGCTGTCTGAATATTATTATCTGTAAAATTTCTATAGGTCAATATTGAAAACTAGCTTAAAAATTACTATATAAAGCTAAGCAAAAAATATTTAATCCAAAATTTTTGTGTTGGCGATCCTAACGTACTATCTTTACAGCTTGCTAAATCAGGGCAAAATCTTATTTTTAATTTTTTTTCAGAAAAAAAAAGCATTATTACACTCTAATTCATGCCAAGCCCCCCAAAGTGTATGCTAGAATCAGGTATATAACTTCTGAAATTATGTTGTATGTAGAAAAGTGGCCACCAGGGGCACAAACTACTTCTCTGCTCATGGCACACTATCTTTTAAACATTTTTAAGTGGTATGTACATAGCCCATATTTCCTCTTTTCTTAATCTCTCTAAAGATATCAACTGATACCTGGAAAAGGATGAATGTCCAATCCAAAGATTCCCATAAAAAGAATATTAGTGATGACTAGAAAAGTAAACAGTAACAGCAATCAAATATTTTTTATTAAGGTAATTATGTAAATATAACCTTGATTGTATGGAGCCATTAAAATTATGACAGTGAACACAATAGCAGCCTAGAAAGCATACAGAAATAGCAGACCATCAAATATTAAATGTACCACATATTGAAGAATAACTTCTAATTTAATGTAAGAAATTTAAACATAGATTTCTGAGTTTAAGACAACTTATCTGCAAATTGAGCAATCAAACCGGACACATAAAAAAGATAGATTTATTAATTGTGTGTTAATGTAGTCAAAGAAATATGTTTACCAACTCCTAATTCACTCTACCCATGCCTGTTTACTGTTCAGGACACTAATACAGCCTTTGGATACTACTTCCTTTTCACTGGATCATCTCCACTGATGGCCCATTTTCAGGAATGGGTGCCTACTACTGTCTCAGCTGTTTTATCTTAGGAAAACAGAGTTTAACAAATATTAGAATTCAAAATATGCTTGTGATCTGGTCTCACACAAATTTATCTCTGATACATTTACTCAAAAAATATACTCCTAGATGAATACTTTTCTTTTTTCACATGAAGGAATCATTTTTAAAAAGTCTGTGCTTAATTTCCCTTGCAGAGGCTCACACTTGCCCTCCTGTCTTTCTTGTCACAGAGAAAATGATCATAACCAAACTTGAATAAATCTTGTACACGCAAAGGGAAATTTGTCTTAATTCCAAAAGATTCTTTATGAACTTAGAATATGTCTTATAGAAATAATTAGGTTAGAATTGAATTACAGCAGACATGAAATTTGGAGTTGGAAACCTCTAGGTTTGGAACTTGATTTTATCACTAGTTATGTGAGTATATATAAAGGATTTCTTCCTTTTGAGCCTCTATATTCTCTTTCATAAAATTTTAACAATAATACATAATTTGAAGAGAATTACAGACAACACTTATAAGGTACACTAAGTGTACATGGTAAATGATTGACAAATGTTAGCTAGTCCACTACTTTAAACTTGTCAATAATCTGACATAATTATCTATTTAGGAATAAATCTAAAAAATTGTGTCAAGTTTTTACCATTAAAATCCCAAACAGAATATTTTTATAGATTATATATTTTATTTTCTCTCTCTTTAATTTAAAGAGCAGTAGAAGTGCAGATGTTATAAACAAGTCCCATTTTTTATCCTAAAGCAGAGCATCTGAAACTAAAACCCCCAGGGAGCTGTATCTGGTAACAGTTATCTGAAGGATCTCTATTCAAACTATGAATATCTGAAATTAAGAGACTATGATTATTCTTGATATTCAATCTATTCCCTTTTCATCAAGCCTTGTAGGTATATTTCCCCATTTATGAGTTTGTCTGCCAAACAAACAAGGAAATATTAATCATTTTTAATTGAAGTAACAATTGTTAAAACAAAAATAATACCTGTGACAAACAGAAAAACAAAAGTCCAGATGAAGGGGCCTCTTTGAATGGAGGGCCTTAATCAAAGATCGCAGTTACCCTACCATTTTGACAGGGTATTGTAAAAATTAATGAGAGAGCTGTTTCAAATCACCAATAGTTATTGCAGGATTATTCAGCACAACAAAAATTATAAGACAACCAAACCTATATAAAATAAATATTCTTATTAATACATACCACATCCATGTAGGAGTAGGGGTAAACAGGTCATGATATCTTAACAACGAGGTTATTTTCTGCCATCGGACATCTGCGTATAAGTTAGATCTAATATGCTAGTTCTTATCAGAGCGAGTTCCAAAACCAACACCCAGAGACTCCACCCTCCAGGTTTTGGAGAGCAAAAAGCACCATGCATCCCTATATTGGGAGCAAGTGTCATGAAGCTCTGAAGATAAGAGTGAAATGTTTACTCTAAGTAAACCCTCACTTGTGAGCCTTAGGCATGGCCAGCATGTTCATCTCCTATCCCAGCAGCCATCAATTTGAAGTTGTATATAAGTATGAAGTGTGCAAAACTAAGATGAACTGATCTTAGTAGATGTGATAAGTGCGTGTCTCACTGTGCTAACCCCACCCAATTGCTGTAGGTTTTCTGAGTATATAAAACAACACCGTTTCACTGATCTTGATAGGAGGTAGTTTGCCTTTGCTGCCTTTGGGTAACTCTTGTGGGTAGGAAATATTACTTGGATGAGTTCTAATCAAATAGACACTTTATTCTGGCTGAAGAATCTCCTTTTCTGTTGTTATTACCCATTTCTCCAACACCTCCTGTCTGGTCTCCAGAGTACAACAAGGAAAGGGAATGAGATGGTGCGATTCTCATAGTAAATTGATACTCAAACCTATAGTTTCTAGCTATGACAGCTGCTGTCTCTTTGTTTGGATCAGTTTTAACACTTTTGATAAAATGAAAGATAGACATTCTAAAAGATACTACTTACATATTTATGGAGCCTGCTTAAGATTGTCTCACTCTTTCCCTCTGCCCCTCTCCAAGGCTCTCTCTCTCTCTCTCTCTCTCTCTCTCTCTCTCAAAAATAATAAAAAATAATAAAATAAAATAAAACAAAACAAAATAAAATAAAATGTTTTTTTTTAAATAAAAAAAAAGAAAGAACCAAGGGTTAAAGCAGCAACAACACAAACTTTTCTCAAGGAAACCACTTAGTTTAGTTCATAAATGTATGCACTGAATTCTTGAAACAGGCCTCTGAATATATACAAGAGTTATTTCTCATCTGAAACATCAGTGTTTCCTTAAAGGTCATGTCCGAAGACACTAAACAAGTTTCTCATATGTTTGGTCCCATGTGCAAAATGGGGAAGAATTGGACCAGGTCAATAATTGGACTTCAGACATGTACATGTATTAATAACAGACAGATTATATCCTGATGGAGAACAGATTCTAAGACAGTAAAAGACATTTTTGGAAAAAAAATCAGCTGAGGACAAGAATATCTTGCTGGGGAAGGTAGACTCAACATCAGATATTTGGTGTTGCAATGGAGAGCTATCGTTTTGTACCCTCTGTCTTTCCCTGGAGCAGCCATTCACCCTGCAAAGTAAAGAGATCTGTCAAAGGAGACTTTCTTTTTGAATATTGTTCCAAATTTAGTCCAGGGCTCTTAGAAGACATAGGCTGAGACAAAAGTGACATGCTATTTTTATTTAAGGTGAGCAATCCCAAAAGATACAGAATGAGGGAAGAAGGAAAATGAGCCAGAGAAGAGAGAAAGGAAATTGAAGTTGGTGTCTTTTAAAAAAAAAAATATGTTTATTTATTTATTGAGAGAGAGAGAGAGCAGGGGAGGGGGAGAGGGTCAGAGAGAGAGAACCCAAGGCAGATAATCCTCCATGCCGAGTGTGGAGCCAGACATAGGGCTTGATCCCACATCCTTGGGATCAAGACCTGAGCCAAAATTAAGAGTCAGACTCTCAACAAACTGAGCCACTGAGATGCCCCTGAAGTTGGTGTCTTAATCAAGTGTAAGGTCACAGGAAAATGTGGCTGATCACTCAATCATATTGGATATCTTCAAACAAAGTATTGGATTCCCTGAATATCAAAACAGTCTATGTGGGAAAGAAAAGGCAACCAATGTATGTGCTAACTTCTTTCTGTTTTCATGGATAAAAGATCACCCAACAGAGCATTTACTCCACCACACAATCAGGTATGACTTACATCTGGGAAAGCCACAGCCTCTGTTTACTCCTGATATGTGACCTAAAGTTGGTGTGATTCCTGCTACAATGGATACAATAGGATTCTATCCAAGCCTAGTTTTGACCACTGAGGGACTCTAAATGTTCAAGATATGGTCACTTATAATTTTCTAAAAAAAAACTTAAACAGGTTTGGCAAAACACACAGTCACTGCTTCTGTGTATAGTTATAGAGCAATATTTAATATTTGACATCAATCTCCTTCACCATCCATTCTGGATTTTACTAAGGAGACCCATCCTTCATCATGAGATATATGAGCATGTTACTGCATTTGCCCATTTACAGTTATCACTGGGCAGATAAATTCTTGGAAATAATGTAGAAAACCCCTGTGTTGCAAACATATTTCCTTTCTTTCATTATGTATTATCAACAACACCCTCTCATAGTTAGCAGGGTTATTACATCAGCTAATAGAGACATTATTATTCTACTACCTGAACTATTGATAGGAGCAGTCTAAAGTGAGCAGGTAGTTAGTACAGACTCCAGTTCAGTGAAACCTTACAGTATACTCTGATAGAAGTGTATCACTCTTTGGAACATGGACTTCAGATCTAGCAGATTTGAGATGAAAAGCACAAATTCTGCATGTGGGTGAATGAGAGTGATAATGAGAAAGGTCCAACCTATTTTATCCCTTGATTCCTAGACTTGTAATTGCTCATTGTGAGGGAGATACTATACTATATTGTCCATGTTGACATTATCCTAAAGCTTCAAAATGATTTGAGCAAGCTGCACATTTCACTGAGGTAAACTTTCAGTGATCCCTTCTGATGTTTATTAATCCAGCTGTTTCTGGGTAAAGAATATATATATATATATATGACATAATGCTATAGTTTTGAGCACACCAATCCACTCCTGTGCAACAGATACATATCTTGATTCAAGGTAATGTGTGGGATACCATTATGAAACATCAGGCATTCTTAACACTTGACAAAAGACATTGGCAAAGTCACTGTACACAGAGAAGGTATTCTAATATCCAGATTACATATGTATTCTGTTAAGGATAAATCAATTCTCCTTATAAGTGGAAATTAGGAAATTTAAACAATCTACCACCTAGTGCATGGCTGGTCTCTCCAAAATACAATGCTATCTCAAGAGCTCAGGGTTCATCTATACTACTAGCAGATTGACAAGGTCAGGGCCTACACTAGCTGTGGCGTGATAGAGGGCCTGTGCTGTTGACAACAACTGTAGTTCTCCCTGCCACCACTTCCACTCTGTTTCCAGTCTATGCCCAGTCCAGGGTAAGCTGAAGAGACAAGCCTGTGATCCTTACAGGTTGAGTTATCCAGTCCATCTGGTTTTTGAGAGACTTATCTGTGTTGGATGATCTCTGATTAATGTTAGATGAGAAACAAAGATCCACATGTCCAGTTCCTTAGGTTCATTCACATAATTCTTGTCCAAATCTCAGACACCAGCCATGTTATTCTTTATCACCAAGGCATTAAAACATACCCATATCTCAACTTCCTTCTCCTTTCATGGTATGTGAAGAGCCAAATGTTCTGCTAGCAGCTCTGTGGATTGTATTTTCCTTCAACTCTGTCTTCGTGGCCAATTTATATAGGGGCAGTAATATAGCAGCTACTTTTGTCCAGTTTACTGCCACATTTCATGCTGGTCTCTCTGTAAAGACTCATCCTTTCTTCTTCCATCAGTCAATCATTGAGATCTTCCCATGAAACTATTTGTGTGGCATTGTTGTAAAGGAAGTTGGTGATATGAGAGTATAGAACAACTGCTTATAGTTATAAGACAAATATCTTCATGTCTTCTGCACCTAATCAGGTCAGTCACTGATTGTATCACTACCATCATGCAACAGATTGCTGCTACATCTGCCTAACTTTATGCATTGGGGAACTGGATGACACAGAGCTCATGATGGCTAGCCCTGGTTGCTTAATTGATTAGTGTATTTATATTGGAGGCTCATTCTCTATATAGATCATAACAATTCTCTTCTGAGGAGGATATCGCCTATTTCAGGACCCCTACGTTCATTCTGTGACATTCCTGACTTCACATGCCATCATTATTGATCATGGATACATTTAGCAAGATTCAATCTATTGAACCTTACGTCCCAAGCAAGATAGCAACTTTCCCCACTGCCTGAATATCCTTAAGAGGAGTCTTGTTCTGGGCCTCATAAAACTGACAACCATTAAAGTCATTCAATAAATTATGTGGATGAGTATAATAAAATCTCAAGTGCTGTGCATCTATCTTAGTGGCAGAAGATGTAAGGTGCAACAATTTGTCTTGTACCTTAGAGAGGAAAGTGTAGTATAACCCAGACCATTAACTCATTAACTTCCTAAGAAGTGCACAGTCCCTTGTTATTTTTCTCAAATTTGTTTCTTGTACCTTCTGTCATAACTATGCCTTTCTATGATGTCTATAAAATTCACCACTTTCTCCTCAATAAGCCCACTTAGTATTATGCATTAATATAATGGGTCAGCATAGTATTCAGGATTATATAGTTACAGACTGCAATTAACATAGTCTTTTCTTACACTGCTTTTCTTGCTGCGTGTCTGTAAATTTCTTTCAATAATCTCTAATAATGGATCAAAAAGAAAAATTTCCATGTGTAAATAGCTTCATGCCAGGTGCGACATTTGTAGAGATCAGTTCTATTAACAATACTATATTTAGCAAAATGACTACAATTGAGGAGTGCCTGGGTGGCTCAGTCGGTTAAGTGGCCAACTTCAGCTCAGTCATGATCTTGTGGTTCGTGGGTTCGAGCCCCACATCAGGCACGGTGCTTACAGCTCAGAGCCTGGAGCCTGCTTCAGATTCTGTGACTCCCTCTCTCTCTGCCCTTCCTCTGCTTGTGCTCTATCCCTCAAAAAATGGATAAAAATATTTAAAAAATTTTTATAAATGACTGTCATCGGGGCCACCACCTGAGTGAGTTTACACATCATTTATTGATTTGTGTTTTTTCTTTCAATATTTTTTTCTTGTTTCTTTTTCCTTGAAGAAGCCAGATGAGAAATTTGAATGACAATCCTGCATTCACTGACATCATGCATGTTCAAGTTTTTGTTAATATTGATAATCCTTTTATACTTCTAGGATTTCCATATCACTTTGGTTTTACCATGAAGAAGGGAGAAATTCTGGGTATATTGCTCCCATACCAAGCGAGTGTAAAAGCTTTTGATCTCCTGCTACTTTGCCTTCAAACTTTATCTCATCACAAGTAAATATAGGTGAACACTTTCATAATTGTGTTGTCATGCATGTCATGAATTTTGACCTCCACACTTAACACAAGCTTCACAGCAAAATTTAGCTGACTGCTCGGCAAAAACCATCTTTCCATTCATAGCAGAATGTCAATGACCCATTACTGAAAAGTGTATGCTGATTTACTTTGTTTTACTGGAGAACATTTTCCAAAAGTGGAAGCGATAGGAATTGAAAGGGTAAGCACATAGAAAGCCTTTCACAGGTCTATAAATTTAAAAACACATTTGAAGCCAGAACTTTTCATACTATTCTCTATAGAACCTCTAGAGCCCCCAGCCAACCCCTTTGAGGCTGTGTAGGGGAAAGCCAGCAGGAGGAATAAGCTGGGCTCTCAGATGTCCAATCACGTTTTGAAATTGAATAGCTTCTGTGTATCTGCTTTGAACATCAGACATTCTTGTCAGATTTTATCTTTAAAAAGTATGGGGTTTTTTTTGGTTAATGTTTTTAAAACACTGATCTGATCCAACTTTTCAATGTTCACTTTGAGTAATAATATGTGTTTTCCAATCTAACTTTGAAAGCTTATACACCATAAAAGCATCATAAATCCAAAATTATCACATATTAAATATTTCCTTTAAAAATACTACAATGTTTTTTTCTTTTTTTTTTTTTTTTTTTTGGTCACTGAGCTTCCTTAACTTATTCTAATTTTTTATTATTCTTTTTTCTTTTTACTGTTTTCTACTACCTCTTTACACTTTTGGGGAAAAATCTAATCAGTTAAACCAATAATCTTTAATTCCTGGGAAGTTGCTGATATTTCTTGTAAGAGTTTCAGACAATATATTGGTGAAGTAAAAGATCTGGTTATGTGAGGTCTATATTTTAGTATATCTCACAGCTGATTTTTTCCTCTGATCATTAGAAAATGTATGGAATCATGTTTTGGAGTATATAAAATCCTTATTCTACTCCCCAATAAAATGTATACTGTATTTTATCCTTCTGGGAAATGTTTTTAAAGAAAGTAATAAATGACAAATATTCAACTATATGTCTCATTGTCATCCAGCTGATAACAGAAATTTGTTTCAGATAGAAATACTGGACTTAAGTTTTGGAGAAAGCCATGGGAATAAAAATTATGTTTACATGCTTGTCCATATACAACACACATTTCCAGAATTCAGTGAGATATTCTCCTGTCAAAGATATGCATAAGGGTCTCTAAAAAACAAAGCAAAATGTGAATAACATTGAAGGCAAATCCACGAGACTGACAGATCAGTTTAGAATGATATGTCACTGAATTAACAGTGGGACAAAGGAGAAAGCATCTAAATTAAACAAAGAGTGAAGCAAGTAACCAACTACAAAGCTGAGATGAAAATAAGTAGACTTGAAAGCTTTGCAGGAACAAAATTGCAATGGACAGAAGAACAAATAGAATCTGACATTATGACTTTCTGTGGCCTAGATGTCTGTGATCAGAGATATCAAAAGATACGTACCAAGTCCCAGTGAAAAAATAAAATGGCTAAGCTTGAAATTGCTGCAAAGCAAGTAATTTGAAACACAGTCAGTTAACATGGCTGAGTGTCATGGTGATTTGCCATTGTCTCTTAAAAATTTGCTCCTGGTAGAAATGTTAAGAGGAAAAGTAACTGAGATGAAAGTCAAATGTCACTTAAAGTTTCAGTTTTAACTTTATGACAAATAGCCTAGGTATAAACCTTGAGTAAGTCACTGGTCTGATCTTAGAAGTCTTTATATAAAATGAAGGTTTTGGGCAAAATGGTGAAGGTCTGTGCTGTTTTTATGTAGCCTTGTTATTTTTATTTTTTATTTATTAGAAACCCAGAACAGGGTGCTCAGTTTGGTTCCAGCTTCACCATTTACTATCTTCTTAATTTTTCTGTGTCTTGCTGTCCTTAGTCATCATTTGTGATTAATAAAAGTATCTACCTCACATGGACATCATAAGGAAAAAAAATGAAATAAGCCTTGAAAATCATTTTCAAGGGGTGCCTGGGTGGCTCAGTCGGTTAAGCATCTGACTTCGGCTCAGGTCATGAACTCGTGGTTCATGAGTTCAAGCCCCACATTGGGCTCTGTGCTAACAGGTCAGCACCTGGAATTGCTTCAGATTCTGTGTGTGTGTCTCTCTCTGCTTCTCCCCCACTGGTACTCTCTCTCTCTCTCAAAAATGAATTTAAAAAAATTAAAAAATAATTTTCAATAAAGCCTATTGGTTGGGAAAGTATTTACTACGTTAGCAAAGGCTGATTTACCAAGAAGCTAATATAATTTAAGCTTCAGAATCTTTATTTGTTGGGGTTCCTTCAAAGTTCCTATACCTGATTTTTAATTAAAATGTTGCATTGTTTTTAAAGAGCACCTCAAACATTGAATAAGCTTGAAAACTTCACATATAGGCATTACTATTTATTACAATTTTTAAATTAGTATCTAAAATGCAATTTATTCAATTAGTTACTGACAAAATAATAGTTATATTAAGAAGTTTAGTGTAGTTGGGATGCCTGGTGGCTCAGTTGGTTAAGTTTCGACTCTTATTTCAGTTCATGTCATGATCTCACGAGTCATGGGGTTGAGCCCCATGTTGGGCCTCACACCAACAGTGCAGAGCCTGCTTCGGATTGTCTCTCTCCCTTTCTCTCTGCCCCTCCTCTCCCCTCAAAATAAATAAATAAACATTTAAAAAATAAATAAGTTTGATGTAGCTAACAAATAACCAAATATATCATCTAGAATAGAAGTAACATATAAAGAGTACATAGTTTATAATATTACTATTTCATTATAAAACTGAAAGTTATTTCAGGTATGTCACTGCCTATTTTAAAGAAAATTGGTGAGTCAACTAAGACAACTGGTCAGGGTGGCTAAATGAGTATAGTTTCTCTTTTTAGACACTAGTTTGTGGTTACCATTGGGAAAATACAAGACTAGTTAGGAAGGAATCCTCACCTGCACTGGGTAATACAAAAGTCAAGCTGTTCTAATGAGGTACATTTCTGAGGAGAAAGGAAAAAGTGTACTCATCCTTGGGTTTAACGTTAACAATTCTGTTCATTTTTTTACTTCCAAATTACACAGAGTTTTGTGTGATGAAAGATAAAAGTAAGCTTCTTATGCTCTTAAATTCCTGCTCTTCTTCCACCTGAAAACTTCTTAGAGTAGAATTCAGAAACCTTAATTCTCTGAGGAAATTAAACATGATATTGCTCTGATAAGGAAGCCCAATGGAGGATATAGAGCAAAAGGTAAATGCAGGAGATATCTAGGTAAAACAGAATAACTACTGTGCAGATGTTGATGGGAAAGTCTCTGATTCCATCCTCCTTATTGCTAGAGATTTAACCTCCCCAAGTCTTAGGGTTTGTTTGCTTTTATCTGTCAAAAAGTAACGTTTCCTACTCTTCCTATTTTTAAGAATTTACTGTCAATATCACATGAGATAGTGTGGGCCACATCATTCTATTATTAGATCTCTACAAATAAAAGGTCAAATAATTACTGTAGAACAGTTTCAAATATAACCTCTTGGTGGATCCTATTGCCAGAGATTTATTATCTCAAAATATTACTGAAAAAACAATTTCTTTTTCACAGTCTGATTTCAAGCCCCCGATATCTTGAATAATTTTACCAAATGATTTCATTGTATACTTATTGCTCAAGTTATATAATTGGTTGGTGGCTCTGCTATTAGTTGCATGATCTTGGGGGAGCTATTTGAAAGGCCTGTCCTTTCCATGTGTTTGTCTATAAAACTGGGTTAAAATGGGGTAGATTTGCATAATAGATTTCTTAATTTTAGAAAATGCCTGTCATATAGTAAATACAGTATAAGATTTTATGTTATTACACTGCTGTAATATAGTCCCAAGAGTTGCATTTAATACACAGACAAAATTCTCTTAATAATGGAAATGAAAATGGTTTTATTTTTCATGTTTATTCTCATTCTTTTTTTATATTTGTGAAAATTTTGATATTACAATGTAAAGTTTGTAATTGTTTTAAAAATTAATGCTATATTTTAAATATGTTGTGTATTTCCTCCTCATATCCATACCTATGTTTAAGGGTCATAACATTTTACCTATTTTTTTTACCTAGTATATCTAAATCAAGTTATTTAATCATTGAACCATTGAAATTCAGTTTTTATATGTAATGAGATTTCCATAGTGTGGGAGAAAAACTCTCAATGAATGTTACCCATTAGTTTTATTTTATTATTGCTATTATCAAACATTGGGCTTATTAAAATAGTAGTTAATATATTTTATTATTTCTTTCTTCATATTATTACATTCATACAAATTTATGACTGATTATTATGTCAAATAAGAATATTTTTAAGGAGCATGAAATATATTGCCATATTTAGAAGAGTAGTATTCATTCAAATGTCTAAAGAAATAAATGGGCATATGTTTTAGAAAATTTCCAGAACTGTATTTATCATTGGTTTATCATTTTTACCTTTTGATGATGTAATAAATAAAAAATAAAATGATGTCATTTTATTTTACATAATTAAAAAATATCTAAATATCTAAAATCTGGTTTATGACATTGTATCCTCTTTATCAGTTGATCCTTTTTACTTCATGAGATTTCAGTTGGTTCCTTTTTTTCTCTTCTTATTATTTTGTTAGTATTATTTACATAAATTGGATTTTCAATTTTTTTTCTATTTTGTCACTATGAGAACATGCATTTTATAATAACATATGTTTTTAAAGTTTTTGAGTACCTCTTACTGGTTTCAAACTGCTGATTATCCATACATTTTAGATATGATGAAAATGCCATGTGTGAATCAATTTTTATTTTAACTATCTTCTTTTAGAATGTAATAGCATAAAATGCAGTCAAAAATACCAGAAATAAAATTCAGACCACCTATTTTAATAGCTACAGATCTTCATTATAAATATTTTAGATATATTCTTTCTTAAAATTAAGCATTTTTATCATTATTATGATTATTTTCCTTAATCTTTCATATGTAATTTTCTCAAAAATATTGAGTTAGGGGTTTTATTTTTTTTCATGTTTATTTATTTATTTTGAAATGGCAACGGAGGACAGACACAGAGGGGAGAGAAAGAATCCCAAGTAGGCTCCTCACGGTCAGCACAGAGCCCCATGTGGAGATGATCCCCAACCCTGGTTCAATCCCACCAACCCTGAGATTGTGACCTGAGCCAAGATCAAGGGTCGGATACTTAGCCAAATGACCCCCAGGTGCTCCTTGAGTTAGGTGTTTTAAACAATTGTATTGATATAGTAAGTATATACCATAAATTTCACCCATTTTAAGTGCACAATTAATTTTTTTAAGTTTATTTCTTTATTTTGAGAGAGACAGAGACAGTGTAAGCAGGGGAGGGGAAGAGATAGGGGGAGATAATCCCAAGTAGGCTCTGCACTGTCAGTGCATAACCCAATGTGGGGCTTGAACTCATGACCTATGAGATCATGACCTCAGCCAAAACAGAGTTGGACGTTTAACCGACTGAGCCACCCAGGCGCCCCTTAAGTGCACAATTGAATAGTTTTTAGTAAATTTACCAAGTTGTAACCATCATCAATAGTTCAGTTTTAGAACATCCCATCAACCCAAGTGACTGTTGACAATTAATCTTGTCTTGCATTTTCTGCTCCAGGCCACCACTAATCTTTGCCTGTATAGAATGCCCTTTCAGAATACTTCATATATATTGAACTATACAGTATGTGTTATTTTGTGTCTGACTTTTCTCACTTGATGTAATATCTCAGAGATTAGTTCATACAGCAACCTGTATCAATATACCATTTGTTCTTATTGCAGATATCATGTCCTTGTATAGAGATATGACATTGTTGTTTATCCATTTACCATTTGGATTATTGTGGGGCTTTTTGTTTTGTTTTGTTTTGTTTTGTTTTTGCTATTATGATAAATGCTGCTATGATCATTTAATTAGCTTTGTACAGGTTTTTGTAGAGTGAAGTTTAAATTGGATTTTGGTAAAATAAATAATTTAAGGACTCCAATGTTAACACAATTAATTTTAACAATAGTGATTATACATAGTAAATTATGGCTAATTCAGTTATTTATTAATGGGCTTGAATGTTCTACTATGTGACCAGGAAGCCAACTCAACATTTTATTAACTGTGCATTTTTATGAATAAGAAATGATGTATTATTTCCTCAAGAATCCAGAAAAGGACTAAAAGGATTTTCTGTCCTTAAGAGTTGTTGTGAGGGAGAAGTTTACAAACTGTAAGAAGTAACATTTTGTAAACTTCCCATTCTCACCCTGTAAGAGTATCTACTTATCAATGGCCAGAGGCAGCACTTCCTATGACAGCTGATGCATCAAAACGAGGTGGGAGAGAACTACAGAAATACATTTTCTTGCTTTTGCTCTTTGAACTCGAGAGAAATTGAACAGGCAAATTAAGGTGTTGAGATATTTAATGATGTTTATATTATGGACCACTATATATGTGAAAATATATACTCCAGGTATATTCTAAAATCTTACTTCCCTTTCTTATAACCTTTGCTTTTTTATGCAAAAAGCATCAAGATCGAAACTGTACTTTAAAGGAATGAAATAGCATACACAAAGCACCGTGCATTTTCCATCTGGAAAATATTATTACATAGATTTATATTACTTAAAAAAATTAAAAAAAAAATAAAACCACCACATACAATATACTTCAACCAAACAAAAAAAAAAATAAAAAGGCTTCATACCCTTGAACATTGAAGTGGACTATTGCTTAAAACATAAAATGTTAATAGCTCATATTTTTGTTTTATATTTCAGAGACCATCTTTATTCTGGGACTTTATAAGTTTTATATTAATTACTTCTCAGGTAATTTTCATAACCATTTCACACCACTAACCTTTTCATGTTTTCAAAAAAAGAAAAAAAAACAAGCATGTAGTAAACTTTTAAGAAATCTTTCTTGGCAACACAACTCATGACTTGGTGACCATTAAATGTTAAGTAGCTATCACTCACATATGTTGTTATAAAGTGAGCCATCTAAGTTCCAAATTGTGGGTTCGGCTTATCACTTTGGAGTCACAAATTGTGGGTTTGGCTTTCAACTTTGTCCAGCAAAGCTGAAGATGGCAGAGTGGATTACTCAAGACTCTGCAAGTCAAGAGAGGTGAGAGGGAGGCTAAAGTAAGTCTCCCTGAGCTGCTCTTGGTGTCCCGTATTTATTAGGCATACATTATAGGGAAAATATTGCACAATATGTCAGTGTCTACATGCCAATAAGAACATAAAGAGAGTGTGCAAAAAAAAAAAAGAAAGAAAACAAGGTGTGCCCAAGACTACAAAAGAACAGATACCAAAAGCAGGGTAAAGAACAAGATAAAATATTCCATAGATAACATGGTCTAAGGAATTCATGACCACAGGCAGGACCCAACCCCTAAATATGCATTAACTAGATATTGGTCAGCTGTTTTCTTTTCTTTTTTAAAATTTTTATTTATTTTTGAGAGACAGAGTGTGAAAGAGAAGGGCGGAGAGAGAAGGAGACACAGAATCTGAAGCAGGACCCAGGCTCTGAGCTGTCAGCACAGAGCCCAATGTGGGGCTTGAACTCACAAACCATGAGATCATGACTTGAGCTAAAGTCAGCCACTTAACCAATTGAGCCACCCAGGCACCCCTGGTCAGCTGTTTTCAACAGGGCAAGAAAGCAGTGTAATGCTTCCCTATAATCTGCTTAAACAGGACATAGCTACTCTATTTCCCACACCAATGGTTATGCAGATCTTATGCTGTTATTGTTCCATGTACATAGTACATAGTTCTTTGTCCTCTATTTCAGCTAAGAATTTGAAAATACATATTTAGGTAGATACTCCCTCCTACACACAACTTCTACACTTTTTCAGGAATATACCTAATCATATTTTAAAAGTCAAGATAGAGTATGTTTTAATGTGTGGAAGAATAAATGGCTTTAAATAAATATTTTCTTCTTCTTGCACTACATGGCTCAGAATTCTACACTACATACTCATGGATCCTGGTGAATGTGCTCTGACGTCTCAATATGTGCTTCAAGTGTCCATACAGAAAGGGAAGTGAGATCTGCGAAGTTGAGTATGCCTCACTTCCACTCACATTTCATGGCCATAACTTACTTGATGGCTATATCCAAATTCAAAAGGTTGGAAGGGTTGAATCTTTGTACTTGGAAGCAGAGGGAAACTGAATAATAGTGAATATCATTAAATTTATTCTCTTAATTGACAAATCATACATTTCTCATATTTTATGATTGGATTTATGTGTTATTTTTAGAAGAAAAAATATAAAAAATAAGAAAGTTATAATTTTGTGCTTTTCAAAGTCACCCCAGTGATAATTTTCTGATTTGACAAATTTAATGGTGCCCCTATTTGTAGCCATCCTCATTTGATGAGTTCTCAGTCTTTCAATGTATGATTTACTAGTTACTAGATGGTGACTGAAATTTACTAGGAAGTAGAAAAGTAAAGCATAAAATTTATGAATTTATGTAAGCCATTTCTAATATTTTTTTGCAATTAGAATGGATTTTGAAAACATAAAATATATGTTCTAAGAACCAAGTGTTAAGAAGGATTATGTATTCATTCCATCTTTTCTCCAGTCTTTCAGTAATATATTAGTGAGTGTCTCCTGTGGTAGATATTATATAAGAGGCTAGCAAAACAAAGGTGAAATCAGATACTATCTCTATATCATATAGATTACATAAGTGGTAGAAGGGTTAGAATTAATCAAATGACCACCCAATATTGACTGTAGCTGAATGGAGGCTAGAGATAATTTCCAGAAGACATAATATTTGATGAAACCTAACGTATAAAGAAAAACTAACCAGAGAAAGAAGGTGGGAGAGAGATTTTTTTCTGGCCCTACCACAGAAGAAGGAAATATTATGCTAGTAATAAAAATGGAAGAAGCCACTGAGGATGGAGGGTAGAAGGAAAAAGGGATTTTGGAGCTTGGGCCAAGTTGAAATGGTTGAAATGGAAAAGTGATTGGATTCCAAAGAACTAGGTAATAATTGATCTGGGGGCTAAAAGTGGAAGAATCACTTCTAGGTGTAGTGGAAAATGAATTGGCCTTCGATTCAGTTCATTTGCTTCATAGTTTTCTAGCTTTTATCCTGGACAAATATGTTGACTTTTAGAGCACCAATTTCCTATTGACATGATGGTGATGATGACATTTACCTTATACAACTATTGTTAACATGACAGAGAATGTCCTATGTGTCCAGTCCATTCCAGATTGTGTTAGGTTGAGATCTCCAAAAAACAGACACCAAAATGGAATATGACTAAGAAGAAATTTATGAGAGAAAACATTGGTGAAGGATAAAAGGAGAGTGAAATTAAAAGAATACAGAGAGAGATTGCAGACTGTGATGATGTCTGACACATATGCAAGATGAGGGAAGACCAGAGAATTGAACAGAAAGAATATGACTGCAGTGCAGTTCCAAGAAAGGTTCAGCCAAGGTATGGTAGTTCTGGAGCCTAAGCTTCCCAGTAAAGTTTCCCATGCATTTCAGGAATAGGTTTGCAGTAACACCCCTCCACAGTACTCAGGTCATATGCGGAAGAAGCCTATGGGAAATGTGGTCTTAGCATGAACATATGGTGAGTCCAGAGTCAGTAACTTGAACATCGGTCAAGCATATGCTACATACAAGAAGATTTTAATTTTGAACTTTCATGGCTGCCACCATACACCCTTTGTCAATAGAGATGTAATTTACTCCACAGGTTTGGGGAGTTGTTTCTTTATGGTTCTCAGAGGCTTCTCTTTCTAAGGAGAAAATGTGAAGAAGTCCTTTACATCAGATTACTCTCTCTTTGCTAAAGTTGGTTTTGGGGCCACAACTGGTACTCACTTACCCTTTATCCATTCTAAATCCCTCTTACTATAATTCTCAGCTATCTTTATATCAGGTCCTGATGGCTTATATTGTCCTGTGACCCAAACCTTCATTACTTAAGTGTCTGAGTCCGTGGAAATAATGCCATTCTTAAACTAGGCTTACTGCACATGTTCTTTTACAGTTCCAATGGTATAAGTAAATAACAGGAAGCAACTGCAGGAATCGCATGGGTTCCATGTTTATTCTTCCCTGTCTTCACTGTGTAAAAGCAGTCACACCTCCTCCTTGTGATCAAGGTCAATTACCCTTGTGATGACAGTAACTCTTCTTACCTGCTGGTCCCCGGACACAAGGATTCTAAAGTGCTTTGGCAACAGTCATAGATTGTAGTCCACCAGAGCAGTGGTTGTGTCCCTGGCAAAAGCATACCCTTCTGGGGACCAAGACTTTCAATCACATAAACTCTGAGTACAAACTACTCCATGTGTCATTATAACTGATGGTAAATGAAGCCATTTCTTCTTCCACTCCTTGGCTGGTGGACCCATCTATCTGTCTATTGTGGATACATCACCATATAAAGGTCTCTAATGTAATGTATTATACTGGATCCTAAAGGATGCCATCCCATTCTTTCAGAGGGTTGCCTCTTAGTTGGCACTTTAGTTGTCCCATTCCAGTTCTCTATAAGGCCAACTACTTCTGGCCTCACATATATACCCATCCCAGTATTTCTACTACTCTCAGCTCTTCATTTATTACTCCACCACCTGCCATGACAAGTCAGGGTTTATACTTCATTCAGTGTTGACCATCACAGTCTCCACACTTTTGGGAGCCATTACAACAGTGAGTTGGCCCCAATTTGTGGGGCTCTTATTTGGGTATGAAATCTTGTATCCTGAGAAAATGACTCAAAATCATTAACTTCTTGTTTATCAAGTATTCCATTCTAGTTTAGGTGATCAAGTATACTCTAAATCAAACTCAGGGATACTCTTTTGGCTCCTATGACAAGTCTTTATCTAATCATTGCAGCTCTTTGGTATATAGTTTCTTCCTTCCCATATCATGCCCTGCAAATCTTCACCTGAGTTTTCCTGGGATTTAGCTCTAGTCAGCCTGGAAACCAAGAGATGAGACAGAGACAACTCCAGAATGTAGTACCTGTTGTCCTCTTGGGGTGAGGCTTCTGTAGCATTTTCCATCTTCTCTAGAAATGTCTCCTTTAGGGATTAGGTTGGCAACTTCTGAAATTCTCAGGACAGGAAAGCTGAAGGGACTTCATAAAAGAAAAAGCTGTGTTTGCTTCTTTTCCTGGTTCTATTCTTTCTAGGATTTGCACACCCACCTTACACAAGTCTTAATGTATGTCCTCCTTGTAAAGGTCAAGGAGTTAATGATGTCTTTGGACTCTTCCAGTGTAATAGATAACATCTGAAGAGTGGCCTCCAGGGTATATGTAACTTATGGAGGACACCTGAGCATTCATCCTGTTTAAACAGTTCCTGGATGCCCGAGAGGACATGTATATCAGGTCACCATCCTCAATAAAAACTCCAAACCCCCAAGCAAAGATGAGACTCATGCTCCTTTTCCTTTCTGAATCTCCCAGATGCTCTATCTGTATCCGCTTTCTCTATATCCTGAATAAACTCAGCTCTCATTTCCTGCTGGTTCGAGTTTGATTTCCATCCTGCATGAAGCCAAGGACTCACTTTGGCTGATCCTATGGGGCCCTCTCTGTGTCCTCAGACCTGGCCTGCCTACGTTACTCTGAGGGTTTAAAGATTACTGTAGAGCCAACATCTTTTGTTACATTCATCTAGATAGCTTCATTTCATGTTGCTTGGTCCCACATTCTAATAATAAGGGTCTGAGTTTAGGATAATGACTTACTTTGGTTTGATATTTAAATATCACATTAGCTCTGTTATTCTATCTGGGCTTCAGTTTGATGCTTAGCTGTGTCTAGTCATCCATTCCAGGTGATAAGTGCCTCTTTGTAAGTTACTAAAGAGACTCCCTTTCATATGTAGCCTATAACTGTTAATTAATGACCTTCAGTTTCTCACTATCCCTCTATAATGTATCAACATAGCTCAGTGGTAACCATGGACTCTACTATCCCTGTAGGTGTTTCCTTCTATATAACCCTGTAGGTTATTATTGGTGTTTCCTTCTATATAACCCTGTAGGTTATAGCCCTCCTTTATAACCCTGTAGGTTATAAATCATGGTATTAAGATTTATAATAAATATATATAATTGGTCTTCATCTTTTCTGGCAAAGAACTGATAAGTAATGAGAGTGATCAAGGTGTCTTTTGTTATGTTAATGACTCCACTTAAAGATGGAGGATGGTTGCTAGAGGAACCAACCATGTGATTAAGGGGCTAGAACTTTCAGTCCCACCTTCCTGACCTCCAAGAGAGGGGAGAAGGGCTGGTAATTGAGTTCAGTCACCAGTGGACATTGACTTAATTAATCATGTTTATGTTATGAAGCCTCCATAAAATGCCAAAAGGATTGGACTTGGAGAGCTTCCATGTTGGTGAACACATGGAGACTTGGGGAAGTTGTGTGCTTGGAAAGAGCATGAAAACTCTGAGCCCATTTGCCCTACCCTGACCTATGCGTCTCTTTCATCTGGCTGTTATCCAGTAAGTAGTGGATTTTGTTTTGTTTTGTTTTGTTTTGTTTTCCTTGTTTGTTTTATTTTGTTCTTGTTTTTGTTTTTTCTGAGTGCTGTGAGCCACTCTAGCAAATTAAAATCAAGGAAGGGGTCCTGGGAGCTGATAGCAGATGGGTCAAAAGCACAGATAACAACCTGGGTTTGGGATTGGCATCTGAAGTGGTGACAGTCTTGTAGGACTGAGCCCTTAACCTGGAGAATCTGATGTTAGAATTGAATTGTATTGCAGGACATCCAGATGGTGGCAGGGAATTGCTTGTCAGGGCATGGGGCAATTTGTGACCCCCACCCACAACATGTATATTAGAAATTGGGATCAGAACACATTTACCCTCATAGCTTTAAAATCTGGAATTATGTACCAATAAGAAAATTTCCCTCCACGACATCTTTTTCAGGTCATCAACAGCGAAAGTTTTAGTAATGGAAACATCACCAGCTGGGGCCTTGCTAACTTCTTGTTAGCATGCTTGTTTTCTCAGACCACTCCTTGCAATGCTCTGTTTGTATGGTTCCTCTGAGAAGCATATGCCAAGACAAAATTAGATATGAGAGTGAATGATTGCAGGAAATGTGGGTTAGGAATGAAAATAAGGGAAAGGAAGAAGGTGCAGT